>JABWDQ010000183.1:0-105000 GCA_014839995.1 Xenentodon cancila | reverse complement strand
GCACCACAGATGAACTACTTTTTAAAAGAAACACAAGTGGAGACAGAAATAATGGTGACAATAAAATGAAATAATAGCATGTGTGCACACAGAAAATAAATTATATCACATATACCTGAACTACGATCTCAGTATCTCAGAAAAGTCCTCATCTCTGGCATCTGTCCTGCTCTTCTCCTCCTCCTCCTCCTCTTCCTCCCCACTGCCCCAGACATCTGCAGTCCTGGTCCAAAGTCCAGATCCACATCTGGAACTGCTTGATTGTCTAGATTATATTAAAACATGGTTTTCTGTCAGTTGTCAAACACAAAAGAAGACAGAGATGATTGTGTTTGTTTCTTCTCTGTTTCAACATTTATTAGTACTTCATTCAATATCTATTAAATAAACAGTGAACAGGAATTTTCTTAATTGTAAATTCAAATTATTTTATCTAAATATATGTATAGAGAGCTTGATTATATGTGATAAGAGAAGCATCCAAGGTGCTTCACTGGAGCTGCATCTGTAGTTGAAAAGTTATTTAAATGTTCTCACACTGTAAAGGTTTATAGTGCAAATGTCAGTTGATTCAGTCAAACAGGATCTAGTCTAACTGATGAACTTCATCAGACAATGTTTCAGGTGTCCAGTAATGCAAGTTGGTGTTAGAGCTCATATAAACACAGCTGATGGGATGTTATTATTATCTGTAGTAACATAAAATGGCCACTAGATGGAGACCTAAGACCACAAATGAATTAACCTCCATCTGCTCATCGTAAACTGAATTGCAGCAGGTTAAAACTAAACAGACAACGGACTGAAAGACAGTGGAGTTAACATTCAAGCTACAGAGTTGCAGTTACAGTAAACCTTTGCATAAGAAATACACAAATGGGCTGAACTAAGGACGCCCGTTGTAAACTACAGACCACGATTAGCATTAGCAACGAGCTAACTTATTACAATACAAAGTGGCATTCTTGGAAAGCAAAAGGACGATTAAACAAACAAAACTCCAGCAAACACAGTACTTGTGTGGCAAAACCACGCACAGGATTCATACATACGGAAACGAAGATATAAAATGCTCCTCCGCCACATACAAATACTGTAGGCCACACCCACATACAATAGGGCACACACACTTACAGTAGGCCACGCCTCGTTAATCTGCAGCTGCTTGCTGCAAAACTACAACCGAGATGCGTTCTGGGTAATGTGGTCTTTACTCTGCGGGTAACTCGGGGACTTTTAGCAGTTCATAAATGGAAACTAAACTGAACAAGAAATTAAATGTAAAAGAAACTATTAGATAAGACTGTAAGGCGGATTTTGTCTTATTCTGCTTTAGTCTGTTGCTGGTAGCATACTGTTATATTTGTTTCACTTATGGCGCTGTTATTATTATTATTTTATAAAATGTATGTAAATTATATATTACTACAATATATAATTCCGACACACCATCTCCGGAAAAATCCTCTTTTATAACTCAAAGTGAACGGACTGGAGATAAGTGGGTAATTTAAGCTTTATAGGACAAAAGCAGTTTTTCAGATTGACAATAAATTTAAAAGGTTGTTTTCAAACGAAAAAAAAAAATAAACCAATAATTTTGTATAGTGTTTCTATACTTTCTGTATGTTGTTCAAGTTATCGGGTACAACGTCTAATATTCAACCTTTATGACTTAATCAGGTTAGAAATAAGGATAGTGGACGTCACGATCTACTTACTGAAATTAAATCAAACATCATTTTGTAATAAATTCCTGACTGTGTTAAGTGAAACCTGTTACCTTGACTTTTATTTTTAATAATAATAATAATTATTTCACAGGTCCGTCCATTTCACTGTGATCACATGATTGAAACATGCTCCTCTCCTGCCTGGCAGTTCCCAGCTTAGTATCTTTTTCCCAATAAACTCACTATCTCTCCTCTGTACATGTCCAAACCATCTCAATCTGGCCTCTCTGACTTTATATTTAAAACATCTAACATGTGCCGTCCCTCTGATGTACTCATTCCTGATCCTGTCCATCCTCGTCACTCCCAAAGAGAACCTCAAAATTTTCATTTCTGCTGCCTCCAGCTCTGCCTCCTGTCTCTTCCTCAGTGCCACTGTCTCCAAACCATCCGACATCGCTGGTCTCACCACTGTCTCGTAGACCTTTCCTTTCATTCTTGTTGGTACTCTTTTGTCACACTAAATAAAATGAAGGTGATTTCCAAGATGGTCTGTTAGAACAATTAATCTGGATAAAATCCAAAAATGAAAACTTGGAGTAAGCAGGTCACAATGCTGCACATAAGAACCAGAGAATTGGCTGTTGTACTGCAGAGACACTTGGATATGATTGTTGGGAATAATGGTGGGAACACTGAACCCAGGTGGGAGAAGTCATTTCAAATGAACGTTGTTCTTAAAGATGAGGTTTGTCTGAATGTTCCTAGTGGAGAAGTTTGAGTCCAAAACTATCGTGTCAGAAGTGGGATTTGAACCCACGCCTCCAGTGGAGACTGCGACCTGAACGCAGCGCCTTATACCGCTCGGCCATCCTGACTGTATCTGGATCCCCCACAGGTTTCACTAGAACCTCCTCCCCAGCACAAACCTGAGGAATACCCAGTTATGTGTCTTGAAGAGAAACATGACTGTACACGCCGAGAAAGCGATCCGGTTCCAGTCAACTGGAACTGGATCTTTGGGAGCGAGAAGTCTCTGGTTAAATTCTCACTGTTAAGGATCTGGATTTTAGTTTGAAGGAATGTTGTCAAGCTGGGAGAAGTCACTGCCCATGTTTATATATGATTGAAGGCCTTCTGTGATGTCTCAACACTGACATGCAGTTGTTTTAAAGCAAGGCTGGTTGGAGTTGGACAATAGTGAGGTGACAAGTGACAAAAAGGTAAACTGTTGTCGTAGCAACCAGACACAAACATGCAGCAAAGGTGAGAAAATGAGGAACAGCAGTAAAATGAGATGGATTTCAATTCTGGGACTCTTATAAACCACTTCCTGGTGTAAAACCTCTCTCATTGACCACTGCAGCAGGTAAATGACTCCGGTCTACAGGTCCGCCATGGCAGGTGGAAGAAATAAGTGCTCACAACTTGTCTGTATTTTACTTTAACAGGTTCAAAACTTGTTTTTGGGAGTTTGGGATCACTGCTCAGAGAGAATAGGAAAACACTTTTTGTCAAACTCATTTTGACAGGTGCCCTTTGACCCCTGACCCCAGTTACTTTGAGCTGATCCAGCAATTCTATGTAAAATTTACGTAAACGTAAACTTTTACGTAAACTTTACGTAAACTTTACGTAAACTTTACGTAAACTTTACATAAACGTAAACTTTAAGTAAACGTAAACTTTACGTAAACTTTACATAAACAAACTTTACGTAAGCGTAAACTTTACCTAAGTGTAAACTTTACGTAAGCGTAAACTTTACGTAAGCGTAAACTTTACGTAAGCGTAAACTTTACGTAAACGTAAACTTTACGTAAACTTTACGTAAACTTTACGTAAACTTTACGTAAACTTTACGTAAACTTTACGTAAACTTTACATAAACGTAAACTTTACATAAACGTAAACTTTAAGTAAACGTAAACTTTACGTAAACTTTACATAAACAAACTTTACGTAAGCGTAAACTTTACGTAAGCGTAAACTTTACGTAAGCGTAAACTTTACGTAAGCGTAAACTTTACATAAGCGTAAACTTGACATAAACTTTAAGTAAATTTTACGTAAACTTTACGTGTACGTAAACTTTACGTGTACGTAAACTTTACGTAAGCGTAAACTTTACGTAAGCGTAAACTTTACGTAAGCGTAAACTTTACGTAAACTTTACGTAAACTCTACGCATACGTAAACTTTACGTAAGCGAAACTTTACGTAAGCGTAAACTTTACGCAAGCGTAAACTTTACGTAAACGTAAATTTTACGTAAACGTAAACTTTACGTAAACTTTACGTAAACTTTAAGTAAAGTTTACGTAAACTTTACGTAAACTTTACGTAAACTTTACGTAAACTTTACGTAAACTTTACGTAAACGTAAACTTTACGTAAACGTAAACTTTACGTAAACTTTACATAAACGTAAACTTTACGTAAACGTAAACTTTACGTAAACTTTACATAAACAAACTTTACGTAAACTTTACGTAAGCGTAAACTTTACGTAAGCGTAAACTTTACGTAAGCGTAAACTTTACGTAAGCGTAAACTTTACGTAAGCATAAACTTTACATAAACTTTACGTAAATTTTACGTAAACTTTACGTGTACGTAAACTTTACGTAAGCGAAACTTTACGTAAGCGTAAACTTTACGTAAGCGTAAACTTTACGTAAGCGTAAACTTTACGTAAGCATAAACTTTACGCAAGCGTAAACTTTACGTAAATTTTACGTAAACTTTACTCAAACGTAAGCTTCACGCAACCGTAAACTTTACGCAACCGTAAAGTTTACGTATATGTAAAGTTTACGCAAACGTAAACTTTACGTAAACTTTACGTAAACTTTACGTAAACTTTACGTAAAGTTTACGCAAACGTAAACTTTACGTAAACTTTACGCAAACGTAAACTTTACGCAAACGTAAACTTTACGCAAACGTACACGTACACTTTAAATGTCAATGTAAAGTTTACGTAAACTTTAAAAGTAAATGTTAAGTTTACGTAAACTTTAAAAGTAAATGTTAAGTTTACGTAAACCCCCTCAGAGGAAACATGACGAGTTTAGCAAAACTGAGGAAGTTTTACAACGACTATTTTTCTTTTTGAAAAACCGATAGACAAACTATGGACGCTACTCCGGCTAGTCAGGTGGTTTCTGCATCCAGGCGGGACTTGCCGCTCATTTGGAAAACACCTATTTCACTCACCAAGATTGTTGAGCAGCAAAAAGAGGCATCCAAAACTCCCAAGAAACAGATAAAGTATCTTTGCCGTCCACAAGCTCCCCCCAAAGGAGAACTTCAAAGAGAGTGGTTTTTTGACGAGGGCGGACGATCCGGACATTCCTGCTATGTCTTTGTGTACGAGCAGGGGGAGCTATGGATGTACCAGAGAGACGGTGCGGATCCATCCGGATGCTTGTTGATGTCGGCGGCATTAACTTCCAACAACTGGTCCGTGCTCAGACTGACGATGCTGGCTCAGGACAACTCGGAATTTACTGTTAACTGAGGTGAAGTGGATAAATGTCCTGTTGTCTGACAAATAAAAGCTTGAAATCAGACACAGGCTGAAAAAAATAGAACGACATTATGTGTGAGAAACCCATGGAAACATGGAATGTTACCAGATTTTAGAATGTTCAAATGTAGAATGTTCTCCTCTTTATGACATCACAGCATTTCTGTTGCATGTTACATATGTCATAGAAAAGTTGCCTGCATCTGTACCAGTCACACACACACAGACTGAGGAAGTTTGCAGATTTAGTGCCACTTGTATAAGTTGTATTTTAAGGACACGATTTAGAAATGAGCAACCATCGTCAATTCCAGAAAGGGATCAAGTGTAATCTCAACATTGGCAATCAAACTGGAAGCCTTTCTAGAAAGCAAATCCTGATGGTTTCAGATCGGATGCATCCTGATGGTTTCACCAGAGAGTCCAGGACCCTGCATGCAGAGAGGGGTGAAAGGGCTGCATTGGTGCAAAATGAAGCAAGACTGTATTCTTCACAGGAAACCAGACAATGGATGGATGGATGGATCAGTTTCATTTAAGCCGCTGGAAAAAAAGAAAAACAACACACACGCACACACACTATACTGATCCTGAGTTTGTTGTTACTGCAGACTCACTAATATATGCTTTAAAGCACAGAAAATGCCACCTTTAATAGTGAAATCTGTTAAACTCTTCCCAGGCCAAATTCACCCACAGCTGTTGCATGCTGCATTTGTCCAGAGCAGTGGCTGTCATCAGGATGTGTTTGCATCCTGATGGTTTCACCAGAGAGTCCAGGACCCTGCATGCAGAGTGGGGTGAAGGGGCTGCATTGGTGCAAAATGAAGCAAGACTGTATTCTTCACAGGAAACCAGACAAAAATTGTTGTAGAGAAGCTCACAATTGATTCTTTCTTTCTACTCTTTAAACAAGAACATTATAAACTCGTTTTAACACACATTACAACACAGACACCAGACTGCACCACCACTGTCTCATCTCTCTTTCTTTCTCTTTCCATTTCTAGTCAACCATTAATATATGTGCAAACAAGGGCCAAAAAATAAAAAAAAAGTTTCCTGAGAAAGATCCAAGTGTAACATAAGAACCAGGAGAAGGTGTAAGTATGCACACACAGAAACACTGATGATAACCCTGGTTTAATGTTCCACAAAGGTGCTGATAAGACATTCAAGCAACATGGTTAAAGTGAAGAATGCTACTAATTTGATGGAAGAAAGAAGAGATCTCATCTCTGGGTGGGTTTGAACCACCAACCTTTCAGTTAACAGCCGAACGCGCTCACCCATTGCGCCACAGAGACATAAGAAGACCTCTCTCTGGGTGTTCGTTGTCTTAACTTAAACCCCACCTCTTCATCAGTTTCTTCTGCTACATCCAATCCCTGGAAAGGAATTCAGTCCAGTTGAACATTTCCATGCTGGGATCATCCTGACATCAACCACATTATCTGGATGGACATGTAGAGATCACTGACTTTCTCAGAGATTCATGAAATGTAACTAGATGTTTACCTCAAAACACTTATCAAGGATAACGCCTTGTTTGGAGTAGTGCATGATGTTTCTCAGACAAATGACAACATCTCAAATGTTGGAAAAAGAAATTTTAGGTCAAAAACTGGGATTTCAAGAACATCAAAGTCCTCTTCTTCACCATCTTGGGTCTCAGCAGAGGCTAAAATAGCTGCTTTTCTGATTCAGAAATGACTTAAACAAAAACATAATCTGGACCAGAAAGAGGAGGAAATAAAGAAAAGGAAAGAGAGATTTGTGTTTGTAGTGAGGATAAAAGCTGCTCAGGTGGATGGAGGTCCTCGAGGTCTCAGGAAGCAGTGTGAAAGACAGCAGGTGTAAAAGTCTGGATGGTCTGGAACCTACATGACCAGAGGGGTTTGTGCTGCTACTGATGCAGAAGTTGACTTATACCTGGTGTCCAGGGAGGATACGATAGTCGTACTACTTCCAAGTGTCATCTAACAAAGTCAAATGACAGCAAAGTTCCAGTTGAAGTTGGATCTCCAGCAGCCCAGCAGAGGCCGCCTGGGCTCCTGATGACTCCTGATGTGAAGACTGATGTTTCAGCTTCTCTGTTTGCCGTCAGTCCACACGCTCAGGTGCCAGTCATTGATGACGGTAACAGTTTCTCTCCATGATGTCACGGTAAAATCACATTTCTGCTGTGCCGGCGCAACAGTTTAGATTCAGATTCTCCTCCAACTTGATCTGCTGCAGATCGTAGACACTTTGACCTGAAGGTCCAGAGGAAGGTTGTTAAACTGCAATTAAAGGCTCTTGTGGTGGATCTGAGGCTGGAATCTGGGATGCTTTGTGGTCCTGGTGAGTCTGCTGTCCAAGTCCTGACGTCCTGCCAGCGTCTGACACGCTGTTTTATCTTTAATTGCTGCTTTTAAACTCTTTTCTGCACTGGTACTGTTAACATTGAGCTTCAAAACCTCATCATGTTTGAATCCTGTAAATCGTGTTTGGGTTGGAGTCCCTCAGGTTTGAACCTGGTAAACTCGACTTGGGTTGGAGTCCCATCTGGTCTGGTCCTGGATAAATACCAAAATATTAAGTGTGTTTTGGTACAAATGTAGTTTATCTCCCTTTTGTTTTATTTTACTGATTCTTTGTTTAAACATAAAACATGCATTTTATTTCTACTATGTGATGATTTATTGCATCTGCAAAGCACTTTGACTGGTCTTCTTATTGAATTGTGATCAGCAAAAAAACCTGCCTTGGCTTGTCATTTTTGTGTTTGTTTCTTTCACTTTCTGAAGTTAGTGGATGGGGATGAAAGAGTGGATGGATGCAGTCGGGTTCAGTTCTGGTTTATTTGAAGTTCGGGGTGTTAAAACCATTAGTCAGCTTGATGTGTGCGTGAAAGACCTGCCTGTCCATGAGCCAAACAACTCATACTTACCTGGTAGGGGAGATACCGTGATCAAGAAGGTGGTTCACCCAAGGTGAGGCTCTGCCATTGCACTCCGGTTGTGCTGACCCTTGGGAATCCCCAAATGTGGGAATCTCGACTGCATAATTTCTGGTAGTGGGGGACTGCGTTGGCGCTCTCCCCTGATCTTTTGTTAAAAAAACAGACTGAATTAGGCATATTATGTTTTCTGCTCCTGAGTTTCACATGTCAGCTTGAGTTGCTGCAATGCTGCAAGTACCAGGGTTGTGATTTGATGATTCTGAATGCCAAGTTTGATAAATAGTTAGTTCTCAATGTGAACCCTGAACAGGACCTCTGGTTATCAATGCATTTTAGGGAAGCGCCCGCCATCAAACTTCCAGATTGAGGCTCATGCAGAGCTAAGATTCGTTGCAGTTCCTCGACTGGCCGCTACAGGATGGCTGCTAAAACGAGTCCATCTTCATTGACTTGCATGTTTAATGTACATGTTTACAATTTGGCTAAAATAAAAACACTTACATGAAATTCCTGCTTGCACTGCCTGCAGCTGAGCCACCATTTGACTTTTCCACAGTAGAAGAAAGAAGTGCACCGTTCCCAGAGGCACTGCAGTACCGGGTTGATGTGTGGAGTGATCGGAGCGAGCTCCTTTTTCACTTCCTGCTGACAGAAATCTGCTTAATACATCATCCTCAAATAGAGGACATATTAGATATTAAACTGATAAGAACAGATACTACACTTGATCTTAGATAAAAAGGCAGAGAAGCGATAACGGCATAGAGTAGCCTGACGGGCACCGGCCTCCTGGCATGGCGTGCACTGGTTTTGGTCACATTTTTTCAATAAGGCTAGATAACTGGATCACTTTGCAGCTCCGCCCTCCAACACAAACCTGTAGCAGGCACACCTCTGAGTAAATGGTTGCCACGGAAATGACAAGACAAGGCAAAGAGCAGCTGACAGACAAACAGGACGGTTGCAGCTCTGCACTCTTTGGTGAAGTCACTGGTCACTGTCTCACTTTTAATTGATGCGTTAATTTTGTTTTTCTGCTCCATCAGGTTGATTGTTTTTAGTTAAATATGTTTTATTGTTTCTGTTTAATTCAACAGCACTTTGGTCCACTCCTTGTTTTCAATGTGACATTTAAGCCAGATGTGACTTGTGTCCCAGTTGCACTGGTTCACTGTGAAGAAACCACCTGAACAGGGACTTGAACCCCGGACCCTCAGATTAAAAGTCAGATGCTCTTCCAGCTGAGCTACTCAGGTAGCAGTTTCAGTGTTTCGTACTTTCTTTTCTTCATGTTTTTACAAATATAAAGCGTTTGAGATGTTTAGCAGAGTTCTGAAGGAACTTTCATTGGTTCTTCCTCCTGAACATGACAGGAAGTGCTGCTCAGTTCTTGAAACTTTGCAGGTTTTTCTTCCATTAAAGTCTTTCTGCCTGACAAAAGACAGTCTTCAGATGTTCAGTATAAATTGTAGAAATGTTGTAAAACCTGGGCTAAACAGAAAATCTAACATAGAAAGTCTAAATCAGGATAAAAAAGAAGACATTTGTTAAAAGCCGGATAAAAAAAAGGTCTTCAAACTTTAGACATTAAGTTAAGGATGCAACTCCAGCTGCGTTCATTCAACTGCTTCTTCAGTCCTTCTGCAACTGGACCTTAATGCAACATCTGATTTCATCTTCTGCTTCAAACTGGGACATTTTCTTTTTTCTGTTTCTCCCCAACTCAACATTGTTAACTCATTTACACGGAGTAATTAATAATACTAACGTGAGGTTCAAACAGTGTAAAAACATTTGTTTTTATGTTGACCGTGTGAGATTTGTAGCAGCTCATTAAAGATGAGTGATGTCTCCTCCCCCCACAAAGACACCCTCATGTCACCATCATGACTTCACAGTTGACCAGGCAGGTGAGCAGGTGAGGAGTCAGGAATCACTGACGTGAACTGGAAGTCTGCAGGTTTCCATGTTCCTGGTATCAGACTTCTGGATGAGTTTACTGAAGTGAAGTGTTTTACCTGAATAAAGTGACGAGTCGGTTTAATCCTGATGTGTGATGTTCCACATAAACTGTAGAACTGCTGTAAATCCACATCTTCACAGTCTCAACAGCTAAAAGCTGAAGACCAGCACATTTTACCACATTGCAGATCCACACAAATGTGTCTCAATCTGAATGGATCACTTACTCAAATGACTGATTTCAGATCAGACTACCAAATATCTGCAGAACCCAGTCTGTGCAGAACCCCTCAATACCTTCACAACTTCAGGACATATAAAACAGACATATTTAGGAAAAGTCAGGGACTGACAGATGGTAGATTTTGTTTGTCTCACATGTAAAAGGTTGCTGGTCGACCAAGCTGGAACTCTGGATCAGGACTGACCAGTTTCCAGGTGAACAGAACAGATGATCCTCTGGAAGATTCACAGCACAGTTTCATCTTAGAAGATCTTCATCAACGATGCATCTGTGTGTATCAGTGATGTCACACCATCCTTCCTCCACCAGTCTTTCCTCTGGTCCAGCTGCAGCACTGAGAAGCTTCTTCAGCAGGCAAACAGCAACTGCTGATGGTGTCTGGAAAAAAATTGTTATGCTTCAACCTCGAGACCCCATGAAAATATTTGAACTGAATAACTTCAAAACTTCAGTTTGAGTCACACAGGATGTGGAACAAAACAAGTCCAAAACCTTGGAGCAGACTTGTGACTAAACTGTGAACAGTCAAACACTAATGAACAACTCAGGCGCAGCAGGTGGAGGAGTGACGTTGTTGTGTCCGAGTGGTTAATTTTGCTCCAACCTGGTCTGGAAGATCTGAGGATGGAGCTTAGCTGAGAGCAGACAGCTTGTACTAACTGAGCATCATCTGAACACAGCAGTTGTTTCTGGTTTCCCACAGAAACAACATCTGAAACAGGAGGTCCTGCTGCAGCTGCTCCAGCGTGGATCTGATGAAGGACCATTATTCCTATATCATTCCAGGTGGAAGACGGTCGGAAGCTCCAGTAGACTTCCTCTTGGATCTACCACCATCGCTGCTGGTCAGTCTGGCAGCAGGTCATGTGACCACAGGTCCCAGCAGAGCTCTGCTGGTCCTGGTTTCAGCTCTGGCAGCTCGTTCCAGATTTGATCCGAATGAATGTAAAGTAATTATACAGTTTATGTAGACAACAGAAACTCTTTCATCTGGTCACTTACCAAACATTCACAAAGTCTAGCAGAACAGAAGACTCGGATGTGGACCTGGAACTATTCAGGTCTGCAGGATCATCTGCCTTGAAGAAAGGAGGAACAAAAGACGACTTTTATACATAAACAGTTTAATTTGTCTTTAAGGAGAGAATAAAAATATGTCTGTTCAAAACAGGCTCTAAACTGTCTGGATCTGCAGATTTGTTCTAGATTTGGAATATTTGACATTTCTGACACTGAAACTGGTTAAAGAAAATGAATAAGTTATCACATCTGTAAATAAAAGCAGAGATTATGTCTCAAGTGTGTTTGAGGGTAAACTCTGGTTATTTCCTGAGTTTCTGAAAGGAGATCATTCTGTCATATCTGAGAACATTGAACTGAAAGATTAGAAGTCAGTGGTCTCTGAACATTGTCATTTGTTGACTATCTGGGATATTTTTCAGGTTTGTACTGAGAAGACCGACCAGAGCAGCACTTGAAATGAGACTGGACTCAACTGGTCCCAGCTGAATGAAAACATCCAGATGATGTGGTTGATGTCAGGATCCCAGCATGTGAACGTTGAACTGACTGAAACTGGTCTGAACGCTCTGCACATGTTCGACTATTCCTTCCCAGGGATCGGACACAGACGTAGCAGATAAACCGATAAAGAGGTGGGGTTCAGGAGAAGACCACACACACCCACGCACAAGAGCAGATCTGATAACGGACTGATGTGCATCATCTTTTGCACTCGGCACCATTACATGCAGCTCCACAACCAGCATGATGCATGTGAACATGGCCGTAGAGACCAGTCCATATGTTCAATCAACCAGAGTTTTCCATCTGTGATGTAGGAGAATCTTTGGTTTAAAGTAAAGAGGTTTCCAGAACTCAAGCAAAGATCAGATCAATGACTGCAGTGTTTCCAGCAACTGATGCTTTGAGACCTCCTGAGGCTGCATGAACCTAAACTGGAAACTCATTATGACCCCGACGTCAGTTGAAGATGTAACCTTCTGATCTGGAGTCAGACGTGCTACCACTGGACCACAGAGTCGCTCCAGACATCCTCTGACATTGTTTAAGTAACACCAATCCATCATTACAACTCTTATTAATGCTGTTAATAACAGCATGGAGAAATCTTCAACTGATGACTGATGTTCATGAGCTCCAAAGACGACTTTCCAAAGAACCTACAGCAGGAGGCAAAAGAAACATTCAGGTCCAGGGGACAGAAACCTGGCAAACGTTCTTCATAACTATCGGACCCTAGTTCAACGTGAACAGAACGTACACGGCCAAAAGCCAAAAGGAGACGCCACATCACTTCAACAGTCGTCTGACAGTTCATCCTTCTGCAGTGGAGAGTTCATGGATGAAAACGTGGCCCCCGTCAACCAGAAATGGCAGATCTTGGTTTGTCACCTTGATGGACAGCAGTGGGTCTGCCTTTCCCACTGTGTGGGTGTCTCTGTGGGATGTGTCCTCTTTCTCTGTCCAGCCTCCTAGTGTCACTACGGAGAACCGTCCTCCCCTTTGCGTTGGTCCACTTAGGGATCAGGTGTTGCTGCATACCTCTGTCCAGGTCTCCCCCCACCTCCAGCTCCTCTGCCTCTGCTCTGCTGGTTCTGGGGACGTTCACGTGACCAATGCCCCGGCTGACCACAGATGAAACAGGCACCATCACCTCCCCTCGGTGACCAGCCCCTTTTCTCCTGAAGCCCCACGCCCCCTGGTCCTTGCAACCCCTGGTCTGCCTCTGCTATCAGCCATCATTTGTTTTTCAGCTGTTTTCTCCTCGTTCTCTTTCTGTCTGACCTCTCCCAGCTGTATTTAAGCAGCTGAGTCTGTAATTCTTTCACCGTCTCCTTCTCTTGTTCTGCCTCATCTATCTACCTCTAGAGATGATGCTACAGGTGCTTCTCCCACGCAGAGGCCTCACTTACAGGTAAATCGGGGTTGTTCAACATGGGTAGTCTTACAGGTTCGGGCACACCATCCAAGATAGCTTTTCTAAACCTTCTCTCTGTGTCTGCTGATGATTTGGGTGGAGACCGGTGTGTTTCAACCATCTCTCTTTACGTGGTTCCAGAAGTCTCTGGGGGATTGTTCTCGTTCATCAAGTCAGTCTTGTCGGTCTTTCAGTTCCACTCAGGTTCTGGGTGTCATTCCTCTAGCAGCCACAAACCTGAAATCTAAGTCTACTGTCTGGGTCTGGGTCTTAGGTCATATATGGGCTCATCTTCTACATCCTTATCTCCTCACTCCTAAACACACTGTCAACAATCTGCTTCATCTTTCTTCCACTACAGCCAATAAAAGCCTCGTCTGCCACACTTGTCTTCACCCTGCTTTCCTGTACGTCCTCCTCTCATGAGGTGGAGGCGTTCCTCTCCTTCCTGCTACATCAACATATTCAGCTCCCTGTGAATAGACAGCCTACTGACACCACATCTACCTTCGTTTTCCACTGTTAAACACTCACCTCTGCTGCCTTTTCCTCTTGTTATTACACTCCTCTTCTTTCTACCTGTCTTAGCAGCGACACTTATTTTCAGCTTTCTGACCGTATCCTGGCTCTTCTAATCTAATGATACTAATAATGATTACACTCACAGGGACTAAGCCACCTAGTACCCATCCAGTATGCCCCATTATAGAAGTTACAAAAAGTGGTACTTAGGATTACCTGTAGAATAATTTCAACAGCCTCTCGTGTAGTCAAAAACAAACCATTACAAATAACAAAACTCGCGTGACTTTCCTGTTCTTCTTACCTTTGAAACATACACTTAACTTCACCCTGCAGCGCCCCCCGGTGGGGTCTTACTCTGAGCTTTTCCCATTCTGATGGTGTCACAGTGCTTCTGCTGTAATGGTTATGGTATTCTGCGTTGCGTCAGTTAAAACTCTGACCTTAATCCAGAGTGAAAAACCTACTTTAACAGACCACTGCTTTACTGCTTCATTCATTCACCGCTGGCATTCATTCACTCATTCATACATTCAGACAACATGGGCACGTTAACGTTAGTAAGAGCGGACTCTCACCACTAAACCATGGACTTTAACCATGACGCTGCTCTTTGTTTCCTTGTTTTATTTACACCCTTCATCTTCAGTCATTACTCGCTCAAATTCTCCTTTCATTAACAGCCAGTCAATTTATATGAAATACACTCAAACCCGCACAGATACGTCTCGTACGTCGACACCGTGAAAGTTTCAGAGACAATAAATCCACTCCAGGACAAGAACTGTTTCACCCAACAGGAGACATTCACTCTCATTCATACAGCACTTGTACTACTCACCGCTTTTCCGGTTACAGTTTCTCGTGTTCGGAGAAAACCGGAATTCTGCGACACTCGGACCCATCTTTATTCCTGGTTTTCCTTTGAAGATCTAGTCTCCGGGACTGCAACCCAGTCTGCTAGAAACCACTTCGGGTTTACTTCGGCCTCGTCAGGCACACAGCGGGGGCGGCCACCTCCAAGGCGTTTGGAGGACTTGAACCTCTGGGACAAATGGCTGCATACAGATGAGATCTGAACACTTTTGGGTACACCCCCTTTTTATACAATCCTGAGTTAATGCAGGTCTGTTTCCTGCCGTTTTACAACAGTTTGTAGCGTGTTTCCTTCAGGCTAAAACCCTCTGTTTAAGGCTACACCCTATTTATCACAGCACACCAGAGTCCTGCTCATCTCACTAGTGAGCAGCCCCCCTGATCAAAAGGTGGTCCGAACCCCTGTGTCCTCTGGTCAGCATGATTCTGATCAGCTGCCCGTCTCTGTGGATGACCCCTGCTTCTGCATGACCTCACTTTACAACTCCCCCAACAACACTCTCACAGCCTAAGGACATTCGCAATAAAACAAAAACCTAATACTAACGTTTCCCTTCAGTATGTTACTGTAACACTTCTTACCCTTTTAAGTGAATTAGGACCAGGTTCCAGGTTCAAAGGAGCAGTTATGTAGCTAGATAATAATGACACACCACAGACCATGAATTGAGCTTTAAGGCCGGCTTATTTATATAACGATGCAGACATGTAAACATACAACTTGGTACCCACAACTACATTTACAGACACCTTACTTTGTAGTAAGTAAATACAATTAAAATGGTTTCAAGTGCTTCTTTTGATGGTTTCTTTAAATAAAGAATAACCCAAAAGAGAAAAAAAAGAAAAAGAAAAGTTGTACAAAATTTCACTCAATGATGGTTCATCACCCTCTTTCTTTTATCTAGTTCTATTTATGAGTTAACTCAGTTCTAAGATTAGACTTATGAGAGTCAGACTATCTTATACCCGAGCTTCCAGCTCTGTATGAGGTTTCAGTCGAATCAACCCTTGTTGAACTAATTCACTACTCACTTTTGACCCATGACCTATTACTTATAGTTCAGAAACACGATAAAATGTGTAACACATCAATATGTTCGGTTTACAGGATCCAACATGACAACAGAAAAACCAAAACATTGCAAAGCCCTTGTCCGTCTCCTTAACAAAGTCAATCCGCTCCAGCTACAACCACGGGAGGAGGTGGTCGCTGTTAACCGCCAATGCGGTGCAGAAAAAAATGGCTGCGCAAAAAAAAAACAAGTTCACGCTTACCGCGATTATATCCAACTGAACTCGGTGTGGAATGGAAGTTGGAGAGTAACATCCAGTTTATGCACAAATTAATTCCCTGGTGGGGTTTCCAGATCCAGTGGCAATTAATTCAATCCTGGTGATCCAAGTATCCAAAGGAAAGAACACTCGGAACACTTGGTTTCCTTTTCTCTTTTTCCTCCTACGGGTGGCTCGCCATCTTGCGTTCTTCCTCGTGCAGCGCGGCTCCTTTGATCCTTGGTCCGTAGCAACTCAAATTAATGTTAACTAAACCACAGTCTACCACCGTAGACAGAACTAACACAAAAGAATAACAGAAAAATAAAATAAGGGTTGTAAGAATCGGTTTAGCAGAGCTTTCTTTTGCTCGCTGGATAAAAATAAACTTTTACTTTCAATCGTTTCTTTTCCCGTCTTCTCTGAAGTCTTCTTACACTCACACCATTAAGCTCTTTTTTTCTTTCTTTTTTTTTTTTGGCAGCAACGGTCACTCTCATTGGCTGTTACCGGGAATTTTCTTAAAGTGGCAGAACAACTTTTCAGCAAACCCCAGCATACTGTATTGCATAAACCAAAATACATTTCCATAACAAAATAAAGATTTTTAATGGTTAATATATTTTTTAAACCTTCCCCATCACTTTCCCGCCACAGTTAAGCTTTAACCAACTTAAGTTATTTTCATCTGGGCTACATTACTCATTGCTGAGGTGTAATATGATTGAAGCTAATAATTTATAATTTTCCTTCACCCAGTACTTATAACGTCACCGAGGAACTAATCCAGGAGAATCCCAATTATATGTCCAGGAGTGAGGAGAACCGGATCCACGGCCCCGAGAGCCGTCTGCCTGTGGATCTGCTGAAGTCAACAGCAGCAAACAGCCGGGACAGCAAGAGATGGCATTAAATAATGTCACCGGTCTCCTACAGCATCAATGAATGAATGATTCAGGAGCTACGTTTCCTGAGAAACTACATTGTTTATGAATATGTATTTGAAAAAACCCTTGGTTGCAGATTAAAATGCAGTTCCACCTCTGACCATCCCAGTGTCTGCCTTCACCTGTCTGTATGGATGTCTGTTGGATACTTGCTGACATCCCGACCTGCAGTCCTCTTCCCTGTGGATCACCAACTATCCAAATTACCCATATACACAGAAGTCTAATTGGACTACTGACGATAGTTACTTGTATCCTGCCTTGTACCTTTCACGGTGTGTCTGTGTCTTTATTCTTTCTTTACTTCCTGTTCTACCCGGCTGGCCTTCGGCAGGAGGGTCCCCCCTTATGAGCCAGGTCCTGATCCCGGTTTCTTCCCTCTTAAAGGGGAGTTTTTCCTTGCCACTGTTTGGTTTAAGGTTTTTCTTCCATTAGGGAAGTTTTTACCTGCCGTTGTTTATGTAATAATTGCTCGGGGGGTCATGTTCTGGTCCCTGGAAAGATCCTGGAGACAACTTGTTTTGTAATAGACGCTATATAAATAAAATTGAATTGAATTGAATTGAATGTATAACTTTTGGGTCCTACCAACTTGGTATCAACCATTAATATATGTGGAAACAAGGGCCAAAAAATTAAAAAAAAGTTTCCTGAGAAAGATCCAAGTATAACATAAGAACCAGGAGAAGGTGTAAGTATGCACACACAGAAACACTGATGATAAACGCGCTCACCCATTGACCACAGAGACATAAGAAGACTTCTCTCTGGGTGTTTTGGTCTTCACCTGAAACCCACCTCTTTATCAGTTTCTGCTGCTACATCTATGTCCGATCCCTGGAAAGAATTCAGTCCAACGTTTCCATGCTGGGATCATCCTGACATCAACCACATTATCTGGATGGACGTGCAGAGACCACTGACTTATAATCTTACAATGTTCTGCTGCATCAGATACATCTTGAAAGTTAAATGTTCTCAGATATGGGACAGAATGATCTCTCAGAAATTCATGAAATGTAACCAGATGTTTACCTCCAAACACACTTATCAAGGATAACACCTTGTATTGAGTAGTGCATGATGTTTTCCAGCCAAATGACAGCATCTCAAATGTTGGAAAAGAAAATGTAGGTAAAACATGCAGCTGCAGGACCAGACCAGAGCAGCTGGTCTTCAACACAGCTTCATCCTGGATCTGCTGCTGTAGACCTGCTGCAGGGGGACCCCAACATGATCCACTGACTGGTGCCCCTCACCTCCTCTGGTTCTCTTTCTCTTCTTCAGCACTAACATGTTAGATGTGTTGAAGCTGAAATGTTCAACACAGGCGGTGCTGCAGACAGGCTGAGCGCAGGTGGAAGAAAGACAGGTCACCTGTATCACTGGTGCACTGAGGGATAGTCTCTCCAACTATCTAAAAAGGTGCTAAATGTCAGTTTTTGTCAAATGTCATTTCCTCCAACTCTTACAGGTCCAGGATGTTATTTAGCACAATTCAGTCTGTTACAAATCCTCCTTCCAATGTTTTAAAACATGTGTCAAGTCAACCTGTGTTGACTTTCTTCATTGTTCTGTCATCTTGAGCAGAGAGAGTGATTAAAGGTATCACACCTGACCATGTCAGATTTGGAGCTTCAGTTGTACTTCTGCTTCAGCACCTCTCCACGGTGGTCTGTGCAGTAACACCATCATGTCCTGCAACAGCATGCAGGTGTCCGTCCATCGTCAGCAGACACACGGCTGCGGGGCGGCTCAAGGGTGCTGCAGCTGTACTCCAGCTGTCGGTGTCGGGGCTGTACCTGCCTTAATAGAAGTCAACGTTTCTTCTACGCTGCTTCTGCATTTAATCCATGTCTCAGATACTGTTTCTATTTTCAGCTTTTTTTGGCAAATTGACAGATGAGGTGGACCTGTGTCTCCTCTGGCAGCCTCCTCTTCTTCACCTGTCCAGCTCTGATGGTGTCCCGTCTCTTTGCTGCACTCACAGACAGTGAGTGGAGGCTGTTTCAGAGCTCAGAGTGGGAACCAACAGTCGTGCAGCTTCTGTGGTGTCTTGTTCAGTTACATGTTTGATTCACTGATGGAAAGAGTTTCTTTGTTCTGTACTTTTATTGTAAAATGACTGTTTTCTCTGTATGTTGACTGCATATTTGTATCTGTACTGAATAATAAACTTGACCGAGAACCTGAGTATCTTTTTACTTCCAGATTTTGTATTTGAGCTATAGACAGTTTTAACAATATTTTATTGAAAATAGTAAGTATATTTTTATTTAATATTTAAAATTAATATCCTTATTAAGCTGATCTAATTCAAAGTTCAGCTCTGAAGATGTTTTCACAGCTTCTCCAAATCAAATATGATGGTTGACATGAGTAGAGATCAGGTCTCTTCAGTCGGTCACTTTGTTTTAATTTGTGCGTTTAAATGTTTAATTTACTTTATGGGTGTTTTGTCAGGTCACCTTTTGTGTGACACAAAGATTTAAGTCAGATTTCTCTCTAAACATCAGTTTTACGTCACTAACATGTTAGATATCCTGAGTCTGCATCCAGGTCTTTGCCAGGTTGTTCCAGAGTTTCCCCCTGAGCCTTTCCAGTCTAAGTATAATGAAATATCTCAGTTTTGACATCTATGTAATGATTTATTAATTCATTTCCAATTAAAAGAAGCATTTAAATGATTGACATTGTGATTTAATTTACATGTGCACAGCAGCCCAGCATACATACAAATGGAGTTGTAATCTAATGTAAAATAACTTATTTAAAGGGTTTGAATCATACGTTTCTTTTTTTTTTATGCATTTTAATCTGTAATCAAGGGTTTTTTTTTTGTTTTTCGTGTGTGCAGATGTGTGTACAGGTGTGTGCAGATGTGTGTACAGGTGTGTGCAGATGTGAACCTTCACCGGCCCTAATGACAGTCTAAGTATTTTTTTATTGATCCCTAGGTAAGACGAGGAAAAAGAAAAAGTAAAAATAAATAAATAAGTAAATAAGTAACTAAATTCTGCCAAAGAGGGCTAAAATCACCGGGAGAGAAATTAGGAATACACTTTTCCTCAAGTTATATTAAATCTATATAAAGTTTATATAAAGTTTATATAAAGTTTATATGAAGTTTATATTAAGTTTATATAAAGTTTATATAAAGTTTATGTTGAATTGCTGAGTCAGCTCAAAGTAATTGGGGTCAGGGGTCAAAGGGCACCTGTCAAAATGAGTTTGACGAAAAGTGTATTCCTCTTCTCTCTGAGCAGTGATCCCAAACTCTGCAGAAGTCCTCTCTTCCCTTCACCTGTCTGTATAGATGTCTGTTGGATATTTGCTGACATCCCGACCTGCAGTCCTCATCCCTGTGGATCATCAACTATCCATATATCACCCAGATACACATAGAAGTCTTATCGGTCTACTGCTGATAGATAATTTTACTATTGTATCCTGTCTTGTACCTTTGACGGTGTGTCTATGTCTCTATTCTTTCTTTACTTACTGTCCCCCCTTATGATCCAGGTCCTGACCCAGGTTTCTTCCCTTATAAAGGGGAGTTTTTCTTGCCACTGATTGGCTTAAGGTTCTTCCTGAAACTGTTGCAGGTAAGACTAAATTAAAAAAAAAACATGAGATACAGATGAAACTTAAAAAAGAGAACATAATAATATGTTTATATGCATTGCAGTGACCAGTGCAGTGTGCAGTGCAGTGTGCAGTGCGCAATGCACACTGCACTGCACACTGCAGTACTGCAGATTATGATCCATTAATCTTAACTATATGTATTGGAGTAATAATACATCATGGAAACAAAGAGACTTAAAAAGGAAAGGACTGAAGGCACGCCAGTCAAGTACTAGGTCCCATTATTCCTCTAAAATCTAAATGTACTTTTATGCAATGCTGCCATCACAGATGTGTACATGAGCATTGTCCCGGGCCTTCATACAACCCCATAAGATCACAGAGTCAGTGGTAACAGTCCACATGGCAAATTTCACCTTGGTTTTGAATTTTTTAAGAATTTAGGGATCTGGCATCACCAATGTTAAAAAAGACTTCTGCAGTATTTAATGTAAGTAATTGTATATAATAAATATATAGCAATTGAAATGATATATGATAGAATGTCCTTCAGGACATTAGTATTATTGAGTGATTATTGATCATATTTTCCATGTGTTTACTCATTTTCTACATTTTTAAATTGAACTCTCAACAATTGCAGAACCTTATAGGAAACTAAAAAACAGGGGCAGCACAGTTTTACAGTGGTTAGCCGTGCTGTCTCGAATCTGAAGTTCTAGTTTGAAACTCAGCTCGGGCCTTTAGTGTGTGAGGCTGCATGTTCTCCCTGTGTTTGGTGGGTTTTCTCCATGTGCTATGGTTTCCCCCTACACTCCCAAAACATGTCTATTAGGTTGATTGAATATTGTAAATTGTCTCTTTTAAAATAATTAAAAATAGTACGAGAACGAAATAGTTCATAATAATTTGCTCTTGGTGATGGAAGTAAGATAATCAACAAAAATATGCAAAAATATGTCTTAATGTGATATTAAAATTAAACATTCAGTAAAAATGTGCACAACTGTAGTTTTTGTGTGAATGAAAATTAAAATCTATGTCATAAGAACATGCTGAAGTGGATATATATGTAGTTCCAAAAGACTAAAAAACATGAAACTTTACTTCAAACTTTTATCTTTACTTGAGGCAAAGGGATGTGACCCACTTTTGGGTCCCAGCCCACCAGTTGGGACTCCTCTCTCACTGTAAAAGGTAGACCCTCAAATCATTTGGAGAAGGGGGCCGAACCCTTTTTGCACTGATATGCAGCAACAATTGCTTCTCGAAAATCAATACCCATGTTTTTCCCTTGTGGCATTTTGTTCACATACATCTAAATGCTCCAAATTCTTAATATGTTAAGAAAAAACAAGAAAAGCAGCAGTAATACAGAGCTACCAAAGAAACAGAACAGCATGATCTTTGAAGTCAAAAACGTTAATAAATAATGCAACAGGGAGGTCCGTGTTGCAGGCAGTTTTAGGAGTGTGTGTGCACTGTTTTCTCATAATTTCCAGTGACTTCCAGTGTTTGAATAATACTCTCAGATCTATAGTATCGTGACGTATCCAGTTCATGAACAATTAGAAAAAAGCAAAGAGCCAGGAATAGTTGTCACCACTCAGCATGATTCAGTATATTTCCTCTCTCTATCAGCACTACGGGATCCATTTCTGCTGACTCAGCATCTGTTTCTCTGGATGAACTGCTTCTCACCTCACTTCCCTTCATGCCGCCAA
Source organism: Xenentodon cancila (assembly GCA_014839995.1). NCBI lineage: Eukaryota > Metazoa > Chordata > Actinopteri > Beloniformes > Belonidae > Xenentodon > Xenentodon cancila. Next base: position 82,772 of record JABWDQ010000183.1, on the reverse strand, counting down.
CTTCAGGTGGCACTTTATAAAGCACACAATTTAATAAACCTAGCATTTTACAAGATAGTAAATATAAGCAGCAATGGACCTCTGATTACCTCGTTAGTCATTAAATAGCTGCATGAGGATAAAGCTTATTAGTTCAAAATGTTTTGTGCAGGTTTTTTTATTGTTCAATAAAAGCAGCTTTAATAATGCAACTCAGTTGATGGAACGGTCTACATTTATCCGGCGGAGGCCTAAGCATTCAAAGGAACCAGCTCTCAGTCAATCTTTGGTATGAGATGGAGACACCTCTCTACCTTTAAAGCAGCACAGAGCATCTCTGCTGTGATGCTGATCGCTGTCAGTCTGTGAGCTGGCGTCGTTGTTGGCGATGTGTGACATCAGCACCATGAGGGAGCTGAAGCTGTCTTTGGTTTTTGCTGATAGCAGACATAGATCATCCCTGCATGTAGAAGACACTTTGTAAAAGTAAACCAGCTGCAGTGCCCGGCACAGATGTCTTGTACTGGTGATGCCACTGAGGGTCTGTGGTACCCAGCTGCACCAGCTCCACGTATTTAACAGTTTGTGCGCTACAGGCGAGTTACCTGTGTGGGTCGTCGTCATCAGTCCAGCAACCCGTTCCACCTGTGGTGTCAGTGAATCAAAGTGGATGGGGTTTGTTTGTTTGTTTTCTGCTGAAACTTTAAAAATAATTTCAACTAATTACAGTTTTCCTGATGTTGTTTGTTTAGCTGTTGGCATTAGCAGCTAATTTACATGTAAAAGGAGGCAACTTTACCTGTAATTTATAATTAGAGTCATGTGCTGCTGCACAAAAACCCAGCAATGCCTCGTGCACTGCCAAAAACTGTACAACATAGGAAAGAGTAAAATTAGGAACGGATCATGGAGAAGTACTTGTTTTATACTGTGACTAAGAGACCAGGGAAACGTCTTGGTGTCAACAGACAAACACATTTCTGCCATTGGCTCAGTTGTGGCGCAGTGGGACCAGGATTATGACTCATTAGCACCAACTACATTATATGCATTCATGTGGCAGTGTGTGTGCGTGTGTGTGTGTGCGTGTGTGTGTGTGTGTGTGTGTGTTTCTGTACCTCAACTGTTACACAAGGTGACCACAGTTTTAAATGACCAAGATCGTTAAACACATTTGAAAAGTGACTCATTAATTGTGTTATTACTTTCAAATACAATTTCAGCTTTCTGCTGGAAATCTTCATCATTTTCACGTCTCTCCAATAAACTGTCGTTATAATGCGAGATCTGATCTGTGAATCTTGATGTTTGATAATACACACGTCAAGATCAATAATCCTTTGTTTTACCCATTTAAGTGCTGAATGAGGTGAACCTGTGCCACATTAAAAACGGTACATGCAGGCTTGTCCATGTAGTTGCATTGTGGTACAAGACTGTTGGCAGCTTGAAATCAGTGGAGTCCAAAGCAAAAAATAACGTGTGAGCAAATAGCAAGAAAAGTACTGAAGCTCATCAATTCACTGTTGTTTTTGTTTGTTTTTTTCTGCTTAGGAAATATGAATCTTCATAAGGCTCGGGGTGCCCTAGGAGCTTGGTATTAATTTCAAGGTTGATAAAGGTTTATATTTTCTGTCTAATCGTTGAATGAAGATGGCCGGCTGCTTCACATACAAGACCATCTTTGTCAGTATGGTTTCTGCCAGTATGGTTTCTGAGGGTCGTGCTTGGGTGCTGCTCCAAAGTTCAGGAGTAATGGTCCTCAGCAGCAGTGAGGTTGAACCATTTATCCACAACTCAGTATCTAATTAAACTGGTCAATTACAGGTGGATGAACTTTTTTTACAATACACAGGCAGCCTTCTTGATGACCATGTTCCATGTTGTTGAGCCTGACGGATGGCTGCAGAGAGGACAGGACTCCACCTCAGTTTTGTAGAAATGTAAATGTCTTTGTCTAAACATAGAAGATTCTAAGTCTTTTTCAGAAATACTATTTTGTTTGCCCCTTCGTGTAGACAGCCTCGGCATTGCATTTCTATCCAGGTTGTCCAGGTGAGCACACAGGTGTCTGCCGTCCTCCAGCACCATGGACAGAAACAGAACAGCTGTCAAACTGTTCAACACAGCAACTTTGGGTTTGTGTTGCAACCAGTGAAACCTTTTAGTGGTTGTGAAGGAAACTATAAATAAGTAAATTAAACAGGAATGGACAGAAAATGTATATAATAAATATTTACAAATATGTGGTCAAGCAATAAATGAAACATTAAAATGTTGAAATCAATCAATCAATCAATCAATAATGAAGGAGGGGAGGGTGGACTTAAGACGCAGGCGGCTTTTTCTTCCACTTTTGTGGGTTCTTCAAACCCAGAAAGTGCCTGAACCTTTTAAAAGCTGAAGGAGTCGTCTTCTTTGTCTCTGGGAGAGCTTGCTCGGGCATCTCCAGTCCAGGATCAGGATGAGGCTGGTGTATTTCCTCTGGGAGGGGTTCCTTGCAGAGCCGGGCCAACTCTGTAACATCAGGGGAGACCTCATGGATGAACTCATCCAGCAGTTCCTCAGGGAACTGCTGGATGCTCAGACCCTCAAATGTGGTGAATGCAGCCTTCATTTCTTGAAGTTCCTGCTGAAGAGTTTTTTCCTCCTTTTTTGCTGCGTGGACATAAGGGTCATACGTACAGCAAAGCCCTTGATATGAATCTTGGGTCTGCTGCAGATCCACCTGCAAATGCTTGTCTTTGTCTTCAGAAACTTGTTCCCTGGGAGCCCTCTTCTTTTGCAGCTCTTGATGAAGACCATCCAGCTCGGCTCTCGGGTTGTTGAGAAGCAGCTGGTTCTTCATCCTTGTTTCTTCATGAGCCTTTACTTCTATTTTAAGCTCATGCTGAAGAGTTTCTGGCTCCTCTCTTGCTGTGAGAACACCGGCTTCATACTTAAAGCTCAACTCTTTGTATGAAGTTTTGATCTTCTCAAGCTCCACCTGTAAACGCCCTTCAGATGCTTCTGAACGTTGTTGCCAGGCGGCCCTCTCCTGCTCCATCTGTTCACAGAGAGCATCCAGCTCTGCCCTCAACTTGTTGATCAGCAGCTGGTCTTTCGTCTCTGTTTCTTTGTGAGCTTTAACTTGATTGTTAAGCTCCTCCTGGAGAGCTTCTGTCTCATTTCTTGCTGAGAGAACATCAGCTTCATATTTACAGGTGAGATCTTTGAATGAATCCTCGCTCTGCTTCAGCTGCACCTGCAAACATATTTCTGTTTCTTTGGATTTTTGCTGCAGGATGACTATCTCCTGCTCCATCTGTTGACGGAGAGTGTCCAGCTCAGCTCTCAGCTTGTTTATGAGCTGTTGATCCTGTGCTGCTTTGTCCATGTGAGACTTCATTTCTCTCTGAAGTGTCTCAGTCTGCTGCTTCATCTCAAGGACATCAGCATCATATTTAAGTTGCAGCTACTGGTATGAAATCTGGGCTGCATCCAGGTCTTCTTGAAGAGCCTTGTTCTTGTCCTCTTTCATCTGGAGCTCGGTGGAGAACTTTTGCTGGATGACGAGATGGGCTACTTGCAGCTCCTCGTAGTCTTTTTGCAGTAATTTCTTTTTCTTGTGTTTCATATCGTTTTGCACCTGGAAAGCGATTTTTGCAGTGCTGAGCGTTTCTGCGTCTGCGTACTTCTGCATTGTCTCAATCTCCTTTTTTGTGTCTTTCCCCTGGTTTATGTACATCTCCTTCAGCTTCTTCTGCTTTTCCAACTGGAGTCTCGTTTCTTGCAAGTCCTTCGACAGTTGTATCACTTTGGAGTCTGCATCCAGGAATTTGGCCGTTTCCATGTTCAGCTGATGCTTCAGCCTCTTGTTTTCTTCAACAAGCGTGTTGTCGTCCATGTAGTCTTCCTGGTATCTCCCTCTCCTCTTTTCACCAAAATGCCTCCTGTTAGGGAACCGCGATGTTGGAGCGGACATTTTCAGCAAAATTGAGTAATCTTGGTAATAATTCAGTGTTTTCTGAGCAGGTGTCTGTCTGTCAATGCTTCAGTGATCAGAGTCTTTTCTGACAAGGATCCGCACGTCTGAACGGTTGGACTGATCTGACTGAAACTGCAATGATGAGCTCTGGTCTGATTTATACTGTGTAGCCTCAAATAAGCGTTCTGCAGTGATGTCACAGACGTTCTGTTATGACGGGAAGTTCTAGAATGTTTATTTAAGAGCAGAGTTCCACAACTGAATTGTGTTATTGTCCATAAATTAGATGAAAATTTAAAGGTTTTCAACAGAAATATATACTCCATAGCATTATTTTGAGGAGAAAGAAACAAAGATAAGAAAGATGTGAACCCCACTTCAGGCAGTTTGTTATAACTCAGTACTTTGTCAAACACAAGCAGGCTGGAAAGTCCACATCTTCCCTGGTTTCTTCCCTCTTAAACGGGAGTTTTACCTGCCGTTGTTTATGTAATACTTGATCGGGGGTCATGTTCTGGTCTCTGGAAAGATTCTAGAGACAACTTGTGTTGTAACAGACGTATTTAAATAAAATTGAATTGAAGTTAATTGAATTTCACTGACTTTCTGTCTGTGACTGCATTTACACAAGTTTGTCTGATTTTGTCACTTAACTGTTATTTCTACATGAATTTCTTTGTTAGTTTTTCCTCTTTTTTTCAACTAAAGTGTTTATTGTTTTATTCCAACACAACACGTTACAAACTCACTCACATACACGACAACACACCACACAGTCTCCAAGCTGCACCGTCACTGTCCTTCACCTCTTTCCTGATGTCGTGTCCCTCTGTCGGTGATTTAAGTCTCTTTTACAGAATCTGTTTTTTTTTTACTGTCAATAAAATATAAAATACTGTCAAGAGGTGAAAGAAACACTCAACTGACAAGTGTAATGTTTGATCATTTGTGTTATTTACATGATGAATAAAAGAACCACATCCCAAAAAGCGTGTCAGCCAGCTCTCCAAACTGTGGCTTCTTCTCTCCAGACACGTCGGTACCCAGAAGGTGGACTCTACACTCTTCAGGTGAACACCAGCTGATCTTGGAGCATTTGGATCAGTCCAGGATTCCCTTGGTACATGTACCACCGAGTACTTTCTCTGACAAAACTCACCCATCCAGCAAAAGTGTCCAGAAAGTTGACAGTTACAGCCCTGATCAGACCACCTGCTGACAAAATACAGTATGTGACGTGTCTGAAGATAGTTCACATGTGGAGGAGCAGCCTTTGGACCACTGACTGTTTCCTGGGTTCTCACTGCCCCAGTGGCCTAATGGATAAGGCACTGGCCTCCTAAGCCAGGGATTGTGGGTTCAAGTCCCAGCTGGGGGGTTTCTCCATTTTCACATTAAATATTAAAACAACAATCTTGATAAGACAAAGTTACTGGTTCACTTCCAAGGACTTCAAAAATTATACTTCTGGATTCAATTTTAACAAAAACTCATCAGTAAGACAATCAGCTTCTACGTCCACGTTTATCTCATTTCATCAACAAATACCACCATCACACAAATTCCCTGGAGGAAAGTCTTCACTCAACTTACATGCACAAGCTTTCTTACAAAATACACCCAGCATCTACTGATCATCTTACATTCTCATACTGGTGCAAAATATCTCTTCATTTTACCTCTGTTACAACTGATCAAACTCCTGTTTATTTCAAAGCTTCACTGTAAGGCAGTTTAGTAGGACGACTACAGATCCCACAGTGGAGCTCAGGACCGTGATGAGACCCAGAATAAAACAGACAGAGGACGTTTTGGGCTCAAACTTTATAACTGACTGGAGACCAGCAGAGAATCGTCCCCCCGAGACCCCAACCGGATCACTGGGATCACTTCAGTTCAGGGGTCACAGTTGATCTCACTAGTTTTTAAAATGTACTTTTATATGTATTAAACTGAAACAGCTGCAGGAGACGTCACAGTTGACAGTCACCATGTCGGGGAAAGTAACTCTTTGATGTCACAATTTAGTTTGGATGTGAGGATGTGATGTTATTACACAAAGTTCAGCTGTTAATTTGACAAGAAAATGCAGTTAGAAATGAAGGAGAGTCAGAACTGATCAGATACTCAAAGGAGTCTGAGGTGAGTTGGTTTCATTGTTACTCTCATTTATTTTAACCAGTGTTACATGAGTGTTTAATGTTGTTCCATGTTACACAGAAATACTTTATTGTAATGATTGTAAACTTGTAGAGGATTTAAAGTGAAGCAGGAAGAAGAGCAGTGTCGTATTTGGAGAACTGGAAACGTTTCCTTCAGCATTAAACTACTGCGGCACGGCCAAAAGAGCATCACTGGGAGCTGAAAGTCCACCAGGCCCTGCAGCAGAAGTTGTCTGAAACATCCAGATGAGGTTCTGCAGAGACTTGTACCTGGTCACAGAAGATTCCATGATGATTCCAGCTACAGTTAATGTCATAAAATAAAACCTTTAACTCATAATGATAAAAGCAGCAGAGTGTTTTTCCTCAGAAAGGAAACCTGTTCAAGAAAGGCCGGTCAGCTCAGAAGGTCAGAGTGTGGTGCTAATAACGCCAAGGTCATGGGTTCAACCCCCAAACTGCTTCAACTCTGCAGTTATCAGAACATTTCAAATGTTTTGGACCTTTCAGGTGATTTCACCCTGATTGAGACACAAACTGTGACGACTCCAGTTGTGTCTCCTGTTTCCCTCCACACTTCAACATCTGAGCAGCAGACACATTTTCTCTGCTGTTGTTAAAAGGACTAAAAATCCTGTTTGTACCATCAGGACAAACTTCAACTTCAGCATTAAACTGCTATGACAGAAAGAGGATATTTAGGATCATAAATAAATATTTAGGTGACATAAATAAAGAAATCAAATGTGAACTTCAGGCACTTTGTTGTAACACAATACTTTGCAAACATGGTTCCGAGTGTTTGTGTTTGGCTCTAAATAAAACTGTTCAAGGCTCCTTGTGAGTGATGATGTTTGGAGGAGACAATGTTGATCATAAATCATCCATCATCCATCTATAAACAGGCTCTAAACTGTCTGGATCTGCAGATTTGTTTTAATTTGGAATATTTGAGAGTTTTATGAACTTCTGAGACTGAAACTGGGTTCAAGAAAAAGGAATAACTGATAACATCTAAAAATAAAAGCAGAGATTAGGTCTTTATCATATCTTACAGCGAACTGGAAAAACAAACATGTTCATTACAATAAATATGTGTTTTAACTAATAAGTATTAAGTATCATAGTAGTTTTTCCAGGATGGTGGATTTAAAAACTGGTGAGTTGTGTGAGGAAGAGAAGCAGGTTTATGTTTGTGAACAATTTAACATCCGTCTGAAAGTTTTAAATAAGATGGACTCTGACATTTTAAAGACGTTGGTACCTGGAAGAAAGAATCTGATGAGACCAGGATTTATTTGAATCAGTATGTTTGCATCATTCCAACATTTTTACTTACAACTAAATTATTATCAAATGTAAAATAATGAATTTGGCTCCAACACCTGCTTTAATACTGGTGACATCTCACTGACTCCTGTTAGGACACTTTCAACATTTTATTAGTTATATTTCTATGCAATTAATTATTTTCATGAACAAAACAATTTTACTCTGTTGTGTTTCATCTTTTCCCAAATGTCCTCAGACCAGCCTGTTCCTGTTCCCGTTCCTCTGCCTAGACACATCCTGAAGCTGGGGGATCTGGAGGATGCAGATATGGTCCACCAGTCCACCACAGATGGTTCATGTATCCTGCTACATGAAGCAGTTGTAAAAGCTGCTGAACAGCAGCTCATCCTGGAACAGCAGCTCATCCTGGAACAGCGGCTCATCCTAGAACAGCAGCTCATTCTGGAACAGCAGCTCATCCTGGAACAGCAGCTCATCCTGGAACAGCGGCTCATCCTGGAACAGCAGCTCATCCTGGAACAGCAGCTCATCCTGGAACAGCAGCTCATTCTGGAACAGCAGCTCATCCTGGAACAGCAGCTCATCCTGGAACAGCGGCTCATCCTGGAACAGCAGCTCATCCTGGAACAGCAGCCAAAAAAAGCTTGTGTAACTCAGCAGCTGTGAGATTCTCTCACAGAAGGCAGTGGCACAGCTGGTGTTTCCATGGTTACCTTGGAGCCTGCTGTTGTTGACCTGCTACACCTGCTACACCTGCCCTGACCACACCTCTGACACAAAACTGTATTATCAACTATAAAAATCTAATTTTGCAGTAAGAGATGATTTTAATTGTTTCCTACTCATATTTGACACATGTCACTGTTGTTGTTTCCGTGGTGATGCAGCTGTTCCAGATGCTCACCAAAGTTCCTTGCTGAAACCCGGGATCAAACCAGGGACCTTCAGATCTTCAGTCTGACGCTCTCCCAGCTGAGCTACTTAAGCACACATGTGACCTGAAACTCTCCACCGATAGATGGATTGGTGAAGAAAAGGAACGACTTTAAATAGGAGGAAGTTAGGATCAGTGAAATCATCAAAAGATTGCAGGACAAAAACAGACAACTGGATGAAGACAGAAACAGACTGGTGAGTGAACAGAAAGAAATTATACAAGAGAGGAAAAGTTTAGAAGAAGAGCTGAAAAAGAAATGCTGGAGGAGAAGGAAAGAGAGGTCCAGGAGCTGACTGCAAAAAAGAAAAAGAGGAGGTTCTTTTCAAAGGTCTTCAGATGCAGACAATCGGACCAACAGTTCCCTTTTTCCAGCATCTACTTCATCAGGTTCTGGAGGATCCTGGTCTTTGGTTTCTGCAGTGGATTTAACAGCATCCAGCTGCAGTACAACGTCAGGAATTTCGGGATCCACTGGATTACTGACTACCTGACAAACGGACCACTGTGAAATAATAATAATAATAACAATAATAATAATAATAATAATAATTGAGTTTATTATAAACCCATTTGCAGTGGGCTGAAAACTTTCCAACCGCATCTGTTAATAATAATAATTATTATTATTTGACAAACGGACCACTGTGAAATAATAATAATAATTATTATTATTAATAAGTGAATGAATCATCAACATTTCAGCTTCATCCCTCTGAGCAGAGAGTCTCCACAGCGCTTCACGTAGTAGCACATTGATGTGGTCTGTTTTTACGCCGGATGTCCTTCCTGATGCAACCCCACAAGCACAAGGAGAGACAAACCACCATTCACGCTCTCACACCTGGAAAAAACAGCCAAAGAAAAGCTTGAGGAAGGACAAAGTTCACCATTACACCATCGTGGCGTCCAAATGGAACTTTTTATTTCTATAAACAGTCATCTTGGGGAATAAAGCACGACTGTTATTCCTTAGTGTCTTTTCAGGGCCGTTCACATCAACCATGTTGTGTAAATACTCAATATGGAATTCTTGGAGCCTATCCCAACTCTGTTTGTTAAAACTGTGGGAGGAAGACAGAGCATCTGGAGAAGCTCCACACAAGTGCTGGGAGAACATGCAAACTCCAGACGGAAAGATTCCTGCTGGGAATCAAACCGGAAACCCCCTGCTGGGAGGCAACAGTGCCAACCACTAAGCACAGTTTAATGGAAAAATGTCATTGATGATGCAATTAAACAGGTAAAATAAACAGAAAAGAATAAAGACATTAAAAAGACAAACATTCCTTAAAACCAGACAGAATACAATAGTAAAATTATCAGCAGTAGACCGATAAGACTTCTGTGTGTATATGGGTGATATATGGATAGTTGATGATCCACAGGGATGAGGACTGCAGGTCAGCAGGCCGCTGCTGAGGTTCTGGTCTGCAGGACATGCACAGAAGAGAAAAAGAGGAGACGGACCACCACAAAAAACTACAAGAACGATGGACCACAATTAAGTTCATGGGATACTGTTAACAACTTAGGATTGAGGTGAAGAAGAGACAGGGAAGGCAAAGAGAAACAGAGGAGGTGAAAGGCACCACTCAGTGGATCATGTTGGTGCCCCCCTGCAGCAGAGGCCTATAGCAGCATATCTACACCGAAGCTGTTTAAGATGAGCTGCTCTTGTTGATTCCTGTCAGCACTCGGGCTGCTGCATTTTGGATCAGCTATTCTTGATTAAATCTGTACACTGTCTGTATTGTTTTTAGTGTGCTTTCTGCTGTTATCTGTGCAGTAACTTCGGGTCTCATGAAAGAGGCCTTAAAATGTATTATTAATATTATATTTTTTTTCTACCTCGTCATGATCATGAGCTGCCATATCAGTGGGATGACAGCAGCGGTGATACATGGGCGGCAATATTGCTCCATGACGACTACAGCAGCTTGTTCTGTCTCACGTTTGCTACCTCAGTGGACATCGTAGGACTGACAGTGGTGTCAGTAGACATTTTGGTGTTTTCTCCACTGGGGTCCAGCTCAAAGTCAGAGTCTCCTGATTTGTTGGACACAAAGTCGTTACTTTTCCTTACCATCCATTTAAAAACCATTTAGTTTCTGGCAGTACTTCTCATCTTTTTCAGTCTTCCAAATGCTTTGATGACATCTTGACCTTCTCCTCTAAGGGTCACTTTTGGTTTGCCAACTAGGACTTTCGCTCTTCTGCGTCAAGGTTTCTGTGAGTCAACTACCCTCTGTAATGCTGCTTTGAGAAGACGTCTGGGCCCTCTGGTGTTGACTCCTGGTACTGCACCCCTGCAGGACACATGATGTGTGAGGGAGTGTGAGGGAGTGTGAGGGAGTGTGAGGCAGTGTGAGACAGTGTGAGGCAGTGTGAGACAGTGTGAGACAGTGTGAGGCAGTGTGAGACAGTGTGAGACAGTGTGAGATAGTGTGAGGCAGTGTGAGACAGTGTGAGGCAGTGTGAGACAATGTGATGCACTGTGAGACAGTGTGAGGCAGTGTGAGAAAGTGTGAGACAGTGTAAAACAGTGTGAGGCAGTGTGAGACAGTGTGAGGCAGTGTGAGACAGTGTGAGACAGTGTGAGGCAGTGTGAGGCAGTGTGAGACAGTGTGAGACAGTGTAAAACAGTGTGAGGCAGTGTGAGGCAGTGTGAGGCAGTGTGAGACAGTGTGAGGCAGTGTAAAACAGTGTGAGACAGTGTGAGGCAGTGTGAGGCAGTGTGAGACAGTGTGAGACAGTGTAAAACAGTGTGAGGCAGTGTGAGGCAGTGTGAGGCAGTGTGAGGCAGTGTGAGACAGTGTGAGGCACTGTGAGGCAGTGTGAGGCAGTGTGAGGCAGTGTGAGACAGTGTGAGACAGTGTGAGACAGTGTGAGGCCGACACAATAACACTTTTAAAAGACCCGGCTGCAGAGGACCATGAAGTCAGTTTTTCAGGACTCCAGTTTGTGCAGCAACAAGTCACATTTGTGGGGCATAAAACCCATTCTGGGTCGTCTCTGCTGAGGCCAGATGATTACTGCCTAAAAGAGCAGAAGCCAATCAGAGACTTCCTTCCTTCACAAGGACGATTCCTGGGACACAGCATCTGTGACCTCACCAGGACTGCTGCTTGTGGTGCCACAAACCCTCTCTTCCTGTGATTATTGATTATTTGTCTGAGATCCGTGTTCTGGTGTGTTCAATCACTTTATTAAAGAAACAATAATGTGGCATATAGGATAACCCTCAGCTTTTCTTGTTAAATGTAGTTTTAAATGGTGTCTTCAAGAGTCACGTGGAGCTCCTTCACAAGTGGATCTGGTCGGGTCCGAGTGGATCTGAAATCCTGCAGCCTGCCAGTGTGTCAGAGTCTCAGGATGAGACGCCCAACTTCACTCCCACATCTTCATCGCTGTCGTCTTGTCACATTGTGCTGCATTTTGGACACAGAGTCTCCAAAATAAGAGGCTGTGAACAGGAAACAGCTGACATCTCTGCACAGCCTAGAAGTGGATAAACTAAAGAAATAAACTATGTTATTTACCTTTATTATTTATTTTAACAAGTGCTTCACTGGTAAAATCACACCACACACATGTTTGTGTTGTTTGTTCAGATCAACAACAGAAACGTGACAGCAGACGTGCTGGAAAAGTCAGTAGTGAAGCCGCTGCCGTCACTTACGCTCAAACCGCCACCAACACAGCAGACGGTGCTGCTGCTGCGTTTGGGAACGTGTGATTGTTGTTGTGGCCGAGTGGTTAAGGCGATGGACTAGAAATCCATTGGGGTTTCCCCGTGCACGTTCAAATCCTGCCAACAACGGTTGGTGTTTGGTCCTTCTCAAGCAGAGGACTGACATGCTGGAGATTGGATCATTTAATACTCCATCTATTTACATCACTTGTGATATTATGAGCATTTTTACTCCAACATGCAGTAATATAAGTGACATCAGTCCACATTCAGTTCATTTCCTGAAGAAACAGCTGTTTCAGCAGCTTTTGCTTGTGGTGATGGTAAAGTCAAGTCAAGTTCACGTTCTTCCGTGATTATTATCTGATGTTCTCACTAGATGGGGGACGGCGAGTGGACGGTAAGATGAGGACATTTGTCAGCACTGACGTCTGGTCCTCAGATGCTGCACCAGACCAGCCCGAGACAGAAAAACTGCATCATCTCTGTCAGAAGGTCAGGTGCAGTTTCTGGACTCTACACTTATACATAGTTTGCTGCTGTCAGCTTTACACAGATTTCACACAGATTCTCCAAATGTCTCTAAAGAATGTAGCTTTTTTTTATTCATAAGTTTCTATAGTGTTGGAGCCAAATGATCAACAAACAGCAGTTGGTTTGGCAGTGGGCAGCATGTCCATCACCGTTATCTTTCTACAGTCATATGCAAAGGGAACTTTGAGGGTCCCTAGTTCCCAGGGGACCAAGGACCTGGGGTCAAAAACACTACAGGTCCCACAGTGGAGCTGAGGACCGTGATGAGACCCAGACTAAAACAGACAGAGGACGTTTTGGGGTCAAACTTTATAACTGACTGGAGACCAGCAGAGAATCGTCCCCCCGAGACCCCAACCGGATCACTGGGATCAGTTCAGTTCAGGGGTCACAGTGATTCTCATAAGTTTTTGAAATGTACTTTTACATGTTTTTAAACGTAGTTTCCGTAGTGTAGTGGTTATCACATTCGTCTTACACACGAAAGGTCCCTGGTTTGATTCCAGGCGGAAGCAGGTCCTTCTGTCCTTTTGTTGGGTCCAGAGTAGACGGGGACGACGTTGATACAGTCATGTACATTTGAAGACAACTTCTTCTGGCAGCTGAGCCACAAGTCTGGATCAGGACCGACCAGTCCAGGGATGAACATACCAGCTGCTGAGGACCTCCATCCTACCTGAACAGCTGTTATCTCCACTACAAACACACATCTCTCTTTCTTTTTCTTTATTTCCTCCTCTTTCTGGTCCAACTCATGTTTTAGTTTAAGTCATTTCTGAATCAGAGAAGCAGCTATTGTTGATATTGTGCTTGAAATCCCACGTTTTACCTACATTTTCTTTTCCAACATTTGAGATGCTGTCATTTTGCTGGAAAACATCATGCACTACTCAAAACAAGGTGTTATCCTTGATAAGTGTGTTTGGAGGTAAACATCTGGTTACATTTCATGAATTTCTGAGAGATCATTCTGTCCCATATCTGAGAACATTTAACTTTCAAGATGTATCTGATGCAGCAGAACATTGTAAGATTATAAGTCAGTGGTCTCTGCACGTCCATCCAGATAAGGTGGTTGATGTCAGGATGATCCCAGCATGGAAACGTTCAACTGGACAGAATTCTTTCCAGGGATCGGACACAGATGTAGCAGCAGAAACTGATAAAGAGGTGGGTTTCAGGTGGAGACCAAATCACCCAGAGAGAAGTCTTCTTATGTCTCTGTGGTCAATGGGGGAGTTTGTTTGGCTGTTAACTGAGAGGTTGGTGGTTCAAACCCACCCAGGGACGAGATGATGACGGATATTTCAAGCCACCAGCTCCAACGTGAGAAAACTGTAAGTGTCACTAAACCTGCTCTTTTAGGACAGTGGAGGAGGCTGTTTTAATCTGTGGTGGTTGATTGTTTGTGTTTTGTTTTTGTTTTTTTTGCTTTTGATTAAAGGGGAATATGTGTGGGGTCGTTCATTTATTTATTATTCTGCAGCTGCAGAGCAGGTTTTAGCAGCTCCTCAAAGTGTCCGTTTTTCTCAAAAGGTTTCTTCTCTCCCAACATTCCAGTATCCATAAGATGGACTCTACACTCTCAAGATGAAAACCAGCTCATCTCGGAGCACCTAAGTACTCACCCATTGACCACAGAGACATGAGAAGACCTCTCTCTGGGTGATTTGGTCTTCACCTGAAACCCACCTCTTTATCAGTTTCCCCTGCTACATCCAATCCTTGGAAAGAATTCAGTTCAACGTTCACATGCTGGGATCATCCTGACATCAACCACATTATCTGGATGTTTTCATTCAGCTGTGACCAGTTCAGTTTAGTTTCCCAGTTCAAACCTGAAAAATGTGATAAAAAACAAGAACATCAAAACAGGTCTTCTTGTGTTTTACACATTATTTTGTAAAACTACATTTAAAAAGAAAAGCTGAGGGTTATCATATTTGCCACATTATTGTTTCTTTAAAAAAGTGATTGAACACACCGGAAACGCTCATCACGGACAAATAATCAATAATCCCAGGAACAGGAAGAAAACTTTCCCAGCGTGAACTCTCATGTTTCTCTTGGAGACACATGAGAACGTTCTTCGGGTTTGTGCTGTGCAGGTGGTTCTACTGTTCTACGGCATCTTTACACTTTACACAATTTGTCACTTGTCACAAGTGACAAATAGTAAAACTGTTGTCGTAGCAACCAGACACAAACACGCTGCAAAGGTGAGAAAATGAGGAACAGCAGTAAAATGAGATGGATTTCAACTCTGGGACTCTTATAAACCACTTCCTGGTGTAAAACCTCTCTCATTGACAACAACAGCAGCAGGTAAATGACTCCGGTCTACAGGACCGCCGTGGCAGGTGGAGGAATAAGTGCTCACGACTTGTCTGTATTTTACTTTAACAGGTTCAAAACTTCAGAAAATATAAAACAGGCATATTTAGGAAAAGTCGAGGTGTGACAGATGTGTAGACGTGTCTCACATGTAAAATGTTCCTGGTCTGAGTCGACCAAGCTGGAGCTCTGGATCAGGACTGACCAGTTTACAGGTAAACAGAACAGATAATCCAGTTTCATCTTAGAAGAAGTTCATGAAGGATGTTTCTGTGTGTGTCAATGATGTCATATACGCCAGTCTTCACTCTGGTCCAGCTGCAGCATTTAGAAGCTTCTTCATGAGGCAAACAGCTGATGGTGTCTGGAAGAAGCGTTTTAATCCTAAAGGACATTGTTCTCATCTATTGTACAAAACACCTGGTCTCCTCGTCGGGGAATCGAACCCCGGTCTTCTGCGTGACAGGCAGAGATACTGTCCACTATACTAACGAGGACTTCTGCAGAGTTTGGGATCACTGCTCAGAGAGAATAGGAATACACTTTTCATCAAAGTCATTTTGACAGGTGCCCTTTGACCCCTGACCCCAATTACTTTGAGCTGACTCAGCAAATCAACATAAACTTTATATAAACTTAATATAAACTTATAAACATATAAACTTTATATAGATTTAATATAAACTTTATATAAACTTTATATAGATTTACTATAACAGATTAGTATAATATTACAGATTAAAATGCATATATTTATCTTTTGGGTCCTACCAATTTGGTATCAACCATTAATATATATGCAAACAACGGGGAAAAAAAAAAAAAAAAGAAACGTATGATTCAAACCCTTTAAATAAGTTATTTTACATTAGATTACAACTCCATTTGTATGTATGCTGGGCTGCTGTGCACATGTAAATTAAATCACAATGTCAATCATTTAAATGCTTCATTTAATTGGAAATGAATTAATAAATCATTACATACATGTCAAAACTGAGATATTTCATCATACTTGCAAAAGATTAACTCTTTTTTTCAGTTTGATGCTACTAACATGTTGATAAATGGTCAGCTGAAAAAACGTAGTCATGTTTAATAAATAGGAAATGAGCCAATTTACTGTTAACTGAGGTGAAGTGGATAAATGTCCTGTTGTCTGACAAATAAAAGCTTGAAATCAGACACAGGCTGAAAAAAATAGAAAGACATTATGCATGTGAAACCCATGGAAACATGGAATGTTACCAGATTTTAGAATGTTCAAATGTAGAATGTTCTCCTCTTTATGACATCACAGCATTTCTGTTGCATGTTACATATGTCATAGAAAAGTTGCCTGCAAGAGAGGAAAATCAACCCTGTTTTGGATAAAGGACATTTGGACGTGCAGGACATCGACACACACTGGAAGAGTATTGAAAATATGGAAAAAGACAAATTCTTCTGGATGAAACTGCGCCATGATAGTGAGGCGGCTGCATTTATGTGTAAGCAGGCTGAGCAGGGAGATGGATGCAGGAGTCCAACACAGTCCATCAGTTCTGTGAACACCCTCAGCTCTGTAGATACTCACACACCGACAGAGCTGAGGTCCATTTCAGAAATAAGTAACTATTCTGAGATGTCAGTGAGATCATCCCAAGAGGAGACAACATCCCTCACCCCAGTTTCTAAGAAGAAACCGGTCACACCATGCCCCAATCCTGTATCAGTGAGACAAATGGAGAGAGGAAAGTCACGTCTGCCTGTATTTTCTGCCAAAGTCTGTGGGGAACAAAAGGCGGTGGCTGATGGAATCATGCTGCAGTCAGTAAACAGCAAGGTCCACGCTGTTGTGAAAACTGTGCAGAAACTGTTGCCTGGACCATTTGAATTAACTCCACTACCAAATGCTACAAAGAAGAACTTTGTGATGAAACCTTCAGCGCAAACCTGTCCGAAAGTTTCAAAAACTATAAAAAAAGAATCTGAACCTCAAACATGTAAACGCCCTGCAAACCCTGTCACCAGAGCAGGGAAGAAGGCAACAAGTGACCACAGCCTGAAGACTCCAGAACAAGAAGATATCCTCCAACCACTGAGCAACCCGCTGAAGAGCCTGGTTCTTTGCTTTGAGCTTCTGTTATTAGATGACTGGAAGAAGAAAATGGAGAGTTTTCAAATTGTTAAAGCTCTCGCTAAGTACCGTTCAGACATCTTGAAGACCAAACTGCATGAATTGTGTGTGGCCCTTTCTGAGGAGGTGAACAACCTACGGTCCTCCGTGGCCTGCGGTGCCATCAACACCATAGCTGCTCTTTACATTCACCTCAAAAAGGCGATGGACCCGGAAGTAGAGGGAACAGGCCGAGCCCTGCTGCTAAAACTGGCTCAAACGAAAAACGCTTTTATTCATCAGCAGGTCAATCTGACCTTAGATGCCATGGTGGTGCACTGCAGTCAAAGACGGATCATCAGCGCTCTGCTGAACACGGGACTGAGCAGCTGTTGCATCAATGTAAGAGAAAGCATGGCACAACATCTGCACCAGGTGTTTGACAACGCTGGTGCTTCCCACATTTTAACAGCTGGAAGGTTATTAACTGAACACTTCCTTGATGCCGTCGCTAAAATGTCTCTAGATGCTGCACCTGAAGTCAGGTATCACGGACAAAAGATTCTTCAAGAACTGGCACTCCACCAAGACTTTCTTAAGCTATGGATGAAGATTGTTCCTGAAAAGGAAAGATGCCCACTGGACAAGATTTTGAAAAAAATCAAGATCCACTCTGGCTGAAAGTTCAGGTTTTTCCGGAAACGTGAAACTCCCACTATCAGAAATCCCCAATGCTCCGTCTGGGATCAATGACTTCCAATCCCAGTCTTTATGGAAGTGTGACTTTTCCACGAAAACACTATCTTCTACTGGACATGTTCTTGTGGCAGGTGGCAGGTGGAAGAATACGTGCTCACAACTTGTCTGTATTTTACTTTTAACAGTGTTGAGTAATTAAGACTAAAGAGGCGAGAACTTCAAAGTCAGTATTGCTCCACACACAGCTGCTGCTGCCGCTTCTGCATCCTAAAACTTGAGTGTCTGTGTCAAAACTGTGAAAGATTAAGATTCAAATTGATATATTGAGAGCTGGACATCAGTCAGTTCATCTGCAGTACAAAGGTGGAAGTTTGCACCCACTTTAAGGATAACTGGAATTAAAAATCCCGACACAGAGGACAGCTCAGAGACGATCTGATGACTTAAAGCAGGCTGTGAAGTTTCAGCTCCGTGGGACAGTAGCTGACCTCCCTACAGTGGCTGCAAAAGAAAAACTGATGACAGATTGAATGTGGTGTTTCTCATTTGGCACAACCAGAAGAAATTGTGGTCATTTATATTTATTTAATTTTTTATCTTTAATATTGTGAATTATTTCCTTATCAATAGTGATATCTTGGGACCATCAACAATCAGATGGAGATACATCCTCTTCTCCAAAACTAACTTCATTACTGATGCAGTAATGTTGGTGCAGATGGACGCCCGTTGCCATGATTACCATAGTTGCCATGGCAACAGCATCAGACGATGCAGATGGTGGCACGTTTCCATGGTCAACATGGTTACCATGGCAACAGCATCAGAGGGTGCAGATGGTGGCATGTTTCCATGTTTACCATGGCAACAGCATCAAACTTCACCAGCTTGCTTGTCCCTTCTGAACAAAAACATCTCCACATCATGAAGGTGCATTTGTGGGGACTGAATAAAAATACACGCCACAATTCATATTTTTATTAGTGACAAAAAGTTTGAAAAAACGTATAGTTTTCTTTCCTATTCTAAATGATGTGCACATTTATCTTGGTCTGTTACATCAAATCTAAAAAACATAATTAAGTTTGTAAACGTGGAAAATATTGTGTGTTAAGGTTGTTTCTGAAAATACCAATCCAAAATCAGACCTGGGTAAGATACAAGTAGTAACTGGAGATACATTTTCCACAAAGCTATAGAGCAAATACAAAAACACAATCAGAGTCACTAACAAATCTGGTTCAAAATTCAAGGAATCTGAGTAGAAATCCAGCAGAGGTACAAATCCACAAGTCCAACACAGTCATCCAGTGAACGAGAAAAATATCAGTAAATGAAAAAACAGTCAGAAAATCCCAGAAGCAGGTCTGCTACATGGAAAAATGGTCAGACAAACTTACTGAAGACTGGAAAGGCTCAGGGGGAAACTCTGGAACAACCTGGCAAAGAACTGGATGCAGACTCAGGATATCTAACATGTTAGTGACGTAAAACTGATGTTTAGAGAGAAATCTGACTTAAATCTTTGTGTCACACAAAAGGTGACCTGACAAAACACCCATAAAGTAAATTAAACATTTAAACGCACAAATTAAAACAAAGTGACCGACTGAAGAGACCTGATCTCTACTCATGTCAACCATCATATTTGATTTGGAGAAGCTGTGAAAACCTTTTACTGATTGTTAATAACTAACAAACATCTTCAGAGCTGAACTTTGAATTAGATCAGCTTAATAAGGATATCAATTCATGTTGATCATGTTGGGGTCCCCCTGCAGCAGGTCTACAGCAGCAGATCCAGGATGAAGCTGTGTTGAAGACCAGCTGCTCTGGTCTGGTCCTGCAGCTGCAGCTTTGACTACTGGTCCCAACACATTAAAGTACTAACTCTATGATTTACTAAACAGAAACGTTTTAAATTTGGTTCAAAAGGTGGAGGTGGTGTCAGCCTCCTGAACCCAAACTGGAAGTTGGTTCCATAGTGATAGTTCCTGATAACAGAATTCCCGTCGTCTAAATCTACATCTGGATCCTCTTGGAACTACGAGTAAACCTGAACTCTGAGAACAGAGAACTCTATTAGGAACATATGGTTCTATCAGGTCTTGCAAATATTGCGATGTAAGGTCGTTTTGGACTTTAAATGCAAGTAATAAAAGTTTGAATTGGATGCAGAGTTTTCCAGGGAGCCAATGGAGGGAGGAAAACATGGGAAAGACGTGCTCTCTCCTGTTGATTCCTGTCAACATTCACGCTGCTGCATTTTGGATCAGCTGGAGGATATTCAGAGAATTACTTGGACATCCAGTCAACAACACGTTACAGTAATCTAGTCTAGAAGATACGAACGTGTGAATTAGTTTTTCTGCATAAATCTGGGAGAGGATGCTCCTGATCTTTGTGATATTACGGAGGTGGAAAAACACAGTCTTACAAACCTGATTAATATGTTGTTTAAATAACAAATCCTGATCAAAATAACACCAAGGTTTCACACAGTTTTACTGGAGGCCATCTAACACCATCTAATCCCTTCCCAAGGTGTTTGGGACCACAAACAACAACCTCTGTTTTATCAGAATTTAGGAGCAAACAGTTAGAAGCAGCTGAAGGGTGGAGGGGGTCTGGTTTGTTGACCTCAGAATTGGGGTTCTGCTTTTTGCAAATGATGTGGTTCTGCTGGCTTCATCAGACCAAGACCTGCAACTCTCACTGAAGCTGTTCAAAGCCGGATGGGAACCAGTTGTGATGGGAAGCAACTGGGATGAGAAACAGCACCTGCTGTCTCGTCTCAGGACGTTTCAGGACACAGAAGGACTGAACAGTGATGCCATGGTGGTCGTGTTTCTGTCAAACTATCGTCTTCTAACTTTTCACATGTTACATCTGGTCCAGGTGGTTTGATGTCTCGTCACAGGGATGCAACATGAGGGAAGCTTGTTGGTCCCTGGTTTGCAGTCAGCTCGTCTGTCTACATGGTCAGCTGCTACAGACTAGATCGTATCACACCTGGACCCCACAGTGGTCAGCTGGTGGTGTCCATTGATGTGCTCATGTGTTCTGGAGGCCTGATTCTGGAGGTGAGGTTTCTGATGGAGCCCAGGAGGAGGAGGAGGAGGAGGAGGTGGAGGAGGAGGAGGAGGAGCATTTAGGTTGCAGACTTTCAAAAGTCATCTTGTTCTTGCAGATCTTCCAGGCATCACGTTCTCCATCTTTAAATAAACTCAGAGTAGAGTTGTTGGAAGATGATTCAAAATTCTTCTAAACTTCACGTAAAAGGTTATTTCCAGTTACAATACAAGTTTACAGTATTGTTGACCTTTTTACCAAGAATAAGTTAGATAACATAAACAATAAGTCACATGTTTATGAGGTTGTTTAAATTAATTAGTATTATATTTACTGTGAAACTGCATAAGATGCAGCGACTGCAAACAAACATACATGAAATCAAGGCAGACTTTTGCTTCCAGACACAAGAACATCCCTTTGTGATTGGAGCTCTGAGCTCATGTGAAGCTCCTAAATGTTGTATTTGCCTCTGGGCTGCTCACTGAATCTGAGTGTTTCACCGTCTGAGACGTTTCTGACCTTCATGGACTTAAAACACAAAGTTAATATGCTACAATACAGTAGACAAGGACTCTGTTACGTTTGACATTTGACATCATGTATAAATGTATACATTTAATACATATTTCATTTTAGTGCTGAATGACATTTATTTGAGTCAAAGAGATTAGATGAAGATTATCATGGCAAATAAGCAGGTATTTGGTTCAAGAACTTTCCAGGTTGATAATTGGATGAATGGATTAAAAAATGCATCGATGGGAAAAAACTCATTCTGACACTTTGAAGTACAAGAGAGAAATGGACTGAGTTTTTTAAAGTCCTCAAATCAGACTCCTTTACATGTTCCTAGTTTTATTTTGGAAGTCCACTAGAATATCATAAAACTGCTGAAAATGTTTTTGTGACAGAGACAGATGAATCCAGGACCAATCGAGCTCAGCTTCCGAGACCAGATGAGATCAGGCGTGTTCAGGGTGGTTTGGCCGTAAACAACATCTGCACCTTAAAATACTTATTAGTTAGACGTGCTGGAAAAGTCAGTAGTGAAGCCGCTGCCGTCACTTACGCTCAAACCGCCACCAACACAGCAGACGGTGCTGCTGCTGCGTTTGGGAACGTGTGATTGTTGTTGTGGCCGAGTGGTTAAGGCGATGAACTAGAAATCCATTGGGGTTTCCCCGCGCAGGTTCAAATCCTGCCAACAACAGTTGGTGTTTGCTCCTTCTCAAGCAGAGGACTCACATGCTGGAGATTGGATCATTTAATACTCCATCTATTTACATCACTTGTGATATTATGAGCATTTTTACTCCAACATGCAGTAATATAAGTGACATCAGTCCACATTCAGTTCATTTCCTGAAGAAACAGCTGTTTCAGCAGCTTTTGCTTGTGGTGATGGTAAAGTCAAGTCAAGTTCACGTTCTTACGTGATTATTATCTGATGTTCTCACTAGATGGGGGACGGCGAGTGGACGGTAAGATGAGGACATTTGTCAGCACTGACGTCTGGTCCTCAGATGCTGCACCAGACCAGCCCGAGACAGAAAAACTGCATCATCTCTGTCAGAAGGTCAGGTGCAGTTTCTGGACTCTACACTTATACATAGTTTGCTGCTGTCAGCTTTACACAGATTTCACACAGTGGTTAAGGCGATGGACTAGAAATCCATTGGGGTTTCCCCGCGCAGGTTCAAATCCTGCCAACAACGGTTGGTGTTTGGTCCTTCTCAAGCAGAGTACTGACATGCTGGAGATTGGATCTTTTAAACCGCATTCGCTCATATAGTTTATTCATTTACTTTACCCACTTGTTTACTCTGCAAAGCAGTTGAACCTACTTCCTGTTCACACCCTCTTATTTACAGCTCACAAGGTATTTGCACAAATCCAAGTGAAGATGCTTCAACCTTGAGATTCCCATGAAAATAATCAAACTTAATAACTTTAGTTCAAGTCACACAGGATGTGGAACAAAACATCTGGACTCACCGTCAGGAAATCGACCCCCAGTCTTCTGTGTGACAGGCAGAGATGCCACTATACTAATAAATGTATAAAAGCTGTAATTAGATTGTTTTAGTTTAAGTAATTTCTGAATCAGAGAAGCAGCTATTGTTGTTATTGTGCTTGAAATCCCACTTTTGACCTACATTTTCTTTTCCAACATTTGAGAAGCTGTCATTTGGCTGGAAAACATCATGCACTACTCAAAACAAGGTGTTATCCTTGATAAGTGTGTTTGGAGGTAAACATCTGGTTACATTTCATGAATTTCTGAGAGATCATTCTGTCCCATATCTGAGAACATTTAACTTTCAAGATGTATCTGATGCAGCAGAACATTGTAAGATTATAAGTCAGTGGTCTCTGCACGTCCATCCAGATAATGTGGTTGATGTCAGGATGATCCCAGCATGGAAACGTTCAACTGGACTGAAATCTTTCCAGGGATTGGATGTAGTACCTGAAACCCACCTCTTTATCAGTTTCCGCTGCTACATCCAATCCCTGGAAAGAATTCAGTTGAATGTTTCCATGCTGGGATCATCCTGACATCAACCACATTATCTGGATGAGTATTGAATGATGCTGCTTATGTTGAAAAGATCTGATCTCCAGGATGTCAGTCCTCTTCTTGAAAGGAACAAACACTAATCCGTTGCTGGCAGGATTTGAACCTGCGCGGGGAAACCCCAATGGATTTCAAGTCCATCACCTTAACCACTCGGCCACAACAACACAGATGAGTCTGTGTTCCAGCGACACTTGTTAGAGGGATGTTACTTGTCTTCGGTCAGGTCTTCACCCACATCGAGCCATGATGAGGACCTCTCTGTGCAGGCAGAGCTCAGCCACCTACAACGTCTGCAGCTTCTTCTCTTCGTCAGGATAAAAAAAGAGTGCTACAAAAAGAAAGCTGCAGTTGTGCAGCTGCAGTTACTCATCCAAAGGGACATAAATGTCCAGTCTCCTTTTTTGTGTACTAGATTTTCAGGCGGCCTTCAACTATTTCCAACCCATCTTCAGATAGTTGATCCAAACTACACTGTTAGAAAGGATTTGTGATTTTAGTTTGAAGAAATGTTGTCAAACTCCGACTTCCTCCCACAGTCCACAAACATGCGAACTAAGTTGATTGATAGTTCTTGATTGCCCGTAGGTGTGAGTCTGAACGCTCTGCACATGATCAACTATTCCTTCCCAGGGATCGGACACAGATGTAGCAGAAGAAACCGATAATGGAAAAGGAAAGAGGTGGGTTTCAGGTGAAGACCACAAACACCCACAACAACATCTTCTTTTGTCTCTTTTCCTGGTGCTTAATCAGTCTTAAATTGAAAACAAGCTGATGTCACCTTGGTTACGTCAGGAATGAGATTCACGTCTTCCAAAAAAAAGTTGTTTCCAGCGAGTTTCTGAACCTCTGAGCTGAAAAGAGAAGAAGTTGCAGAAGTTGTAGGTGGCTGAGCACTGCCTGCACAGAAGAGAGGTCCTCATCATGGCTTGATGAACAAGGTGAGAGGCAGGGGTCCATCCTGGACAGGTCGCCAGTCCATCACAGGCCACATACAAGACAAACAACCACACACGCTCACACTCACACCTACGGACAATCAAGAACTATCAATCAACTTAGTTCGCATGTTTGTGGACTGTGGGAGGAAGTCGGAGTTTGACAACATTCCTTCAAACTAAAATCACAAATCCTTTCTAACAGTGTAGTTTGGATCAACTATATGAAGATGGGTTGGAAATAGTTGAAGGCCGCCTGAAAATCTAGTACACAAAAAAGGAGACTGGACATTTATGTCCCTTTGGATGAGTAACTGCAGCTGCACATCTGCAGCTTTCTTTTTGTAGCACTCTTTTTTTATCCTGACGAAGAGAAGAAGCTGCAGACGTTGTAGGTGGCTGAGCTCTGCCTGCACAGAGAGGTCCTCATCATGGCTCAATGTGGGTGAAGACCTGACCGAAGACAAGTAACATCCCTCTAACAAGTGTCGCTGCTGTGTTGTTGTGGCCGAGTGGTTAAGGCGATGGACTAGAAATCCATTGGGGTTTCCCCGCGCAGGTTCAAATCCTGCCAGCAACGTTTAGTGTTTGTTCCTTCTCAAGAAGATATGCAGATGTCTTCACCACAACCCTAACCCCTAAGCCTAAATCACTCAGAAACTCTTGAAACTGCTTTCTCATTCATAGATATGCTGATTTCTTAAGTCTAACCCATCTTAACACTAACCCAAATTCAAGTTATCCTGCAAACATCTAAAGAAACAACAGTGTTATGAGAGAAATCCACTTTCCTGCTTTCAAACAGGATTTATTGCTGAAAGAGTAGTCTGAGTAGTCATGCAAATATGTGGACAATATTTTGTTTTGTTGCTTTATCAATAATTATTGAAGAAACTAAATGACTGGTATTTGATATGTAATGATTTCACATGTAATATTTGAAGAAGCTGAGGTTTTGGTGCTCTTCCTGACCCAGAATTCCCATTCTTCCCTTTGGAGACGTTGGAATTCAGTCACAGAGGAGTGTGCTGGCGAGGTGTTTGTGCACAAGTCATTTAGCTTGTTAAAGATCATTTCTGTGGCAAAAAAAGAAAATGTTCATAACCGTTTGTTATATTGTTATTAGATAATATTTGAAAACACTGACATGTGTAGATTTTAAATGTAAGTGTATGAAAAACCACATAAATTATGAGGGTTGAAGACAAAATGTGAACATAAGGAATTAGAGAGCCAGATGTTTCCCTGCTGCCTTGATTGATTGATAGATCGTTGCTGGAAAGAGACATTTCTTTGCCAACACGATTAACTACTTAATGAGGTTCTGATTAAAGTAATCTGAAATCTAGAAGTATGTAAAAAGAATTATATTAGGCCAGTAAACTTGAGGAATGACCTTTGACCCCACCATTTCAATCAGGATCATGTCTGAACTTGGTATCAGGTCAATCCAGTTTTCATGACAACAAAAGTGGTGCTCTAGTGTGCACTTTAAAAAAAGGCAGCCAATTAAAACAAAGTTCAGGATTTAAATGCACAAGAGAAAACAGCTTTATTTTCATGGTGCCACACCCACAGCCTCCAATACGCTCTGAAAACTGAGACCAGTTACTTTTCCTCACAAATACCTGCTATTAAACCTGTGAACTGAAACATCACAACTGGCCCCGCACACACACACACAAATATTTAAACACAGATTTTCTGAAATCACACGTTCATCCAGACAAGTTACCACTTCTCATGGACCAAATAATTGATTTAGATGAACTACCTTCCTCAGGACATCTGTTATTTATTTATTTTAATTTATTTTCCTTTTCTTTGTCAGTGTGGACATCGTGCACACGCTGTATGTACGATGCACACCGAAATTAGTCTCTGCTTTTAACCCATCAACTAGTTTCACTAGTGAGCACTAGTGGGCTGCTAGCAGGGGAGCAATTGGGAGTTAAGGGCCTTGCTCAGGGGCCCCCAGTGATTTACCATTGTGGGCAGCCCTGGGCTTGAACCTGGGTCCTCCACGCCCAAGCCCACCACTGTAACCACTAGTTGTCATCAAAACACACAAATATTGGAGCAATAGAGCTGGAACGAATGTCAAAGCAAAGAGGATCCCAGCAGGTCGGCATGCTGGATGTTGGATGCTGGATGTTGGATGCTTGTGATAACCGTTACACCATGGAACCAGACGAGAACAGCTGTTCTGTTAGTTGTTGTTCTGCCGAGTCGTTACTGAGTTTCACATCTGAGATCAACACGACATCATGAACTGTGAACAAAAACACAGAATCCGACAGATGTGAGAACATCCATGGAATGTTATCCAGACTTCCAGGTGCTGCTCTGAAGCTGCTCCTGCAGCGTTCTTCACCCAACATTGGTGTTTTTTTAGTCTTTTACATTAGAGAAGGAGACCCAGCAGGGATGGATGGATGGACGGGCAGACGGACAGATGGTTAGAGGGAAATCTTTCTTTGCTCTGTCCAGATGTGGTTGCTGCTGCTTGCAGTCAGATTTTTAGCACTAAAATTAAAATGTGGAAGAATCACGACTCAGTTCCAGATGAAGGGAAGACCAAGTGGGATGTGATGGTGAATTCCTCTTTGATGAAGGCTGGAAAGCAGCAGGTGTTGAACACATTAGGATGGCAGCATCCTCTTGTCTTTCCTGGGAGACACTAACTTCTGTCTGCTCCATCTCATCAACACTGGCAGGTTAAAGATAAACTAGACTGAACATTTTAGAGGAGAAGGTCAAGATGTCATCAAAGCATTTGGAAGACTGAAAAAGATGAGAAGTACTGCCAGAAACTAAATGGTTTTTAAATGGATGGTAGGGAAAAGTAACGACTTTGTGTCCAACAAATCAGGAGACTGAGCTGGACCCCAGTGGAGAAAACACCAAAACGTCTACTGACACCACTGTCAGTCCTGCGATGTCCACCGAGGTAGGGAGGGGTTCTGCACAGACTGGGTTCTGCAGATATTTGATAGTCTGATGTGAAATGAGTCATTTGAGTAAGCGATCCATTCAGATTGAGACACATTTGTGTGGATCTGCCTTGTGGTTAAAATGTGCTGGTCTTCAGTTTTTAGCTGTTGAGACTGTGAAGATGTGGATTTCCTGGATTTCCATAGTTTATGTGGAACGTCACACATCAGGACCAAACTGATTGATCACATTATTCAGGTAAAACATTTAACTTCAAATGAATCATACAGATGTTTGCATTTGAAAGTGTAAAACACAAAGAACATCCAGCACTGGGGCTCGTCCGGGAATTGAACCCGGGATCTCTCGCACCCTAAGCGAGAATCATACTACTAGACCAACGACCCACTATAACACAACTGTTTTTTGAATAAAAAAATAAAATAAAAAACACTTTACATCTTTGGAAGTCATTAATGACGTCACAAATGATTTCAGATTTTTCTCTGTGCTTTTGGATTGTTGTGGAATAACGCTGTCAAAATCAGAAGGTTGCGTCTTCAACTCACGTCAGGATCATAATGAATTTTCATTTTAGGTTCCTGTAACCTCAGGAGGTCACAAAAGATCAAATCATCACTCTTAAAACTTCCACCAATCACGAGACGCATGAACCCATAATGGATCTGTAGAGGCAGGGACGTGTCTCTCTCTTGTCCTTCAGGTGGATGGAGGTCCTCAGGGTCTCAGGAAGCAGTGTGAAAGACAGCAGATGTAAAAGTCTGGATGGTCTGGATCCTACATGACCAGAGGGGTTTGTGCTGCTACTGATGCAGAGGTTGACTCATTTGTACCTGGTGTCCAGGGAGGATACAATAGTCGTACTACTTCCAAGTCTCATCTAACAGAGTCAAATGACAGCAAAGTTCCAGTTGATGTTGGAGATTATGCAGAGAAACTTCTGCTTACCTTAGTTTTGGGTCCCTGGTTCTGGACTTCAGGTGTGAACTCCACCACTACTGGCGGACCTCAGACCACTGATCCCCTGTCGACAGACTATTATTCAAAATGACCTGAACTCACCTTTTGTTCTGCTGCAACCACTGCTGATGTCACGCAGTTCCTACATCCGTCTTCAGTCGTCATGGTAACACAGAGTCCTTGATTTCAGACCACAGTCCACAGGTCACTTCTGCTGCTTTCACCTCATCTCTTCAAAACAAAGTTATATCTTATAGCAGGACAAAGCACCGTTGAGTAAAGACGTTGAAAACGTGAGACAGAACAAGCTGCTGTAGTCGTCATGGAGCAATATTGCCGCCCATGTATCACCGCTGCTGTCATCCCACTGATATGGCAGCTCATGATCATGACGAGGTAGACAAAAAAAAATAATAATAATAACAGATTTAGATTCCAGGTTCTCACAGATCTCATCACTCCACTGGATGATTCCAGCTACAGTTAATGTCATAAACTAAAACCTTTAACTAATAATGATAAAAGCAGTTTTCAGGAGTGTTTTTCCTCAGAAAGGAAACCCATCCTGAACAGGCCGGTCAGCTCAGAAGGTCAGAGCGTTGACCTAATAACACCAAGGTCATGGGTTCAACCCCCATACTGGCCAAACTGGTTCAACTCTGCAGTTATCAGAACATTTCAAATGTTTTGGACCTTTCAGGTGATTTCACCCTGATTGAGACACAAACTGTGACGACTCCAGTTGTGTCTCCTGTTTCCCTCCACACTTCAACATCTGAGCAGCAGACACATTTTCTCTGCTGTTGTTAAAAGGACTAAAAATCCTGTTTGTACCATCAGGACAAACTTCAACTTCAGCATTAAACTGCTATGACAGAAAGAGGATAATCAGGAGCTGAAAGTCGACCTGCCTCACAGCAGAAGTTGTCTGAAACATCCAAACAAGGTTATGGAGAGATTAGATGACAAACATTTATCTGTTCCTGAAAGTTTTTTCATCTAGTTGGACAAAGACCAACTTCAACTTTATATTTAATGATGGTTTATTTCCCTTTTGCTCAACCATCTTTTTGACACTTTGAAAAACTGAAATAAAACAAAAGTTCATCAATGTTTCTCAGAAATTGACCATAAATAGACGTCTACGACACCAGCATGGTTTGTGGACTAGAAACAACACAATAATTCACACTGTGAGTCTCCGAACCAGATCACAGGAGCTGATAAAAGTCCTGTTGAAGAAACATCTCTACTTTTCACAGTTCAGTCCCCAAAAGAAATGTGAACCCTCTCCAAGTTTGTAGATGAAGATAATCACATGATCAAAGCACTTGACTCACACGTTCATCCAGTCGGTGTCACTACAGCTCAAACCACCGACAATGAAACCCACTGAAGACACGCAAATACTATCAATTAAACATGAAGAAGGAGCGACAGTTACATAATATTCTCCACCATAAGATTAGAGACCAAAAGGAGCTTTGATAAAAATATGACAGAATTCAGACGCATTAACTAACGCAAACAAACACAAAGTCTGATGTTTGTAGGCTTCATGAAGCACCAGACCAGATTCAGTTAGACGGACCTCTTCTAAATGAATCCTACATGAACTGGCACCAACATGATGGTGAATATGGAAAACAATATACATCTACATGCATTTGCATTGGTGTGAAACGGTCATCAAATATTTGAATTGGCCTGCGTATTCACTCGCTCTACAATTTTCTCTGATGTCAACTCTCCTCTTTTGCTGCAACAGCCGTGTTGCACTTATGTCTGAATATATGCTTATATTTATTAGATGATTGGGGGGAGTGATGGTCTAGTGGTTACAGAGGTGGATTTGGGGCCTGGAGGACCCAGGTTCAATGGTGAATCACTGCCCCTGAGCAAGGCCCTCAACTCCCAGTTAGTCCCGGGTGCTGGAATAGCAGCCCACTGCTCCTAGTGAAACTAGTGATGGGTTAAAAGCAGAGGCTGAATTTCAGTGAGTATCGTGAGATTTATACTGACAAGAATAATGAACTCGTGAAAAGCTTGGAGGAAAAAAAAAAGTTTTGCTCTAGCAAACTAAAATAGGAAGATCACCTCTGCTCACTGTGTTGCCATGGTGAATCCTGGTATCTGAGCCCCACTGATGACAGTTTTTTAAAGCTGCAGCAACTCAGAGTCAACATAGTCAGAGTTGACTGAACCAACTGTGAACAGCTTTCCTGAAACCCAAAACTCAGAGTTTCTGAATCAGAGTTAACGTTTTAATTCAAAGTTTGTGGAGCATCCTTTGTAAAACTGCCCCTGCTGGGGCTCTTCTGTGTTTATGGACTGTTTGAGGGCCGTCTTTGTTCATCGGAGGGCTTGAAGTTGGATGGAGCTGCAGGTCCGGAGCCTCTGTATTCATCCTTAAGATCAGCAGCTCTGAGCTGAAGCATTTTTCTCTTTCTAAAGGTTTTCCCATTCAGATGTATGCGATTATAACTTGTTTACATACAGACAGGGCACAAGGTGGAGAACTTCAAAAGTCCAGGTGAAGCTGTGTTCTTACCCTGGATGGTGGAGGTTTAGATCAGATGTCCAGACTGAAGGTCGAGATGCTGGAGGCAGAAACTTCATTCAAAGTGTTGCACAGAGGTGACTGGTGGATGGAGGCTACAGCAGCTGACAGCAGCTGACTTCTTCTCTCTGGAGAGGCTACAGGTGGAGGTTGATGCTGCAGCCTTGCAGAGTCTGCTGGTAGAGGTGCCACTTCAGGGACCTGAGGTTGGTTGGTGTGAGAGAAGAGGACGCAGAGAGAAGGGTTAGATGGAGATGGAAGAGCTGCTGTGGCGCCCCCCGGAGGGAGCAGACGAAAGTAAAAGAGGAGGAAGAATGTAAATCATTGTTCTGATGCTGCAGGAGTCAGTTTCAGACAAACTTTAAATCCTCATGGAAGCAGTTAGGATGAAATCAGCTTTCCACACACTGCTTCTGAGTTTGGGAATAGTTTTTGGTCAGGAAAAAAAAAAAGCAAACTGTGATATTTACTGTCATATCTGAGTTTGTATTTACTTTATTTAAAGACTTAATTCTGAATCTTAAAGCAAACTGTGAACAAGTAATAATTTATTATAAACAACCATTTTTTTTATTTAGCTCAGTTCAGGTTTAATGAATAATGACATGGTGTAATATGTGTGGTGGAGATTTACTGGAATCCAATGAGAGAGCAAACAGTTTCAAGTTTAACACTAAAGTTATTTACAAGATACACGTTGATCAGACGTGCAGAGAAGTCTCGCTTGGAGAGTTCTGCCGTGATGAAGAAGAGACCAGTTTTTATAAGATCTGAACCAGGCAACGTCACATGAGTTACAGCTGTTTAGCTCCCTAAATGGCAGAGCAGATTGTCTCACATGAGATACTTCTGCAAGACCCCCTCACTGCTTATCAGACTGAAGGAGGGGGAAGTGGGTACCTTGTCAAGGTGTAAATTTTAAGAGTGTGAGAAACAGAAATCTGTTATGCCTGACATCAATCGTAAGAGTCTGAGAAACAGAAAGTCTGTTGTCCTTGACATAAATTTAACACAGGCTACACAGTCAAAATACAAAGAACAGGCTTGTACTTAAAGAATACTCACTTAGGGTCGGATTATCAGACAATGTTTAAACTGCTTAGTAGAATAAGAGATTCAAACTGTCTGTAGGCGCCATGAATTAATTGTGGGTTTTTATTATGGGCAAAGGAACACGGGTTTCTGGTAGCCAAGGATTGTGGTGTTAATGATTAGCAATAATTAGGTATGCACCTGGTGGGTCACATGATTGTGGGCGGAGACAGTAGGTATTTAAACTCACCTGTTGATTTCCCTGGCACAAACTAGGAAGAGGGGGTGAGCTGGGTCACGGTATTTTTTGTTGACCGCTCCACGCTGGATACACGCTCCATGCTTGATACATGCTTTATGCTTTACGCTTTGGGAAATACGCATTGTGGTTATGTTTGGTATTTTTGGATCATATTAAAACAACTGGATTACAATAATAACTACGTCAAGCCTCCTTCGTCAAGTTAAAGCGCGTCATTCAATGCCCGGACTCAGCGTCAGCCTCTCAGCGACTCCTTTTGGCTTGAAGTCGCTACATTTTGTCAACAAAAAAAATACGTAAATATTAAGAGATCGAACAACGGAGATGACATCTGGAATACCATAAAGAGGATACAGTTACACAGACATCGGAGAATGTATGAAGGTAGGCGCTGGCTGTTAAACAGTTAAGGAGCCGCGGTCCAAGCGAACTACAGCCAGGTAAGTCCACCTGTTGAGGAATGCATGGACGCTGTACCTTGGATTTAGGATGGCAGCAGAAATGTTTGTTCACTGGGAGCGATCGCTTGCCAGAAGGAAGTTGGTTCCTCTGCGCAAAACATTCCGATGCTGAGTGAGGCAATACTGAATTAAGATGTTGTGGAAATTGAAGGCGCTCTTGTTGGTGAAGATGTCACCCCGCTGTTTTGTTCCAAATATGGATATTAATTGGCTAAAGTCCTTTTTGCTTCTGTAAAGAAAATATACCAAAGGTATTATGGACTGACATGTGTCAAAATCTTGCGGAAGCTGCATGTTTTAAAGGAACAAATAATGGATGACATAAAAGAGGATAAAAGACTGGTCAAACTCACGGCCAAGGCGTTGGCAAACAAAATAGAAAAACTTCAACATGAACGAAAATTAATAGTAAATAAAATGAAATCATTTATACCAGAAATTAAATTGCTTATGAAGACGAAGGAAAATATTCCACATGTTCAATCAAGTTGTGAGAAATTAAATCAACTTTGTGTAACTGCAATGGACTTGCATGACGTTTTGATTCCTTTACTCATGGAAGATGAACAAAGCAGACAAAACGAGTGGTTTGACAGTATCATGAAATATACTACTGCATTTAAAGAAGATGTTGAAAGATGGATGAGTGGACCTGAAGAATTGCGACGAAATGGCAGTCTTCATCTGCCTCAATTAGCCCCACCGGTACAAGATGAAGAAATGCTTCAATATACAACAGAGGAGGGTCCACAAACATATCTTTCAGCTGCATCACCACTCATTATAGAAGACATGCAAGATGACATAAAACCAAGTGACAGTGTGTCAAATGTGGGATATAAAGCTTCAGTTGCAAGTAAAAGATCTGTTTCTTCTACTTCATCTGCACGTCTTAAAGGAGAAGCCGACCTGGCGGTATTAATGGCAAGACAGAAGTTACTGAAAGCGAAACATGAACTGGAGGAACAAGAGGAACATCTGAAGAGGAAAAAGGAGCAACTTAAAATGGATGAAGACATTGCAGTACATATGGCCAAGCTTAACGTGTTACGATCTCAAAGTATCACAAGTGCAAAGAAATACACAACTAAGTACTCTGATGGAATGGATTCTTACCTGGAAAAAGAAACATCAAAACAAAAGGTTCTTAATGTAGATGCACACTCATGTAGTTCACAACCACTATTAAAACAAAGAGAAACTAAGCAAGAACCCTTGGATCCAGGAACAAAGCCTAAAAGGAAACCTCCATCTCAATATGTTGACTATGAACCCAGACAATATTCAGTGAGTCATAATATTAATACACAGACTCAATCCAGAAGCTATTTGAATGCAGGATCGGAGTCAAGAGATGAACATTACAACAACATGCTGGAAATTATGAGAAAGCAGAATGAAATAACATCGCTCTTGGTTCAACAGCAATGCCTCTCATCATTACCAAAGAGAGAAATTCCAATTTTTGATGGAGATCCATTGAATTATCACGCATTCATTAAAGCTTTTGAGAATGGTGTGGAGAGAAATACTCAAGATTACAGTGATCGGCTATATTTCCTGGAGCAGTACACCAGGAATCATGCAAAAGAACTGGTGAAAAGCTGCCAACATGTTAATCCAGACAGGGGCTATGTTAAAGCTAAAGCTCTTCTAAGGGAACATTTTGGAAATGAACAAAAGATTGCATCTGCATACATGGAAAGAGCTCTTTCATGGTTACCAATCAAGACAGAAGACCTTAAAGCACTCCAAGACTACAGTCTTTTTCTTAGAAGCTGCTCTAATGCCATGGAAGGAGTCGACTATTTGTACGAATTAAATATGCCTGCCAACATGATAACTATTATAAGGAAGTTACCATATAAATTCAGAGATAAATGGAGAACTGTAGCCTGTGAACTTCAAGAAAGGTGCAAACGGAGAGCAACATTCAGTGACATCACAGATTTTATTGAGAAACAAGTGAAAATCTTATCTGACCCAGTATTTGGAAATATACAAGATTCACACTCAATGACAAACAGAGCAATTAGCAAATCTAAACTGCAACCTCACTTTGGGATTAAAAGAACAAGTTTTGCCACTACTATAGCTCCTTTGGAAGGTAAAACACCACCTGCAACTGCATTTAGGAAGCAAACCTTGAAGACATGTCTTTGTTGTGGAGGAGGACATATATTGGATGTGTGCCCACAGATGGGAAAAAAAACCCATAAAGAGAAGATAGGCTTCTTAAGGGAAAAAGGTGTCTGTTTTGGCTGTTTGTGTATTGGACACTTCAGCAAAGACTGCAAAAAACGGATCTCCTGTGAAAAGTGTGGTCTTCAACATCCCAATATACTTCACATTCCTCAAAAGAAAGATAACCCCAGTCAAGCTGAAAAGACAGAGGTGTCATTGGAAGGCACCATGGTGTCAAGTGGGCTCACCGGGGCTGGTAATGATAATGTAAAACTCCCTATTGTTCCTGTACAAGTCAAATCCAAGAAGGGCAACAAAATCATTACCACATATGCTTTCCTAGATCAAGGCAGTACAGCAGTCTTTTGCACAGAAGCACTAAGTGATAAGCTATGTCTCACAGGAAAGAGATCACGTATTCTCTTGAGGACTATGGGCCAAGAGAAAATTGTGAATAGCTATGTTGTTTCAGGATTGGAGGTTGCTGGTTTACAAGATGATAACTTCTGTGAATTGCCAAAGACTTATATACAGCAGCATATGCCTGTCCATAAAGGGAATATCCCAAGAGAAATGGATCTTGAAAGATGGACATATTTGGAATCTGTTAAGTTGCCTGAGATAGATGCAGATATTGAGCTGCTGATTGGAGCAAATGTTCCTCAGGCCTTGGAGCCATTAGAAGTTATTAACAGTATAGATGGAGGACCCTATGCAATCAGGACAAAGCTGGGATGGACTGTGAATGGACCATTGAGAGAAGAAGAAGAGGAAGCAACTGATTGTGAGCACTCAGAGATATTAGTCAATAGAGTGTCAGTTGTGGAGTTGGAGGAGATGGAGCTGAGGATCGACACACAAAAGCAAACCTTGGTAGCCAGAGATGAGTCCATCAAAAAACTTCTGGAAATGCTGCAGAGCAAAGGGCCATCTGCCAAGGCCTCAGAGGAAGACCAGGAGAGGACCAGAAGGCTGGCAGATGCAGAGATGCACAGACATCACCTGGAGAGGCTGCTGGACCAGAGAGACAGAGAAATTACTGCACTGAGAGAGGAGCTTCACCGTCGATACGAAGGTACCCCCGAGTCCACCAAAACAAAAGCACTACAGACTGTTATCGACATGAAGGATGCAAAAATCAACTCAATGGAGCGCCGCCTGAGGGACATGGAGGAGGAGGTGCTAATGCTTAAATTCAATGGACTTCTGAGCTGTGAGGAGCGTCAGGAGATGAAGCAAATGGAGGTGTACCGCAGTCACACCAAGTTCATGAAGAACAAGATGGAACAAGTAAAACAGGATCTCTCCAGGAAGGACACTGAACTGCTTGGTTTGCAGACCAAACTGGAAACTCTAAACAATCAGTTCTCAGACAGCAAGCAGCACATTGAAGTCCTGAAGGAATCTCTCACTGCCAAGGAGCAGCGCGCTGCCATCTTACAAACAGAGGTTGATGCCTTACGTCTGAGATTAGAAATGTCAGAGGAGACGGGAACACTTAATGGAGAAATCCACGACCTGAAGGACATGCTGGAGGTTAAGGAGCGCAAAGTTAATGTGCTGCAGAAAAAGATTGAGAACCTGCAGGAGCAACTGAGGGACAAAGAGAAGCAGATGAGCAGCCTAAAGGAGAGAGTGAAGTCCTTGCAGGCAGACACCTCCAATACTGACACTGCTCTTACAACACTGGAGGAGTCACTCTCAGAAAAGGAGCACATTATTGAGCGTCTGAAGGAGCAGCGGGATAGAGACTACCGGGAGAAGACTGAGGAGCTTGAGTGCACAAAGAAGGAACTGAAAGTTCAAAATCTAGATGAAGATGGTCTGCATACAGTTCTTTGTGAAGTAGAATCAATAATCAACAGCAGACCAATAACTAAAGCATCCACAGATCCTAATGACCTGGAAGCACCAAACCATCTGTTGCACATGAAAATGATACCATCCTTACCACCAGGTAACTTTCAGGAGGCTGATGTATATGCTCGACGTAGATGGAAGCAGGTGCAATACATGTCAGATTTATTCTGGAAAAGATGGATTAGAGAATACTTACCTCTACTGCAGGAGCGTCAGAAATGGTCTGGAGTGAAGCGGAATATGATGGCAGGAGACATTGTTGTCATTATGGACAGTACAGCACCTAGAAATTCCTGGATCATGGGAAGAGTTTTACAGACTTTTCCAGATAGAAGAGGATTTGTGCGCCAAGTGAGGATCAAGACCAAGAGTGGCTGCCTCGATCGACCAATAACGAAGATCTGTCTATTACAGGAAGAGGAGCCTGGATGAAGAGCAATTGCTTCATAAGAACATTGTAACCATCAACTAGACTTTGATTTCGACTATTGGATGTAATTAGGATATGATGGCGGAAACAACTCCACGAAGAACACGTAGTTGTCTTCATATGGACATTGCGAAGAAAAGAAGATGTGATATATGAACTTTATATGCTAGGTTGTAATGTTTCATGTCCCCTATTGATATAACTGTGTAATTATTATGTATATTAACTTAATAATTAGGGGCTGGTGTGTAGGCGCCATGAATTAATTGTGGGTTTTTATTATGGGCAAAGGAACACAGGTTTCTGGTAGCCAAGGATTGTGGTGTTAATGATTAGCAATAATTAGGTATGCACCTGGTGGGTCACATGATTGTGGGCGGAGACAGTAGGTATTTAAACTCACCTGTTGATTTCCCTGGCACAAACTAGGAAGAGGGGGTGAGCTGGGTCACGGTATTTTTTGTTGACCGCTCCACGCTGGATACACGCTCCATGCTTGATACATGCTTTATGCTTTACGCTTTGGGATATACGCATTTTGGTTATGTTTGGTATTTTTGGATCATATTAAAACAACTGGATTACAATAATAACTACGTCAAGCCTCCTTCGTCAAGTTAAAGCGCGTCATTCAATGCCCGGACTCAGCGTCAGCCTCTCAGCGACTCCTTTTGGCTTGAAGTCGCTACACTCATATATACTCATCTATACTCATATATACTCACACATACTCATATATACTCATATATACTCACATATACTCACACATACTCATATATACTCATATATACTCATATATACTCATATATACTCATATATACTCACACATACTCATATATACTCATATATACTCACATATACTCATATATACTCACACATACTCATATATACTCATATATACTCACACATACTCATATATACTCATATATACTTGCATATAGCTTCAAATATAGGCAGTCAAAAAGCACCTTAAATAGCCATTTATATCTCAGAAATTTACATGATGCTCAATAGTCATTGATCAATGATCGTTGTGCTCCATCTTTAGCTCCACCCACCAAAGGTCTTTTGGATGTGCTAACATTTCACCCTTTGGGTGTGTTGTGAAGCCTTTCAGATGTTCTTCTGGGTCATAAGGAGCCTCAGATTTAGTTCACAGGACTCCAACTTCTGCTCCTGCTTCATCATCATCATCATCCATATGTTTCTCTCTGAACAGGGAGACGGGGATGAAGGGGGAGATCCTGATCAACGGTCAGCCCAGAGACCTGCGCTCCTTCAGGAAGGTTTCCTGTTACATCATGCAGGACGACATGCTGCTGCCTCACCTCACCGTCGAGGAGGCCATGATGGTACAAACCCCTGTCAGTCCCTGTCCCGATCCCTGACACATCACGTCTTGACCAAGCATTTGGTCACGTGACTCATTGGTTTTAAAGCATGCTTTAGGCTGACGGGAACACCCCCACCGTATATCAATCAAAGTAAGCTTTGCTCCTTCAGCCGAACCCACCGAAATATCTGCAGAGCTGCCAGCAGATGTTTACTGGGAATCTGACAGGAATCACGTCTCTCCTGTGTCAGATTCCCTCCACTGGCTCACGGTAAAACTTAGAATCTAGTTCAACGTTTTATTACTTGTGTATAAAGTCCTAAACGTCCAAACTCCTGGTTTTCTCCAAGACCTGATGGTTCCTCATGTTCCTAACAGAGTTCTCAGTTCTCAGGGTGCAGGTTTACTCGTAGTTCCTAGAAGATCCAGATGTAGATCTGGAGGACGGGTCTTCTGCTACCAGGAACCATCACTATGGAACCAACTTCCAGTTTGGGTGAAGGAGGCTGACACCACCTCCACCTTTGATCATCTACGGTGTGAGAACCACTGAGATACGACAGCACATCCTGAAGATGTTGTCGTCATGTCGCCTCGTCCAGACTATGAATTAATCACATGTAAACATAGACTACAGAGGAAGTGGACAAACACATCTGTTAGTCAGTCCAGTGTAGGACTCTGGCAGACCAGACACACACACACACACACACACACACACACACACACACACACACACACACACACACACACAGACCAGACACTCTCCAGAGTTCACTTCCCTCCATCGGCTCCCCAGAAAACTTAGAATCTAGTTCAACGTTTTATTACTTGTGTATAAAGTCCTAAACGTCCAAACTCCTGGTTTTCTCCAAGACCTGATGGTTCCTCATGTTCCTAACAGAGTTCTCCGTTCTCAGAGTGCAGGTTTACTCGTAGTTCCTAGAAGATCCAGATGTAGATCTGGAGGACGGGTCTTCTGCTATCAGGAACCATCACTCTGGAACCAACTTCCAGTTTGGGTGAAGGAGGCTGACACCACCTCCACCTTTAGAACCAAACTTCCAACGTTTGTGTTCAGTAAAACATCTAGTTGGTGTAAACTTTAGTGTGTCAGGACCAGTAGTCCCAGCTGCAGCTGCAGGACCAGACTGGAGCAGCTGGTCTTCAACACAGCTTCATCTGGATCTGCTGCTGTAGACCTGCTGCAGGGGGACCCCAACATGATCCACTGACCTGCAGTCCCACCTCTGACCTGCAGTCCCACCTCTGACCTGCAGTCCCACCTCTGACCTGCAGTCCCACCTCTGACCACCTCAGTGTCTGCTGTCTACACCTGTTTAGATAGTGGTCTCTGTAGTCCACCAACTAACCAGGTACCAGTCTGATGGACAGAAAACTCAGTTCTCCAGTTAACAGATAATTATACTGATGGATCTGGTCTTTGGTACCTTTGATGGTCTGTCTGTGTCTCTTCTCTCTACTTCCTGTTCTACCTGCTGGTCTTCAGCAGGAGGGTCCCCCCTCATGATCCAGGTCCTGGTTCAGGTTTCTTCCCCCTTATGATCCAGGTCCTGGTCCTGGTCCAGGTTTCTTCCCCCTTATGATCCAGGTCCTGGTCCAGGTTTCTTCCCCCTTATGATCCAGGTCCTGGTCCAGGTTTCTTCCCCCTTATGATCCAGGTCCTGGTCCAGGTTTCTTCCCCCTTATGATCCAGGTCCTGGTCCAGGTTTCTTCCCTCTTAAAGGGGGGTTTTTACCTGCTTTTGTTTATGTAATAATTGATTGTGGGGTCATGTTCTGGTCTCTGGAGAGATCCTGGAGACGACTTGTGTAACAGATGGTGTATAAATAAAACTGAAGGGAACTGAACTGGAATAAACATTTAGAAATAGACATTTAATATGTCAATAAGTCAATAACGACCGTGACGTTTATCCGACGCTGGTTCATACAAACGGGTGATTACGGATGAGGGCTACCCATCGGCTGAGCCGACTGCCAATCAATCATATTAGAAATACATTTGATACTTGATATAAACTCTCCTGACGTGGTACAAAAGCAGTCACCCCCACCAGAGGCGTCATGGGTGTAAGACAGAAAGACCAAAACGGTTTGTTGAACCATGATGTACCTCTAGTTTCTTCTGTAAATCAGAACAAGTGAAAGTTCAGGACCGGTCAGTGCCGTCCCTGTAGTTCAGTTCCAGTCCTGTGTACTGATGTTTTTAAGTCCAGACCAGACACTTGATGTTTTCTGCAGGTTTCGGCCAACCTGAAGCTCCAGGAGAAGGTGGAGGCTCGCAGGGAGATGGTGAGTTTTAACCCCCAAGTAGTTCCGGGTCTTTGTCCTGAACTCGGAGTCTGAACATCAGGCTTGGCCCTGATCTCTGTTCCACAAGGTCCAGGAGATCCTGATGGCTCTGGGTTTGCTGGACTGTGTGAAAACCAGAACATCCCACCTGTCGGGGGGTCAGAGGAAGAGACTGGCCATCGCTTTGGAGCTCGTCAATAATCCTCCGGTCATGTTCTTTGATGAACCCACGAGGTGAGAGAAGCTGGACGCATGGTCTTCATATTTAACTTGTATTTGTCGCTTTTTTTCATTTGTCTTTCCCTTAAAACTGATTCCTGTTGTCAGCTGGTAAAGACATGAACATTCCCTGGACACCAGAAAACCACGATAATAATTGTTATTCCAAGTCCTGCAGTCGATCTGCTGTCTACCAAACTCTGATTTTAGGGGATTTGATATTGATTTTATTTTATTTATTAATTTGTAGCCTTAGTTTCATGGTTTTACTGGGTGTCTTAACTTGTACACCCTTTGGTTGTTCTTAGGTTTTCCTTTCAATACTCCTAGTTACATTTGGACTCGCGAGGCCTGGACTGTGTGTGAGCGGAGGCGGTGAACCGCGGCGAATCTGTTGGTTACCTGACTAGGCCGCTGCATAGAACTGCCCTTCAAGGGATCAATAAAGTTTCTGATTTGCAGTGACATCATTTTGATGTTTATTCAGTATCCCAACAAAATCTGTTTATTACAATCAGTTAGTTAGCTGACCTCAGGTTTTGACCAACTTAAGCAACCGTAGACCATGATACCACCACCACAGGCCTGTACTACAGGCGCGAGGCGCGAGGCATCACAGGAGCATCCCTGTATCCTGGGGACACGCTGGACTCCTGTGGGTCATGTGGTCTACATGACCCAGGCTGGACTCCTGTGGGTCATGTGGCCTACATGACCCAGGCTGGACTCCTGTGGGTCATGTGGTCTACATGACCCAGGCTGGACTCCTGTAGGTCATGTGGCCTACATGACCCAGGTTGGACTCCTGTGGGTCATGTGGTCTACATGACCCAGGCTGGACTCCTGTGGGTCATGTGGCCTACATGACCCAGGCTGGACTCCTGTGGGTCATGTGGCCTACATGACCCAGGCTGGACTCCTGTGGGTCATGTGGCCTACATGACGGCTTTCCATTGACCCACAGTTGGATCATTATGCTTCCAAGCCAGTCCTAACAATAAGCTTCATCAAACATGGAAATTTGAAGACTAATCTTGAAGGTGGAGAGGGTATCTGTGTCCCAAACACTAACTTGGAGCTGGTCCCACCAGAACCAGAACCAGGAGCCTGATAACTGAAAGCGGACCAAAGGAGCTGGGACCGTCAGAACTTTATCTGTAAACAGAATAATTTTAAATCCTAACCTGATTTAACTAGCCTAGCCAGTCATACAGAATCACTTTGCAAAAAGTCTTTGATGAAATGGGTCCGGTACCATCCAGTTCTGGACATTTCCACCAGTACAGAACATATGATGCACATATGAGAAGGGGATGGGCTTTATGTGATGACTCATACAGAAGTATCCAAGGTGGCTGCCCCAACAAGTAGCAGTACCTACATCCTTCCCCTCCAAGGAAAACCGACAGCAGTTGTTGACCAGCGTTCCTACTTCAATTCAGTTCAATTCAATTTTATTTATATAGCGTCTATTACAACACAAGTTGTCTCTACTTCCCCGCAACTGTTTGGATGTCTGCTGATACCAGAGCGGTTTTCTGTCTGCATCGCAGGCTTTGTTTCTCTGGCTGGTCAGATGTCTATCCAGTGGCGTCTGCTGTGGTAGTACTGCCCTCTAGAAATCAAA
This sequence comes from Xenentodon cancila, assembly GCA_014839995.1. NCBI lineage: Eukaryota > Metazoa > Chordata > Actinopteri > Beloniformes > Belonidae > Xenentodon > Xenentodon cancila. The sequence goes on along the minus strand of JABWDQ010000183.1, from coordinate 40,286 downwards.
ATCCACTGACAGGAAGCAGACTGATTCTTTCCATTGAAAAAGAAAACAATTACAAACAATAACTGGCTCGTTAGGATCCAACAGAGGGTTAATGAAGGGAACCAAGGTTAATACCATCCCATAAATAACAAACTGAGACAGGAGACGGGATTTTCCTTATTTTTCATTTATGTTCTTGACTTCTTGTCTCCAAGTAGTAGAGATGTTTTCCTGTTGTATGTCAGTATTGTCACTATTTTAAATGAGGTGTTGAAATTTGTTTTTGTGTGAATTAAAGGAAAAATCCTTGTCAAAAATAACAGCATGGACTTTAAAGGAGTACCAGACGTTAAAGTAATGTCTTCCAGAGTTACTACAGACTAAACGGTCCATTTCTGAAGCGCTCTGCTCCTCACACCACTACCTGAGCTCCATCGAAGTTCAGCAGCAGGAGCTGAGCGGTCATCCAGGCTCTATGTCGTTGGACTTGCTTGTACTTCATAAAGTTTACTGATCTCATCCAGCATCGTGCGGATCATCATCGTATAGGTGCGGATCATCTGCATAGAGATGAAAAATTATCCCACGCTGCCTGATAAAGGTAGCTAATGGAAGCTCATGAAGTTTCATGATGTCATTAAAGGTTATTAAAGGTCATTAAAGGTCATTAAAGATCCTGACTATAACCGCTTCATTTCCCCTTGGGTCTGAGTGAGTTAGAACAGAACAACTTGGAGTAAAGCCAGCTGGTTGATACACAACAACAAAGACAAGAGCTTAAGGGTTTTGTTTGAGGGGTGGATTGGATATATTTGAATTTGAATTTTTTTGTAGAGGAATAGTTGATTATTTTTAAAAAGCGTCATCCTTTTCTCGTGCTTTCCTGTTCCTGCAATAACCACCCAGAGCTCCTTTGACGTTCCACTCTATGGAACTATTCCATATAGCATCAGTGATAGTTAATCTGTGGTTAAGAGATGAAGGTAGCTCAGAGCTACAGCAGACATCATGACAGAGGAAATTAGAGGATCAAGAAGTTCATGATGGAGGGAAAACAAGAACTTCACCAAGCAGGAGTAAATGGCAGTGGTAACACAAATGTTGTGTGTTTCTGTGTGTGTTTGTTTGTCAGCGGTCTGGACAGCTCATCCTGCTTCCAGGTCGTCTCTCTGCTCAAAGCTCTGGCTCGAGGAGGACGGACTGTCATCTGCACAATCCACCAACCCAGCGCCAAACTCTTTGAACTCTTTGACAAGGTGATCCGAGAAGAACACATTGATCACTTGTAATTGTAATTAGTCAACTTAGAAGGTGGTTCAGCTGGAGGGACAGGTAGTCGACAAACATACTGCCATGCAGCTGTCACTCAAAACACCACACTAAAAATGAACTGCAGGTCCCAGATCCAGACCCTGGTGGTCAGTACAGGAGCTGCAGGTCCCAGATCCAGACTTGCAGGTCCCGGATCCAGACCCTGGTGGTCAGTACAGGAGCTGCAGGTCCCAGATCCAGACTTGCAGGTCCCGGATCCAGACCCTGGTGGTCAGTACAGGAGCTGCAGGTCCCAGATCCAGACTTGCAGGTCTCAGATCCAGACCCTGGTGGTCAGTACAGGAGATGCAGGTCCCAGATCCAGACCCAGGTGGTCGGTAGAGGAATCACAGATGTTTACTTCATCTGCTCCAAGTACCAACATTTAAACTTCCTGGTTGAAGCTAGAACTTCGTCTACAACTGTACCAACTGTACCAACGTTTACACACCTCATCAGGTAAAATTGTATAAAACCACAAATTTATGTGTAATTTGGGACGTGGTCTTCTGATTGATAGTCAGTCCTGTACAACATATCAACATATCGTCTCAATGCCTTATCACTGTTGGGATGGACTGTTGGGATGGACTGTTGGGATGGTCCATTGGGATGGACTATTGGGATGGACTATTGGGATGGTCTGTTGGGATGGACTGTTAGGATGGACTGTTAGGATGGACTATTGGGACGGTCCGTTGGGATGGACTGTTGGGATGGACTGTTAGGATGGACTGTTAGGATGGACCGTTGGGATGGACTGTTAGGATGGACTGTTAGGATGGACCGTTGGGATGGACTGTTAGGATGGACCGTTGGGATGGACTGTTAGGATGGACCATTAGGATGGACTGTTGGGATGGACTGTTAGGATGGACCGTCGGGATGGACTGTTAGGATGGACCGTTGGGATGGACTGTTAGGATGGACCGTTGGGATGGACCGTTAGGATGGACTGTTAGGATGGACCGTTGGGATGGACTGTTAGGATGGACTGTTAGGATGGACCGTTAGGATGGACCGTTGGGATGGACTGTTAGGATGGACCGTTGGGATGGACTGTTAGGATGGACCGTTAGGATGGACCGTTAGGATGGACCGTTGGGATGGACTGTTAGGATGGACCGTTGGGATGGACTGTTAGGATGGACCGTTGGGATGGACTGTTAGGATGGACCGTTGGGATGGACTGTCAGGATGGACTGTCGGGATGGACTGTTAGGATGGACTGTTGGGATGGACCGTTGGGATGGACTGTTAGGATGGACCGTTGGGATGGACTGTTGGGATGGACTGTTGGGATGGACTGTTGGGACGGTCCGTTGGGATGGACTGTTAGGATGGACCGTTGGGATGGACTGTTAGGATGGACTGTTAGGATGGACTGTTAGGATGGACCGTTGGGATGGACTGTTAGGATGGACTGTTAGGATGGACCGTTGGGATGGACTGTTAGGATGGACTGTTAGGATGGACCGTTGGGATGGACTCATGTTAACTAATATTTATTAGCATTGTGGGTAAGCATAAGCTTAGTCATCCATCCATTATCTACATACACTTACTCCGTCTCCGGGTGACGGGGGTCTGTCGGAGCCTATCCCAGACGTATTGCAGGCGAAAGGCAGGGGTCCATCTGGACAGGTCGCTAGTCCATTGCAGGGCCACAAGACAAACAACCGTGCACGCTCACAGTCAAACCTACGGGCAATTTTTAGAATGATAAATCAACCTACTCTGCATGTTTTTGGACTGTGGGAGGAAGCCGGAGTACCCGGAGGGAACCCACGCAAGCACGGGGAGAACATGCAAACTCCCCACAGAAAGACCCACCGGGCCGGGAATCGAACCTTGCTGTGAGGCAACAGTGCTAACCACCAATCCAGCGTGTCCCAGCCTGGTAGCTCCGCTCATTTAATACACGCAACCAGCTGTACAAGGAAAACACAACAAAACACTCTCAAAACCTATCCCGGGGTGTGTCCAGTGTACGGTCTGCTCTGAAACCATTGGTGGATATAATCAGGCCAACAGGAAGTGATGTCAGACGTGTGTGTGTGTGCTGCAGCTCTACGTGCTCAGTCAGGGTCAGTGTATCTACAGAGGGAAGGTGTCCAGTCTGGTTCCATACCTACGAGAGCTTGGACTGAACTGTCCCACCTACCACAACCCCGCTGACTTTGGTGAGAGTCCTCACACATTCACACACACACGCACACACACACACACACACACACACACACACACACACACATCCACACACACACACACACACATCCACACACACACAAACACACACTCACACACAAACATTGATAGTTGTATGAAAAATTACAAAAAGGGGACTTGAGAGGGAAGTTAAACCTCTGGAGAATTAAGCCTTGTGGTTGTTCAGGTTTCCTTGCTTTTCTGACCATCTACCCTGACTTTTTTTCTTTTCTGCCCCATCTTTTATATGTTGGAACCCCGTTTCACTTCCTCTTCTCTCTTCAAGGCCTTTCCACTGTCTTTTCTTCTACATTCTTTGCCTCTGCACTGCCCCCCCACCTTTTCTCCCTGGGGCTTGCAGCGATAGCAGTGTGTGTTAGTGTTGTGTTACTGTGTCTGGATCCTGTTGATAGCCTATCTAAGGATGGCTTAAACCCCAGGAGCAAGAACACCAACGGCACACACACGTACACACACACAAACACACACGTCCACACACACACACACACACACTGCTTCACTGTCCATATTCCCACTGCAGTCATGGAAGTGGCGTCCGGGGAGTACGGGGACCAGATGGTGAGACTGGTGAAGGCTGTTCAGGACAGGAAGTGTGAGAAGGAGGACCTAATGGAGCTGAATGGAGATGGTAACCATCAACCGCTCCTTTGGCAGCGCGCAGAGGAGGTAGAAAGCAAACTCATCCTGAGCAGCTAAACTACAATCTGGAAATACACTCTCACACACACACACACACACACACACACACATACACACTCACACACACACACACACACACACACACACACACACACATACACTCTCACACACACACACACACACACACACACACATACACTCTCACACACACACACACACACACACACACATACTCTCACACACACACACACACACACACATACTCTCACACACACACACACACACATACACTCTCACACACACACACACACACACACACACACACACATACACACTCACACACATACACACACACACACACACACACACACACATACACTCTCACACACACACACACACACACACACACACACACACACACACACACACAGACACACACACACACACAGACACACACACACACACAGACACACACACACACACATACACACACACATACACACACACACACATATATATATATATAGTTTATCTTGTAAATAAAAATAAAAAACAAAAATACTTGAAGTAAGAAATATTTATAAATAAGAAATGAATAAATATGTTTGTTTTTTCCTGAGTAGCTGTGTGTTTTCAAGAGGAGATCTGAAGATGTTTGATTTGAGAATCCTGACGAAATGTCCAGGGAAGGTCAGGAGGAGATGAACTGTGTTTCTGTTACAACAAAGTGTCAAAGAGATGAATTGTGGGATTGAAGAGGTGGCCTGGAGCATCAGAAAAGTCTTTCAGTGATAAGGTTTGTGTTTAGGGTGACCGGGAGAAACGGAGGGGGAGGTTTAGGAACAAGAACCACAATAAACAGCAATGTAACTGCAGGAAGTGGTCAGAGTGGTTCCTCGATGGGGGCTTTGATCCAGGTGTTGGTAGGTTGAACTGTGGTACAACTTTCCTGGTACAAGAGTGGCGACACACAGCACTCTCCTTTCAACAGAAGTAAAAGGCTGTTAAACCTCCAACTAGTTGTCTCCTGAAATGGCAGAAAAACAGTAAATCTTTGTACAAGGACATTGTGAACAAATACTTGACATGAACTTGGGGCTGGGTTGTACCAGGAGAACAAAAGCACTGATGCTGATGAGATGACTGGAGGATTTATGAGGCACACCAGGACAAGCTGCAGGTGAACAGCATCAGCAATCAGGGGGCGCGGTATCACGCCCACACGGAGGAACTCACAAAGAAAAAACACAAAGTGAAACAAGACCAGACCCTGACAGTTAGAGGGGTCTAAAACAGGAACAGAGGGGTTTCAGGCGGAAGTGGGACTGCGTCAGGGTTCCACTCCGTGATAGTCAGGTTGACAGATGAGCTCAGACAGGAGTCTCCATAGACTATGATGTTTGCAGATGTGACCTGGGGTATAGGGATCAGTTGGAGGAACACCTGTAGAGGTGGAGATATGAGGTGAGGAGGTAAATCACAGCAAGACAGAGTGCATGTGTGAAAATGAAAGAAAAGCAGGAGGGATGATGGGGATGGACGGAAGTGAGCTGAAGAAGGTGCAGGAATTTGAGGGAGCTTGTACACTGGCAATATCAGTGGATCAGCGCGAACGCAGTAACGGCGCTCTGGTTGAGGAGCTGGTGTTAGTACAGCTATCAGGGTTCGGTTCGGTCCGTTTGTGGTGTGAAAGCACCGGGACCATGACCCAGCAGGGGGACTCCATATGTTTGTTCAGCTGTCTAAAGAAGCCTTTTCAACTCAGAGTATTGTGGGTTGAGGACGAGAGTGAGCACCATGGTGGAGAAGAGTGTGTGCAGTTGTCTGTGATAGACGGGGTGCACATTGTGGGTCCTCCAGGACCTGCTGATTCTAATGAAGGGTCTTCATCAGCACGTCATCAAGGTCTGGAAAAGTCTGTTCATGCCACAGTCATGTCTGTCGGCGTGTGTTGAAGCACCGAAACATCTAAATCCAGGGTAAAGATTCAAAAACAGGAATATTGAAGTTTGGCTCCTGAAACACTTCATCGTTCTTCTCACCAGGAACATTCTTCGTCCGAAGGTTGCCACAGTTTCTCTGCGAGCTGCATGACTCAGTTCTGCATCCTGTTCAGGAGGACGTTTCTTAGCATCGTCAGAGACTCGGTGAGGAACTCATCTGATGTGCTTCACAAACATGACACAGAACATGTGCAGTTTTTAGATTTAGTCTGAGATTAAGAGTTGCTTCTGTAAATTTAATTTTTACCATGTAGCTTTCTGGTTTTTATGTGGTATGCTGTTGATCTATTTAAGGAACAACAAACAGTTTTTACTGTAATGTACACAAAAGAAATAAAAACTTTTTTTAAAATATAAAACTGCTAAAATATAAAAAAAAAATCTATTCTAAAAAATGACTTAAAAAATATGCAGTTGAAGTTCTGAGCCGAGCACGCTGCCTTGAAGCAAACCTCACGATGGCGTTAATGTTTCGTGGTTCAGATTCGTTCCAGACGTTCAACTGTGGTCACAAAAGTGAAGAAAATAGTCCAGTCGATGTCGCCGAGCTGCAGTAAAGGTGTGAGCTTCATTTGTGCTGACGCCGGTGACCTTGAAAGGTTAAGTTATATTTATTTAATGTTCGCCGGGTCCAACGTACGAAAGTTAAAGTTGGTTCAAGACAGCTGACAGTCTGGTACCTTCTGGTACCTTCTGGTACCTTCCTGTACCTTCTGGTACCTTCTGGTACTTTCTGTCTGACCGTCTCCAGCCACAGCTGCTTCATGCTACGCTCAGACCCCCCAGGTGTAACGGTAAAGATGACCACTCACACAAAACTCACTGGTTTAACAGTCCAACAACAACTTTCATAACAAAAACCTTCTCCTTCTTCAGCCCAAGTCTGGACTCAGTCTGATCTCTGATGTTTCTCCATCAGAAATCAGATTCCAGTGGAAACAACACTAGATTTATGATGTGTCATTTATGAACTGTCCTTTGATTCTATTGGCCTGACGAGTCCATGGAGGCGTCAATCATCCAGATCCCTCGTTGCTGAGAAATGTCACCCGCAGCTCAGCAGCTGTCCATCTAAACTTTCCTCACCAAAAACCTCTAAATGCCTTCATGACCTGTTTTGAAGTGATGAAAGTCTTATAATTTCAAGAAAACATTTTTTTATAAAACTGAGAAAGATTTTCAGGAAATAATCAACGGATTAAACTTGATCTGGGAATTTTAACCCTAGAACCTGCATCTCCAGGTCAGTGATGCTTCATGTTCAATGATTAACACTGTGATTGGTTGAACAGGTACTCACTCATCTGAGGATCTCGTCTCACATCGGGATCGGTGTTCTGATTGGTCTGTTGTACCTGGGCATTGGGAACGAGGCCAAGAAGGTTCTGAGTAACTCCGGGTTCCTCTTCTTCTCCATGTTGTTCCTCATGTTTGCGGCTCTGATGCCCACCGTGCTCACATGTGAGTCAGCTGAGCGCCCTGTGATGACGTTTTGTCCTTCACAGCTTGTTTGAGGCTATGGTTAAGTTATAGAAACATCTGGATCTCCAACACCTTGTTCTGTTCAGAGACATCTCCTCCCTTTCAGAAACTTCAGACCTGCAGAGTGATTCTTCTCTTAACTCTGATAGCTTTGGTTGTCATTGCTGTGATGCAGCTAAAGAATTCCAGCTCATACAAGACAAATGTCAGAATGTGATGCAACTGTGCTCTAGATTTGGTTTCGTGCTTAGCTAGAGGTCCTATCCCACAACAAATACGATAGGTACATCATGACTCACACGGAACCAACAAGCCAACAGCCAGAGTACGATGAGCGTGACTGTTGCTCTAGCTTTAAAATGAATTACATTTTTAAAACCGTAAGCAGCGGTATCACGACAAAATCACGTTAGTGCTTCTTGATTCGGACATTTCTTTAGGTTCCCAGATCATTTCAAATGTAGAAACAGAAGTGACCTGTAGGGAAAGCTGCCTCCAGGGAACCTGTACTATTAATGGACTTTCTGCAGTTGTCGGACAGTTTGGACTTTTTAATGACAGTTGTGCACCGTTAAAACTCAACCAAATTTACATGGAAGCATCTCACTGAGTCCTCCTGAACGATGTGCTTGTGTGTGTGTTCAGTTCCTCTGGAGATGGGGGTTTTTCTGAGGGAACACCTGAACTACTGGTACAGTCTGAAGGCGTACTACCTGGCTAAAACCATGGCAGACGTCCCCTTCCAGGTAAGAGTTATGTTCCGGTGAGTTCCAGCTGTTTGTGCAGCAACGGTTCTGCAGAGTCCACAGCAGACTTACCGGAGTGAAACATCCAGCATTTACCAGCTAAATGTAATGTCGGTTCTGCGTGGAACCTTAGCACAACACCCCTCAGCTGTACCTCCTCAGAGGCTCAGCTGAGCTGCGGTGTTCCCCAGGAGCCACTTTGGTTCTTTTCTTATTTGCTTATTATTCAAGATTATAATAGATATAATAATGTATTATTATATCTAATCTCATTAGTCTGTCAGATCACATCAGTGGGGAACCTGGCATTTACGTTTGACTCTAACCTCCCTTTTGATGTCAGACATGTTGCTTAGTGTTGCTTTTTTGTCTAAATTCAGGTTGCACAATTGTAAGACTGAACAACATGTACGAGAGGGATAAATCCTGTAAAAATAAATCTGTTAGTGGTTTAAGTGGCGAGCAATTGAACGTGCCGACTGCTCAACGCATGCAGCATTGGAGGGTATCACAGGTGAACTCTCAGGAGATGGCCTGGATGGAAACACAGCTGACAGTTGGACATCTGGGGTGCAGAGGTGCTACTTCACAGTCACGTTTCCAGGATTACATCGGCTGCTGGTGACAAGAACTGCAATCACTCCTACCCTCGTTTGTCCATCTGAAGTCTTTGGTCTACCTGTATCCTCTAAAATCCATGTGAAAAGATACTGGAGTCCAGGTCATGCTGTGCAGCATGGTGGAGGTGGTGAGGAGTCCGACCTCCCTGCTTAGCCCTCCAAACCAGAACCCAGCTGGAAGGAAGTTGATGGTTGTATATTTTCCACCAGCCATCCACTGATGGTACTCTGTGTGGTTTTTGATGGAGAGGGCTCACCTTCAAACACCTCTTTGAATTTCTCCTGGTTGTCTGTGATCATGTTAGAAATGAATCTTCTCGTCTTTACATGGATAGTGAAACTACTTTGTCAAGGACAGATTTTCACAGATGCATTTTTGTTACTTTGTTTGTGTGTGTGTGTGTGTGTGTGTGTGTGTGTGGGGGGGGGGGGGCTCACAGGTGGTGTTCCCGGTGGTCTACTGCAGCATTGTGTACTGGATGACAGCTCAGCCTCCGGACGCTGGACGCTTCTTCCTCTTCCTGTCTCTGGGGATTCTGACCTCCCTTGTGGCTCAGAGTCTGGGTCTGCTGATCGGCGCAGCCTCCACCTCACTGCAGGTCAGTTCTGTTTCCTCACCTGCATCAGCTCACAGGTGAGTTCACCTGCAGACCGCAGACATCATTCAGCTGTGTTCTCCTCCTGCAGGTGGCCACATTTGTGGGTCCGGTCACAGCGATCCCGGTCCTCTTGTTCTCCGGGTTCTTCGTCAGCTTTGACACCATCCCCTGGTACTTGCAGTGGATGTCCTACATCTCTTATGTCAGGTGGGAGTGCTGTTTCACTCAAAATAAAACTGCAGAATATCTGATCCCCCAATAATGAACTCCAGAGGCTGTTTAAATGAGATTATCTGTCATAAATGTAATCATATGTTGTGTTCAGATTCGGAAGTTATATTTAACTTCTTCCTAACGAGCAGTTCAGGATCTCGGAGGTCCACAAATGATCTACAAAAAGATTATTCAAACTATTTTTACTCGCATATCCATTCATCCATCAGTTTACCTGGAGCAGCAGTCTGAGCAGAGACTCAACTCAGACACTTTCTCCAGCTCGTCCAGGGGGATTGTGAGGTGTTCCCAGGCCAGCCGAGAGACAGTCTCCCCAGCATGTCCTTGGTCTTTCCCGGGGTCTCCACCCGGTGGGACATGCCTGAAACACCTTTCTACGGAGGCGTCCAGGAGGCATCCTATACAGATGCCCAAGCCACTTCAGCTGACTCCTCTGGATGTGAAGGAGCAGCGGCTCTACCACAAGCTCCTCCTGAATGACTGAGCTTCTCACTATATGTCTAAGGGAGCGCCCAGCCACCCTGCGGAGGAAACTCATTTCAGCTGCTTGTATCCGCGATCTTGTCCTTTTGGACATTACCCAAAGTGTATGGCCATAAGTGAGGGTGGTAGCGTAGACTGACTGGTAAATGGAGAGCTTCGCCTTTCAACTCAGCACCTTCTTCAGCACGACGGTTCGGTGCATCGACCCCATAAATGCAGACACTGTACCGATCCATCTGTCAATCTCACACTCTCATCTTTCCCTCACTTGTGAACAAGACCCCGAAGTACCTAAACTCCTCCACTTGAGGCAGGACATCTCCACCTACCAGGAGAAGGGACACCACTTTTTTCCGGTTAAGGAACCATGGCCTCGGATTTGGAAGTGCTGATTCTCATCTGATTGGATTCTGAGTTTTCCAGGTAACCGATGGAGGGAAGCTAAAACTGGAGAGACGTGGTCTCTCTTGTTGGTTCCTGTCAGCATTCGCGCTGCTGCATTTTGGATCATCTGGAGGATCTTCAGAGAATTACTTGGACATCCAGCCAACAACACGTTACAGTAATCTAGTCTAGAAGATACGAACGCATGAATTAGTTTTCCAGCATCACTCTGGGAGAGGATGCTCCTGATCTTTGTGATATTACGGAGGTGGAAAAACGCAGTTTTACAAACCTGATTAATATGCTGTTTAAATGACAAATCCTGATCAAAATAACTCCAAGGTTTCTCACTGTTTTACTGGAGGCCATCACAACACCATCTAATCCCTTCCTGAGGTGTTTGGACCACAAACAACAACTTCTGTTTTATCAGAATTTAGGAGCAAAAATTACCAGCTTCAGCTGCTATGTGCTACAAACTGGATTGTGTTATCAGTTAAAAGCTGAAGTGTGACTTATTATAATTATTATTAATAATTGCATAATAATAATTAATTGCAGTGATGGAAAAGATGGAACATTTTGTAATTTGCAGGAAAACCCGTATTTAACTTCCGTTAGGCAGTTGATGAGAGAGGTGAGTGAAAGGGATAAAGAGGGTTTGGTGTGCACAGAGCTGGGTGTCATCAGCATAACAGTGGAAGTTGATGTTACATTTATGAAAGATATGACCAAGAGGAAGTAAATAAATGATGAAAAGAAGTGGACCATGGACAGAACCCTGAGGAACACCAATGGTTACTGGAAAAAAGTTTATACTGAAATGCTTAATCTGGGTGAACTGCATGTGGTTTGATATAAACCTGTTGAAGGACGAGATACTTATTTCGATAGATGTTAGTCTGTGAAGGAGAACGCTGTTTAAGATGGTGTCGAAGACTGTACTCAGATTTAGAATATCAGTATGGAGAGAAGTCAAGAGACAAAAGCCATGAGGAGATCATTGGTCATTTTGGAAAGGGCTGTCTGTACTATGAGGAGGACAGAAACCAAACTGGATCTGTTCATGGAGGTTGTTTTCATAGTCGTGTGATTTCGTGAATCACATGACTATGAGAAGAATCAGGACCATTTCAGATCTCTCACATTCAATTCAATTTTATTTATATAGCATTTATTATAACATACATTTTCTCCAGGATCTTTCCAGAGACCAGAACATGACCCCCGATCAAGTATTACATAAACAACAGCAGGTAAAAACTCCCCTTTAAGAGGGAAGAAACCTGGACCAGGACCTGGATCCTGAGGGGGGACCCTCCTGCTGAAGGCCAGCAGGTAGAACAGGAAGTAGAGAGAAGAGACACAGACACACCGTCAAAGGTACCAAAGACCAGATCCATCAGTATAATTATCTGTTACCTGGAGAACTGAGAGTTTTCTGTCCATCAGACTGGTACCTGGTTAGTTGGTGGACTACAGAGACCACTATCTAAACAGGTGTAGACAGCAGACACTGAGGTGGTCAGAGGTGGGACTGCAGGTCAGTGGATCATGTTGGTGTCCCCCTGCAGCAGGTCTACAGCAGCAGATCCAGATGAAGCTGTGTTGAAGACCAGCTGCTCTAGTCTGGTCCTGCAGCTGCAGCTGGGACTACTGGTCCTGACACACTAAAGTTTACACCAACTAGATGTTTTACTGAACACAAACGTTTGAAGTTTGGTTTTAAAGGTGGAGGTGGTATCAGCCTCCTTCACCCAAACTGGAAGTTGGTTCCATAGTGATGGTTCCTGGTAGCAGAAGACCCGTCCTCCAGATCTACATCTGGTTCTTCTAGGAACTACGAGTAAACCTGCACTCTGAGAACGGAGAACTCTGTTAGGAACATGAGGAACCATCAGGTCTTGCAAATATTGCGGCACTGGCAATGTGTCACAATGTGTCTAAAAGCAGGAGAACCTTACATAAGAGACTTCGCTGAGGTTTGTCCTTGTACAGACACCCTCATCTTAGCAACTGTTCCACACGGGAGCGCTAAAACATCCTAAAGAATGATCAGATGCAAACAAACTACAATATATGCACACACACACACACACACACACACACACACACACACACACACACACACACACACACACACACACACACACACACACACACACACACACACACACACAACCTCCTCCACACAGGAACATCAGTCTTGGTCCAGTAGATGAGATGTTTTACAGGAATTTCTAGAGTGTTTAGCTTTTCACTGCATGAATTCAAACAGATATGAGCTCTAAAAACGGAAGATTTAGTCAGATTTCTGCTGTTTATTTTTGTTTACTCTGATCTGATGCACTTACCTTTTACACCTTTACACACGTTTTCCCTTTATTTTGATACCAGATTTATTCTCACATCTGCTAGATCTAATCTAGTATCAGATGTCATTTTACAGCCGAAAACCTAACAGTAGGTCTCGTTAGAAACAAGTTAAGATACAAACCGAAAGAAAAAGCATTCACATGATGATTATTTCTACATATTTCACTTATGTTCATGAACATGAAAGGCGGTATCCTGTTCTAAAATATTCAGGATTGAGGCGGTTTAGTCGGACATGGACAGGTCAGTTCCGGGCAGCAGGGGGCGCAGTCGCTTAACCGTCTCAGCTGAATCTGCTGCTGTGTTTCAGGTATGGCTTTGAGGGCGTCATCCTGTCCATCTATGGTCTGGACCGAGCCGACCTTCACTGCGATGAAGATGACACATGTCACTTCCAGAAGTCGGAGGCTATTCTGAAGGAGCTGGACATGCTGGATGCCAAACTCTACCTGGACTTCATCGTCCTCGCCATCTTCTTCCTCTCTCTCAGGCTCATTGCTTATTTTGTCCTGCGGTATAAAATAATCTCTGAGAGGTAGGCCGGGACTGGGACCAGTACCAGTACCAGGAGCAGAACCTTGACTGGGGAGGATGAGTCCAAGAATGAGAAGACCTGAACATGCATCATTTAGGCCAAAATCCTGTAGGCCAGCATTAGCGTGTAGCCGTGTAGTCTGTCTACATGTGAACTCTAGAGATGCTGGAGGACCAGCTGAAGCCTGCAGACGGGGATCCAGTTTGGTCTCAGGCAGGTCCTGGATGAGCTGGTCTATGGGTTCCTGCAGGTTTTATTCAGCCACATTCTGAAATTCTGCATGAAGACTGGTGGAAACTTTTCAGTTGGAGCCTCCTGAAACATGACAGTGATTTCAGGAAGGAGACGACTTTTGAGTCACTTTGGTGAATTATTGATGAGATTAAAAGTGAAGGCAACACAAGGACACGTGGACTCACATAGACTGTCTCAGACTGTTCATAAATAAAATCATTGCATTTCCTGACTTCTGTGTTAATTATCACAAACTGGTCGAACCCAACAGGTTTCTTTCTGAATTCACGAGAAGAAGCTCCAAACTCCCAAGGCCCCACTCCCACTGCAGTTTCAGTAGTACATGTTGGCCCTCGCGCTGATTCTGTCTCAGCGTCGCCAGTCGTTACTCAGACATCAATCCAGCGCTGATTCATTAATGTTACCATTCGCCTTAGCCACTGATGCAGTCTGGTGGCCAAGAACCAACAGTTCAACTTTCAGGTTAAAGCCAACCAGGGAAAAGGTTCCTCCATTGACGTCCAGGGTCTGCCCTAGTGACAGCTGCATTCCTGGATCCGGACCCTGGCATTTGTTAGAGGAACCGCAGGTCTAGATCTGGGCCGTTGTGTTGGTAGAGGAACCACAGGTCTGGATCTGGACCCTGGCGTTTGGCAGAGGAGCCGCAGGTCTGGATCCGGACCCTGGCGTTTGGTAGAGGAACCGCAGGTCTGGATCTGGGCCGTTGAGTTGGTAGCGGAACCGCAAGTCTGGATCTGGACCCTGGCGTTTGGTAGAGGAACCGCAGGTCTGGATCTGGGCCGTTGTGTTGGTAGAGGAACCGCAGGTCTGAATTTGGGCTGTTGTGTTGGTAGTGGAACCGCAGGTCTGGTTCTGGATCCCGCGTTTGGCAGAGTAGCTGGAGGTCTGGATCTGGGCCGTTGTGTTGGTAGAGGAACTGCAGGTCTGGATCTGGGCCGTTGTGTTGGTAGAGGAACCGCAGGTCTGGATCCTGATCCCGGCGTTTGGCAGAGTAGCCGCAGGTCTGGATCTGGGCCGTTGTGTTGGTAGAGGAACCGCAGGTCTGGATACTGATCCTGGCGTTTGGTAGAGTAGCCGCAGGTCTGGATCTATGCCATTGTGTTGGTAGAGGAACAGCAGGTCTGAACCCGGATCCTGGCGTTTGGTAGAGAGCCGCAGGTCTGGATCTGGGCCGTTGTGTTGGTAGAGGAGCCGCAGGTCTGGATATGGGCCGTTGTGTTGGTAGAGGAACAGCAGGTCTGGATCCGGATCCTGGCGTTTCGTAGAGTAGACGCAGGTCTGGATCTGGGCCGTTATGTTGGTAGAGGAGCCGCAGGTCTGGATCTGGGCCGTTGTGTTGGTAGAGGAACAGCAGGTCTGGATCCGGATCCTGGAGTTTGGTAGAGTAGCCGCAGGTCTGGATCTGGGCCGTTATGTTGATAGAGGAACCGCAGGTCTGAATCTGGGCCGTTATGTTGATAGAGGAACCGCAGGTCTGAATCTGGCCCGTTGTGTTGGTAGTGGAACCGCAGGTCTGGATCTGGCCCGTTGTGTTGGTAGAGGAACCGCAGGTCTGGATCTGGGCCGTTATGTTGATAGAGGAACCGCAGGTCTGAATCTGGCCCGTTGTGTTGGTAGTGGAACCGCAAGTCTGGATCTGGACCCTGGTGTTTGGCAGAGGAGCCGCAGGTCTGGATCTGGGCTGTTGTGTTGGTAGTGGAACCGCAGGTCTGGATCCGGATCCTGGCGTTTGGTAGAGTAGCCGCAGATCTGGATCTGGGCCGTTATGTTGGTAGAGGAGCCGCAGGTCTGGATCTGGGCCGTTGTGTTGGTAGAGGAACCGCAGGTCTGGATACTGATCCTGGCATTTGGTAGAGTAGCCGCAGGTCTGGATCTGGGCCGTTGTGTTGGTAGAGGAACAGCAGGTCTGGATCTGGGCCGTTCTGTTGGTAGAGGAGCCGCAGGTCTGGATCTGGGATGTTGTGTTGGTAGAGGAACCGCAGGTCTGGATCTGGACCCTGGCGTTTGGCAGAGGAGCCGCAGGTCTGGATCTGGACCCTGGCGTTTGGCAGAGGAACCGCAGGTCTGGATCTGGGCCATTGTGTTGATAGAGGAACCGCAGGTCTGAATCTGGACCCTGGCGTTTGGCAGAGGAGCCGCAGGTCTGGATCCGGACCCTGGCGTTTGGCAGAGTAGCCGCAGGTCTGGATCTGGGCCGTTGTGTTGGTAGAGGAACCGCAGGTCTGGATACTGATCCCGGCGTTTGGTAGAGTAGCCGCAGGTCTGGATCTGGGCCATTGTGTTGGTAGAGGAACAGCAGGTCTGGATCTGGATCCTGGCGTTTGGTAGAGTAGCCGCAGGTCTGGATCTGGGCCGTTATGTTGGTAGAGGAACCGCAGGTCTGGATCTGGGCCGTTGTGTTGGTAGAGGAACCGCAGGTCTGGATCTGGGGCGTTGTGTTGGTAGAGGAACCGCAGGTCTAGATCTGGGCCGTTGTGTTGGTTGAGGAACCGCAGGTCTAGATCTGGGCCGTTGTGTTGGTTGAGGAACCGCAGGTCTGGATCTGGGCTGTTGTGTTGGTAGAGGAACCGCAGGTCTGGATCTGGGCCGTTGTGTTGGTAGAGGAACCGCAGGTCTGGATCTGGGCCGTTGTGTTGGTAGAGGAACCGCAGGTCTAGATCTGGGCCGTTGTGTTGGTAGAGGAACCGCAGGTCTGGATCTGGGCCGTTGTGTTGGTGGAGGAACCGCAGGACTGGATCTGGGCCGTTGTGTTGGTAGAGGAACCGCAGGTCTGGATCTGGGCCGTTGTGTTGGTAGAGGAACCGCAGGTCTGGATCTGGGCCGTTGTGGTGGTAGAGGAACCGCAGGTCTGGATCTGGGCCGTTGTGTTGGTAGAGGAACCGCAGGTCTGGATCTGGGCCGTTGTGTTGGTAGAGGAACCGCAGGTCTGGATCTGGGCCGTTGTGTTGGTAGAGGAACCGCAGGTCTGGATCTCTGCATTGGCTTCAGCCAGAATTGGAATACTGCCATTTGTACCAAAACCTAGTAATCCAGTGAAGTGCGAATTCAGAGAGAATTCTCAGCAATTCTCTGAAAGACCTTTTAAAGGCCATCTTTCCAAAATTTAGTGAACAAAACGGAACAATGTGTTTTATTTTTGCTTTTATGTTGAAAGCAATTTAACAAGAAGCGTGATGCTTTGTTTTTTTTTTTCTTTTTGTGCTTCTCTGGTTCTTCTGGTCTGAATCAGAAAAATCAAGGAACAATGAGACAGTAATTTAATTCCACATATTTGCTCCAAGACAATGACAACCAGAGCTCCTACAGTTGGACTTCAACACCGCTCCTCAGAAACCTGTGGTGATGTCAGAACAGCCGCGTCGGGATCGTCTTTATACAGTTGGGATATTGGGGAAGTCCCAGAATTCAGTACAAAATCCACATCATGCAGCTGACTGGACAAAACCACTGTGTTTAAACTAAACTCTGCCAAACTGTCACCACATCATCGGTGACATCCCTCCATCCATTAGGTCCCTTTCAGGTGATGATTTGTTTGTTTTTGCATCAGTTTATCAGGTCAAATCATCTGCAGAACCCAACAGAAAGAACACGTGAACGTGCCAGCTCTCAGCTGAGGTTTTACTGGAAGTGAAAGTCCTGCTCTTGATGCTGTGGTTGGATCCCAGAGGCTGAAACCACTCTTGAAGGTTGAGGGTTCACAAACTTACTGGAAAAACTCAGCTGACCTCAAAGGAGATGATATCATGACCATCTCGCTGATGTAAGACAGGACCTTTACGGGCTGGTCTTGTTTGCTGCATGTGCTACCACATGTCTGTGACCAGCAGATGAAGCTCTGTACTGGTATAAGAGGACCCTCTACATGTGACAACAGATGTGGGGTTTAGCTCAGTATAAAGTGCTCTGGCGCTCCCTGGTGGCTGATGGCTGTAGGTGATCTCAGTGTCTGTAGCAGAGGTAAGATCTTAAGCCCGAGCCCGACCCGACCCTGACCCGAATTTCGGGCCGGGTCGGGCCTAAAATGTCATTCATTACGCTCGGGTCGGGTCGGGTCGGGTCGGGTCGGGTCGGGTCGGGCCGGGCCGGGCCGGGCCGGGCTTCTTTCTCGCTGACTTTTTTTTAATAAATATATGTTTATAAAAATTTATACTAAAACGATGTGTGGAATGTGGATACTAAACTAAGGAACTTGTTATAAAATAAATAATTTGGATAAAACAGAAGGCGCTGTAAGGTAATTGCTGTTTAACTACTGTTAACTACTGTTAACACGTGAACGCGCCCTCTTAATAATCTTCCCCTCCACAAGTCCGCATCTATTTTGACTCGGTGTCCCTGATTATGGAGCAGCAAGAAGTCGAGGATAAACTAAAGACGGGGGAACTTAAAAGGCAAACACACACCGGGAAGAGTGAGGTGTGGAAAAGCTTCAACTTGATAATGTAAAATGCTCCAGAAACTTGCGTTGGCGACGCTGAATGTCGTAAACGTGGCGCTTTGCTTTCATACGAGAGCAAAAAGACCGGCACCTCGACGCTGAGCAGGCGTTTAAACCTTAATGATGTAAATGTTTATCCAGTCTTGTTAAACTTAGATTTCGTTACAAAAGGCTTTAATTTGTTAGCATAAATCACCTCCTCCTCCCGAAACCCAACAAATAAAATATGAAAATTTCGGGTTTGCTTCGGGCTCGGGCCTGCAAATCAAGTTGATTGGTCGGGCTCGGGCTGGGTCGGGCTTTAATACCCGCGGGCCTGGGTCGGGTCGGGCTGGATTTTTTAGGCCCGATCTTACCTCTAGTCTGTAGGCCACTGTACGATGAAAAATAAGGAAAAGCTTATTGATGCCATTCTTTAATGATCGATCGGGTGTGCTCACTACAGCAGACACTGTCTGAATCTAAAACCATCTTCAATCATACATTTATGGGTAACAGAGTCGTTTCCATCTATAGATGCCCACAGCCACTAAGGGCTTTCAGAGGTCAACCTCACTTCTATAATTTCTGGAGAAATAAAATGAGCTGCCTTCCTTTGCAGCTGGCTAAATATTTAAGTACCTCACTGAAGAAGTGAAATATCTCACAAATGTAAATGTTTGTACAATCAGAGAGCAGCGCAGTTCCCTGAACTGTTTCAGCCACGTTCAGGCCCAAACATCAAGAAGCCTCCAGACATGAGTTCAATAAGATCCGGACAGATATCTGGTAGCAGTCTGAGATGAGGCCGTTTTTAAGGGCGCGGATGATCTCTCTTTGTGACTTTCAGTTTATCAACCTGTTTATCGTGGATTTTACATGGTTGTCGAGGGTTTTATATGGATTACAGTGGGTTTTATATGGATTAGTGTTGGTTTTATATGGACTACAGTGGGTTTTCAATGGACTATAGTGAGTTTTACACAGCTTAACGTGGGTTTTACATGGATTATCATGGGTTTTATATGGATTATTGTGGGTTTTTTTATGGATTATTGTGGGTTTTTTTATGGATTATTGTGGGTTTTATATGGATTATTGTGGGTTTTATATGGATTATTGCAGGTTTTATATGGATTAGTGGTGGTTTTATATGGACTATAGTGAGTTTTACACAGGTTAACGTGGGTTTACATGGATTACCGTGGGTTTTTTATGGATTATTGTGAGTTTTACACAGGTTATTGCAGGTTTAATATGGATTACCGTGGGTTTTATATGGATTAGTGTTGGTTTTATATGGATTATTGCAGGTTTTATATGGATTAGTGTTGGTTTTATATGGACTATAGTGAGTTTTACACAGGTTAACGTGGGTTTACATGGATTACCGTGGGTTTTTTATGGATTATTGTGAGTTTTACACAGGTTATTGCAGGTTTAATATGGATTACCGTGGGTTTTATATGGATTATAGCGGGTTTTATATGGACGAATAAGGGTTTTCAATGGACTATAGTGAGTTTTAAACAGGTTAACGTGGGTTTTATATGGATTATACAGGGTTTTACACAGGTTATTGCAGGTTTAATATGGATTACCGTGGGTTTTATATGGATTACCGTGGGTTTTATATGGATTATTGTGGGTTTTACACAGGTTATTGCAGGTTTAATATGGATTACCGTGGGTTTTATATGGATTACCGTGGGTTTTATATGGATTACCGTGGGTTTTATATGGATTATTGTGGGTTTTATATGGATTATTGCAGGTTTTATATGGATTAGTGTTGGTTTTATATGGACTACAGTGGGTTTTCAATGGACTATAGTGAGTTTTACACAGCTTAACGTGGGTTTTACATGGATTATCATGGGTTTTATATGGATTATTGTGGGTTTTTTTATGGATTATTGTGGGTTTTTTTATGGATTATTGTGGGTTTTATATGGATTATTGTGGGTTTTATATGGATTATTGCAGGTTTTATATGGATTAGTGGTGGTTTTATATGGACTATAGTGAGTTTTACACAGGTTAACGTGGGTTTACATGGATTACCGTGGGTTTTTTATGGATTATTGTGAGTTTTACACAGGTTATTGCAGGTTTAATATGGATTACCGTGGGTTTTATATGGATTATAGCGGGTTTTATATGGACGAATAAGGGTTTTCAATGGACTATAGTGAGTTTTAAACAGGTTAACGTGGGTTTTATATGGATTATACAGGGTTTTACACAGGTTATTGCAGGTTTAATATGGATTACCGTGGGTTTTATATGGATTACCGTGGGTTTTATATGGATTATTGTGGGTTTTACACAGGTTATTGCAGGTTTAATATGGATTACCGTGGGTTTTATATGGATTACCGTGGGTTTTATATGGATTACCGTGGGTTTTATATGGATTATTGTGGGTTTTATATGGATTATTGCAGGTTTTATATGGATTAGTGTTGGTTTTATATGGACTATAGTGAGTTTTACACAGGTTAACGTGGGTTTTACATGGATTACCGTGGGTTTTATATGGATTATTGTGGGTTTTATATGGATTATTGCAGGTTTTATATGGATTAGTGGTGGTTTTATATGGACTATAGTGAGTTTTACACAGGTTATTGCAGGTTTAATATGGATTACTGTGGGTTTTATATGGATTACCGTGGGTTTTATATGGATTATTGTGGGTTTTATATGGATTATTGCAGGTTTTATATGGATTAGTGTTGGTTTTATATGGACTATAGTGAGTTTTACACAGGTTAACGTGGGTTTTACATGGATTACCGTGGGTTTTTTATGGATTATTGTGAGTTTTACACAGGTTATTGCAGGTTTAATATGGATTACCGTGGGTTTTATATGGATTACCGTGGGTTTTATATGGATTACCGTGGGTTTTATATGGATTATTGTGGGTTTTATATGGATTATTGTGGGTTTTATATGGATTATTGCAGGTTTTATATGGATTAGTGTTGGTTTTATATGGACTATAGTGAGTTTTACACAGGTTAACGTGGGTTTTACATGGATTACCGTGGGTTTTATATGGATTACCGTGGGTTTTATATGGATTATTGTGGGTTTTATATGGATTATTGCAGGTTTTATATGGATTAGTGGTGGTTTTATATGGACTATAGTGAGTTTTACACAGGTTATTGCAGGTTTAATATGGATTACTGTGGGTTTTATATGGATTACCGTGGGTTTTATATGGATTATTGTGGGTTTTATATGTATTATTGCAGGTTTTATATGGATTAGTGTTGGTTTTATATGGACTATAGTGAGTTTTACACAGGTTAACGTGGGTTTTACATGGATTACCGTGGGTTTTTTATGGATTATTGTGAGTTTTACACAGGTTATTGCAGGTTTAATATGGATTACCGTGGGTTTTATATGGATTATAGCGGGTTTTATATGGACGAATAAGGGTTTTCAATGGACTATAGTGAGTTTTAAACAGGTTAACGTGGGTTTTATATGGATTATACAGGGTTTTACACAGGTTATTGCAGGTTTAATATGGATTACCGTGGGTTTTATATGGATTACCGTGGGTTTTATATGGATTATTGTGGGTTTTACACAGGTTATTGCAGGTTTAATATGGATTACCGTGGGTTTAATATGGATTACCGTGGGTTTTATATGGATTATTGTGGGTTTTACACAGGTTATTGCAGGTTTAATATGGATTACCGTGGGTTTAATATGGATTACCGTGGGTTTTATATGGATTATTGTGGGTTTTATATGGATTATTGTGGGTTTTATATGGATTATTGCAGGTTTTATATGGATTAGTGTTGGTTTTATATGGACTATAGTGAGTTTTACACAGGTTATTGCAGGTTTAATATGGATTACCGTGGGTTTTATATGGATTATAGCGGGTTTTATATGGATGAATAAGGGTTTTCAATGGACTATAGTGAGTTTTAAACAGGTTAACGTGGGTTTTATATGGATTATTGTGGGTTTTATATGAATTATTGTGGGTTTTATATGGATTACTGTTGTTTTTACACAGCTATTGTTACCGGCGCCAGCCCTAGGGGATAGCTGGGCGGTAGCAAGTGGCACACAGCCAGAGTTCGACTGTGTTGCCCAAAGGTGTGATGGAGCTGTGGATGGACAAAGAGGAGACGTTGATCGGACCACAGCTCATTTAATCTGAAGCTTCAAAGTCTCATTCTCCCAACATCAAAAATAAGCAACGAATAAAGAACACATTACATATATATGTATATCACATATTAAACAAAAGACAATAAAGTCATGGATACATCAACTCAAAACTCCAAAATACATTAAAGTAATTCGTTCCATCTTACTGTTGTGTTGTAGAAGTGCATTTATTACACTATTTTACATATTTTTCACTTCTGCAGTTCTCCTACTCCTCGCTACCACATACACACACAAGCAGGTCGGCTACATCAAAGGAAAAACGCCTCCGAATGGCGGGAAACCGTCTCTAGAAAAGCCTATGAACACCCGATGACTCGCACTGAGAACGTGGTTACATAAAAGAAAATACCTCACTTCACAAAACTCCTCGAAACTGACACAGCTTGTTCAAAACCCCTACATATGTCCCTCGAATGTCTTCGAACCAAGACAGAGTTAAATAAAATAACTTATTCCCCTTACCTGTGGATGGACAAAGAGGAGACGTTGATCGGACCACAGCTCATTTAATCTGAAGCTGCGCGCATGCGTGTTGTCCCTCTTATACCCCACAGGAGCGCATAGTGCGCCTCTAACAGAAACAATGTCCGTTGCACCCACAATAAGAGACATTAGCAATAATACAAAAATTAAATAAGAGGGGGTCTGTTTTCTTGTGAAACTGTATATATTTTTCAACCTATTACACTCTCCCCTGCTTTAAAAGATGACTCCGGCATCTTTCACTAAATATCTCAAGTCAGGTCACACACATTTTTAGGGTCATATTACTTGGTCTGAAAGGTTACTTAAGTGGGTCAAACTCTAACACGTCCATACGGGATTAGCATAATAGTACATGTCAGGTTGTGCTGTGCAAAACATTGGGAACAGAGCACAAGCAACCATCATGTTTGCTCCGGGTCTCCAAGTTTGGTATGAAGGTTGTCCAAACTGATTATAAGTGAACACTTCTTTCGGCCTCACTGTTCTGGTGGATCTGCGAACACTTTCCTCCTGTGCGTTAGTTTCCGACACATTATTTGCGAGTTGTTCGGTTTCCAAATCATTACTGTTGCCGATTTCAGTTGTAGTCACATTATCCATTTCAGGTATTCTTGCAGCTGGAACTGGTCCTGGTACAGAATCAGGTTCAACAGCTGGAACTGACGCGTTTGGTTGTTGAACTTCAACTGGTGATGATGCGCTTTGTTCTGGTACTTGAACTGGTTGAGTACTTTCAGGTTGAAACACGGGTGCAGTGGCTCTGAGATCATGGTGTGACTGAGGTGGAGTTTTCTTTTGACACACAGGTACCCGTTGCCAGTGGTATGTGTATTCCTCCTCCTCATCTGACTGTTCAGACACAGCAGCTTCCTGAATTTGTCTCTGTGTTTTTCTTGGCTTTTCTCTTGTCTGGTGCAAATCTTGACTTTCCAGTGGTAAGTCATTAACTGGTAATATTAGATTCCGGTGTAAAACTCTGAGATTGCGGTCTCCTGTTTCAGCTTGAATTTTGTACACAGGTCCATCTCCAATCCTTTCAACAATCTTATGAATACACCTTTCCCAGTACGCTCTGAGTTTCCAGGTCCTCCTCGTTCTGAGAGATTCCTGACCAGTACTCGGTCTCCAGGTTGTAATGAGATGCCTTTTATGGTTTGGTCATAGTGCCTTTTCCCTTTTGCTGAGCTCTTCCGACTGTTTTCTGAGGCTATTTTATATGCTTCTTGCATACGAGTTGCCCATTTTTCAGCATACTCTTGTTGGGTTTTGCAGTCTGTTTCAGATTTGATGTCAAAAAGCAAATCTATGGGTAGCCTAGGCATTCTACCATAAAGGAGGAAAAACGGTGAGTACCCTGTCGCTTCATGTCTCGTACAATTGTATGCATGAAGGATGTGAGGTAAATGATCCTTCCACTGTGTTTTCTTTTCTTCCTGTAGAGTGCGTAACATTTGAAGGAGTGTTCTGTTCAGACGCTCTACAGGATTTCCCTGGGGATGATAGGGAGTAGTTCGGGAGTGGGCTATTCCCGCCAGTTGTTGAAGTCTTTGAAATAGGCTATTTTCGAACTCCCGACCCTGATCATGGTGAAGTTTTTCAGGATATCCAAACCGCGGGATGAAGTCGTAGAATATTTTCTCAGCTGCGGTTTTGCCTGACTTATTTTTTGTCGGATAAGCTTGCGCAAAACGTGTAAAGTGGTCTACCAGCAATAATATATACTCGTACCCGCCTTTACTCGGTTCGAGATGTAGGTAGTCAACGGATACAAGTTCGAACGGAGCACTTGTTGTGATTGAGCCCATTGGAGCCTTATCCGGAACGCACGGGCGTTTTTGTTTGAGACAAGGGCATTGACGGATAACATAATCCTCTATTTCACGCTGCATAAATGGCCAATAAAAGCGTTCTCTTGCTAAGTGGATGACTTTATCTGCGCCTACATGACCCATATCATCATGCAAATGTTGCAAAACAGTCTTTTTCAGTTTCTTTGGTAGTACTAACTGTTTTCTTTGGCCTGTTTGTCTGTACAGCAGTCCTTTGTCGAGTTTTAATTTGTTCTATTCATGTACCAGTCTCCTTGTTTCACATGTCATTTGTCTCTTTTCCTTTCCATTTGGTTTCCATCCTCTTTTTTTCATTTGTATCACTTCACAGATTGACTTATCCTCTTGTTGAGCAGTTCGCAGATCTTCAGGTGAGATTGTAGGAGTACCGTCGGTCTTTGTGTCACTAGCATCTGGGTTTAGCTGTAAAGCGGCAATCCATGGTACATCACTGTCTCTCATAGCTCTGTCACTTTGCCAAATAGCAGAAATGACTTCAGGTGGCATTGTCTCTGTGTATTCTGGCAAGTGATCTGACAGTGTAATTGGATATCTGGACAGTGTGTCAGCATCTGCATTTGATCTTCCAGGGCGATACTTAATGGTGAAGTGAAAATCTGCTAGCTCACCCACCCAGCGATGCCCAACTGCATTTAACTTGGCTGTGCTCAGAACGTACGTGAGGGGATTATTGTCCGTGAAAACTGTAAAAGTTGGAGCATAATAAAGGTAATCCCTGAACTTGTCACAGATAGCCCACTTGAGAGCAAGAAACTCAAGCTTGCCGGAATGGAGGTGATAGTTTTTTTCAGCAGGTGTGAGCATCCTAGAACCAAATGCAATCACGCGTAGTTTGTTGTCCTGTTCTTGATACAGTACAGCCCGTAGTCCTTCATTAGAAGCATCTGTATGGAGGACAAAAGGTAGGTCAAAGTCTGGGTAGGCTAAGACAGGTGGACTGGTTAACCTATCTACCAAATGTGATACAACTGCACTATGTTCACGCGTCCAGTCAACAGGCGTTTTGGATGGAAGCTGGCCTTTGCTGTTTTTCTTACATTTGGTAGGTTGGCTTTTACTGACCCTGCACTCTACCCCACTAGGGCTTTCAACAAGTCTAAACAGTGGTCTCGCTAGCCTCGAGAAGTCCTGAATAAATGTCCGATAATATCCTAAGAAACCAAGGAGAGCTCTAACTTCTCCAACATTCTTGGGTTCTCTGCCTCTGAGCTGGTTAACTGCTTCTAGGTCTTTAGGATCTATCTGTACACCTTCACTAGTAACTAGATGACCTACATATCTGATTTGGCGTTTGAAAAGTTCACATTTATTAGGGCGTAACTTAACACCATATTCTCTGAGTCTGTGTAGAACACGTCTTAAATCATTTACGTGGTCAGTGAAAGTCTTAGAATAGCATAACACGTCATCTAAGTATGGAGAGCAACACTCATCCCTTAACCCTTCCAAAGCACCTTCCATGCATCTTTGAAAGGCCGCTGGGGCATTGGTAAGGCCAAATGGAAGGCGGGTCCACTCATATAACCCCCATGGTGTACTAAAGGCAGTCAGGTGTCTGGAGTCCTCTTCCACAAAGCCTTGGTGGTAGGCACTACCTTGGTCAAGTACGGAGAACCATGAGTAGCCTCCTAGATTATCCAGCAGGTCTTGAATGCGTGGTAGTGGGTGGCGATCAGGGATAGTTTTGCGATTTAACCCTCGAAAATCAACACACAAGCGAAGTGACATGTCTTTTTTTCTCACGCAGACCACTGGTGAACAATAGGGAGATGTGGATTTTCTGATCCAGCCATGGTCAAGTAGCTTTTGAACATTCAACAACAGCAAAACAGACAACAACACAGTTCTCTTTGGAAGATAAATGTCATGTTTAGTGATGTTCTGAATAGGGATTTTTGTCATTTTTGTTAAGCCACTAGGGACATCTACTAATATAGGGAATAGCTCAAGACCATCTAACATGTTGTCTTGTTCGCTGGGCTGAAATAGCATTGCACCTTCTGCTGGCCACTGTCTGACCCTACATCTTACTTCATAGATTTGACCAGCAGGTACTATCACACCCTTTTTACCGGTTTTCACCATGCATTCAAGGTAGTTGTCGGCTGGTGTGAAAACTTCAAGTGCTGACACTAGCGCCTCGACGGCACTCTCATTAACAGTTAGAGCTTCTTTAAGCAGATCTGTGACATTAGTATCTGTCTCTCTGTATGCTTTAATCACTTCAGCTATAACATTACTGCCTAAAATAGGATGATTAAGACAGTTCTTAGTGATTACAACGGGTACTTGAATAGTGACATGTCCATGGTTATGGCTTTTGATCTCAAGTGACAAATCCGCCCATCCGTCCAAAGGGACATCACTGCCGTTTGCTGCGGAAATTTCAAAAGGTTGGTCGGAAAAGAGGGAAGTGAGTGGTTGAATGGGAACAGTTGGTAATGTCCTTTGCATCCATGTTTTTTCCACCAGAGTCACTTGTGCACCTGAATCGAGTAACATTTGGGTAGGAGCACCATTGAGAGTACATGAAACCATGCACTATCATGGGTTTCATATGGATAATTGTAGGTTTTATATGGATTATAGTGGGTTTTACATGGACTATAGTGAGTTTTACACAGCTATCGTGGGTTTTACATGGATTATTGTGGGTTTTTATGGATTATTCTGGGTTTTATATGGATTACTGTGGGTTTTACACAGCTATCGTGGGTTTTATATGGATTATAGTGGGATTTATATGGATTATTGTGGGTTTTATATGGATTACTGTGGGTTTTATATGGATTACTGTTGGTTTTACACAGCTATCGTGGGTTTTATATGGATTATTGTGGGTTTTATATAGATTATTGTGGGTTTTACACAGCTATCGTGGGTTTTATATGGATTATAGTGGGATTTATATGGATTATTGTGGGTTTTATATGGATTACTGTTGGTTTTACACAGCTATCGTGGGTTTTATATGGATTACAATGGGTTTTATATGGATTATTGTGGGTTTTATATAGATTATTGTAGGTTTTATATAGATTACCATGGGTTTGATGGAGCTATCGTGGGTTTTACATGGATTATCATGGGTTTTATATGGATTATTGTGGGTTTTATATGGATTACTGTTGTTTTTACACAGCTATCATGTGTTTTATATGGATTATTGTAGGTTTTATATGGATTAGTGTTGGTTTTATATGGACTATAGTGAGTTTTACACAGGTTAACGTGGGTTTTACATGGATTACCGTGGGTTTTTTATGGATTATTGTAGGTTTTATATGGATTATTGTGGGTTTTATATGGACTATAGTGAGTTTTACACAGGTTATTGCAGGTTTAATATGGATTACCGTGGGTTTTTTATGGATTATTGTGAGTTTTACACAGGTTATTGCAGGTTTAATATGGATTACCGTGGGTTTTATATGGATTACTGTTGGTTTTACTCAGCTATCATGGGTTTTATATGGAATATTGTAGGTTTTATATGGATTAGTGTTGGTTTTACATGGAATACAGTGGGTTTTATATGGACTATAGTGAGTTTTACACAGGTTATCATAGGTTTTATATGGATTATAGCGGGTTTTATATGGATGAATAAGGGTTTTCAATGGACTATAGTGAGTTTTACACAGGTTAACGTGGGTTTTATATGGATTATACAGGGTTTTACACAGGTTATCGTAGGTTTTACATGGATTACAATGGGTTTTATATGGATTATTGTGGGTTTTATATGGATTATTGTGGGTTTTATATGGATTATTGTGGGTTTTATATGAATTATTGTGGGTTTTATATGGATTACTGTTGTTTTTACACAGCTATCATGGGTTTTATATGTATTATTGTAGGTTTTATATGGATTATAGTGGGTTTTACATGGACTATAGTAAGTTTTACACAGGTTATCGTAGGTTTTACATGGATTACCGTGGGTTTTTATGGATTATTGTGGGTTTTATATAGATTATTGTTGGCTTTATATAGATTACCGTGGGTTTGACACAGCTATCGTGGGTTTTACATGGATTATCATGGGTTTTATATGGATTATTGTGGGTTTTGTATGAATTATTGTGGGTTTTATATGGATTACTGTGGGTTTTACACAGCTATCGTGGGTTTTATATGGATTATAGTGGGATTTATATGGATTATTGTGGGTTTTATATGGATTACTGTCGGTTTTACACAGCTAATGTGGGTTTTATATGGATTATTGTGGGATTTATATGGATTATTGTGGGTTTTATATGGATTACTGTGGGTTCTACACACGTTATTGTGGGTTTTATATGGATTATATTGGGTTTTATATGGATTATTGTGGGTTTTATATGGATTACTGTGGGTTTTACACACGTTATTGTGGGTTTTATATGGATTATATTGGGTTTTATATGGATTATTGTGGGTTTTATATGGATTACTGTGGGTTTTACACACCTTATTGTGGGTTTTATATGGATTATTGTGGGTTTTACACTGGTTATAATGACAGGTTTTTTACTGGTTATAATAATCCTGTTCTAAATCCATTCATTTTCTATTTTTAAAACCAATTTGATGAATTCTTTAAAACTCTTCATATTTTTATCATATAATTTTTTTGTGTAAAACAGGTCTCAGTTGAATATAAGACCCCAAATCTGGATGAGACTAACCTGCATGTATGTATGTATGTATATATATATATATATATATATATATATATATATATATATATATATATATATAGACAGATATACAGATATTCAGATATACATGTATATATGTATGTATAACTTTCTCAAAGTTAGTTGGTGATGTAAACCTCAGACACTGTTTGAAGCTGCAGCTCATTACTGAAGTCCCTGGTGTCAGAGGTCATCCAAAAATGCAAACACATGTCCCTCAGGTGTGTTTAAGACCAACAGTTACCATCAGCTTCCTCTGAACCAGTCAGACCTGAGAGACCAATCAGGCGGAACAGACCTCCACCTGTCCACCAAGGACCCAGGATGCTAATGGCCCCCCTCAGACTGCTCTACAGCAACAGTTGGATGACAGATGGGACTTTGTCCAACAACAAACCTTAGCTGTAGTGGTCACAAACATAATTGCATTTGAAACTAAGAGCTTAAACTTTTGAAAAATGGAAATCAGGTAATGAAATGTTTTTAATACAACATAGGTGCATTTCCACTAGCAGGGGTTCTGGGTAGGTTTTTCTGGGCCGGGTCGTTGGCACGTGTCTCCATTACCAGGAGCAGCCCTGTGAAGATGGTCTTCAGGGACATTTACAGGGTGAAAACGTTCCTGCAGCAGGAGAAGTTCTGAAGGAAAAGGTTGGCCAACAGGAACCTTGTAGTTGGGTTCTCTGCTGATCGGGATTTCTATATTCAGCACTCTCATATAAACATACACTATAGTACCAAAAGTATTCATCCATCCAAATAATGGGAATCAGGTGTTCCAGTCACTTCTTGGTCACAGGTGTATAAAATCCAGCACCTCGACATGCAGACTGTTTTTACAACTATTTGTGAAAGAATGAGCCTCTCTCAGGAGCTCAGTGAAGTCCAGCGTGGAGCTGTGACAGGATGTCAGCTGTACAACAAATCCAGTCGTAAAAAAATTCCTGGCTCCTAAATATTCCACTGTCATCTGTATTATAAGAACCTGGAAGTGTTTGGGAACGACAGCAACTTAGACACGGAGTGGTACGCCAAGTAAACTGACGGACCAGGTCAGCGGATGCTGAGGAGCATAGTGAGAAGAGGTCACCAACTTTCTGTAGAGTCAATCCTACAGACCACCAAACTTCATGTGGCCTTCAGATCACCTCAGGAACAGTGTTCAGAGAGCTTTATGAATGTGTTTCCATGGCAGAGCAGCTGCATCCAAGACAAACATCGCCAAGTGGAATGGAAAGCATCTGATGCAGTGATGTAAATCACGCCGCCACTGGACTCTGGAGCAGTGGAGACGCCTTCTCTGGAATTATGAATTAGAGCAGAAACTGAGAGCCAGGTCTTCTGGTCCAACATCAGTGTGACCTCACAACTGTGCTTCTGGAAGAATGGTCAAACATTCACTGATGTAGAGGTCAGCAATGGGTTTTCTTTTAATCTCAGTCACTACAACCGTGGTCATCTCCTTTATGCTGCAGGATGTTTGTGAACAACAAAATCTCATTTGTCCAGAGGACATTGTTCCAGAAGTCGGCTGATTTGTTCAGATGCAGGTTTGTGAACCTCAGAACTTCCTACATGTTCTTTTTAGACAGAGGAGGTTTTGTCCTGGAATCTCTTCCAAACTGCGTTTTAACAACTAACATACTCAGGGAGGCCTGTAGCCTCTGAGATGAAGCTCTTGGGTTTCTTCTGATTTTAAGGTACATTTGCTGAGACGTCCAGTCCGTGGAAGATTGACAGCTGTCAAAACCTCTGTATTTTAAGTTTTAACCACCCGGGTGACTATCTGGGCTGAAACTAAGGGTATTAAGTTAACAAGAAAAAAAACATGAGAGATGTTGTCCAAGTTCAGTTCAATTCAGTTTTATTTACATAGCATCTATTACAACACAAGTTGTCTCCAGGCGCTTTCCAGAGACCAGAACATGACCCTGGTAGTTCAGTAGATTTAACACATCATTACATGCAAGTGGGTCAAAACAAACACCAGGAGCCTTGATGCAGAAAAGACAGTGTCATGATGCACAGTACTTTGAACACCACAAAATGATTAAGACTAAATCTACATGATTATCATAACAGGTCACTGAGACAAAGACAAAATATGAGTTTGAATGAGTTGTACTCATAAGAAAGGTCAAAGAATGGCTGAGACTAGTATTTCCATCACAACCTGGAAATCACATTTTTCCTTGTTAAAGCATGTATATTGGTGTTGGACCTCAGCTGAGACAGAGAGAACACCAAGTTTCCAGGACCAAACTATAAAACTGGGTTGATGATCTAATATATTTATCATTGCTTACGCTTGTTTCACATAGAACTGTTTTGGGTTTGTTTGTATCAGCTGACGTCTTCACAGAACCTCAGGAAGCAGTGTTGGTTTCACATCCTGATGGTTGCGGTTTCTGACGAAGCGCTTTCACTGTCCCAAGACCCCCGTTCTAGAAGCCTTGTCCTCCGGTGGACCCCGTCCTCACTTAAAGGGGGGAGTGATGGCCTAGTGGTTACAGAGGTGGGCTTGGGCCTGGAGTTCAAGTCCCCTGGCTGGCAACAATGGTGAATCTCTGTGAATCACCCTGAGCAAGGCCCTGAACTCCCAACTGCTCCCCGGCCGCTGGAAAAGTAGCAGCCCACTGCTCCTAGTAAAACTAGTGATGGGTGAAAGGCAGAGGCAAATTTCGGTGTGTTTCATGAGATACATACAGACAAGAATAATCATTTAAAGTTTTTTTTTTAAGTTTTAAAACTTTTAAACCCTGTCCTCAGATGAACTCTGAGCTCCAGGTGTACAGAGGACCCAGTTCTATCTGAAGTTCTCCATCATTGACAAGCATCTTCCAACTCAACACGAAGCACAAGATGAGAGGAGCAGGATAATTAAGAGGCAGAAGTCGTTCCCAAACCAAAATTTCCAGTAGGTCTGTCACTCAGGTCTTAAAACAAAATCACCAAATGTGTAAATAAATAAGTCCAGTCTTCTAAATCAGACACTCTGGTGTTGTCAGAGGTTTGTTAGAGGGGACTTTTTTGCCTTCCACAGTCACCTGGTGATGGATTTAGGACGGGGGACTGGGTCCAACACACCTTTTGATGTAATCTGCTGACGTCTATAACAAGGAAGTTATTGTTACAGTTATTTTTATTGGCATTGTATGAGTTAGACTAATTTGAAATTTAGTTAATTATTATTATTATTATTTTTATTGGCTTTGTTTTGTTATTATTATCATTGGCTTTATTTGCCAACTGAACTTCATTCCACCATGACCTGCAGTGACTTCACCAACCTCTTTACAGACAAAATATTAGACAAACAGTTGGTACATCAACAGCAGGTTCAGGACATGTACAGTGTCCACCGAAAACCGATTTAAAAGATTTTGGAGTCAGACCTGTTACAGATTGTAAACGTGTCCTTAATGTCAGGTGTGTTTCCAGAACCACTAAAAACAGCTGTAATTAAACCTCAACAATCTTGACAAGACACACATGGACAACTACAGACTACATCTCAAATCTCCAATTTTTAAGTAGGATCATTGAAAAAGCAGTTTTCCAACAGCCCAGTTGCTTTTTAACACAAAATACCTGCTATGATGCTTCCAGTCGGGTTTTAGACGGAACCACAGAACCAAGACGGCTCTGACCAAAGTATTTAATGACATTTATCTGAATACAGACGTGGAAACGTGTCAGTCTGAGTTCTGCTGGATCTCAGTGCTGCATTTGATACAGTTGACCCCAATATATCACTGAAACCACTGGAGAACTGGGCAGGTCTTTACAGAACCGTACTAAACTGGTTAAAAACGTTCTTGGAGAACAGGAAATACTTTGTGTCAACAGTAACTTTACATCTGAGCAGACCAGAATCACATGTGGAGTTCCCCAAGGTTCCATCCTGGGACCTCTTCTGTTTAACATCTACATGCTCCCACTGGCACAGATTATAAACAACAACAAAATAAACTACTACAGCTATGCAGATCAGTTCAGTTTTTTTTTTTTTTTCCTTTTTTTCTTGTCAGTGTGGACATCGTGCACACGTGTATGTACGATACACCGAAATTAGTCTCTGCTTTGAACCAATCAACTAGTTTCACTAGTGAGCAGTGGGGCTGCTAGAACCAGCGCCCCGGGGAGCAATTGGGAGTTAAGGGCCTTGCTCAGGGGCCCCCAGTGATTTACCATTGTGGGCTGCTTCCACAGGAACCTGGGTCCTCCACGCCTCCACGCCCAAGCCCACCACTGTAACCACTAGGCCACCACACACAGATGTATATTAGAATATCACCAGGAGACGGAGGCCTGTACAGGCTCTTGGTAAATGAGGATATTCATGACTGGATACTGAACAAAAACAAAACTGAGGTCATGTTTATAGCCAAAGAGAAACAAGCCCAGATCACCACAGAGCTTCAATCTAAACACCTAAAACCTCCAACCAGGCCAGAAATCTGGGTGTAGTGATGGACTCAGACCTGAATCTGGAAAAACACATTAAGACAATAACAAATTCACCTACTATCACCTCAAGAAGATCAAAGTTAAAAGATCTGAAGTCTCAGCAGGACCTGAGAAACTAGTCCTGCATTCATCTTCAGTGGACTTGATTATTGTACCAGCATCTTCACAGGTCCACCTAAAACATCAGTTAGACAACTGCAGCTCATCCAGAACTCTGCTGCTCCAGTCCTCACTAAGACCAAAAACCTGGACCACATCAGTCCAGCTCTGAGGTCTTTACACTGGCTGCCTGTCCGTCAGAGGACAGACTTTATAGTTCTGGTGCTGGTCTATAAAGATCTGAATGGTCCAGGACCTCCTGACCCAGTATGAACATTCAGACCCCTCAGGTCATCTGGATCTGGTTTTTTATCAGTTCCCAGAGTCAGAACCAGACCTGGAGAAGCTTCCTGCAGCTTCTCTGCTCCACATGTCTGGAACAAACTCCCAGAAACCCTCAGATCAGCTGAAACAGTTTATTTAGATCCAGGTTGGAGACTCACCGGTTGAAGAAAGACACAAATCTGCACTGTTTTACTTTTAAGCTTCAGTTTCCAAACTTGATCATATTTTAACCATTGATTTTTGTTCATTCTTTCTTTTGTTTACATTTTAAGTCATGCTTTTTATTTATGTGACATTTTAATGTCTCTGTTAAGCTTGCCTTGAGATGAGATGTTTTTATAAAAAAAAACATGAAATACAAATTCAGTGACTTCCTCCCAAAATGTTTAACAGGTATGAAGTTCCAGGTGAAAACATAGGCAGGTCCCATGTAGACACGTTTGTCTCTTTGTAATGAGTTCTGTACCAGATGGTTTGCAAGTTAAAATTAATACTTTTATAGATTTGAGTTCAGATTTCTGCATCAGGGGCAGTAGAAAGATCTTGTTCCCATTTAATTAACGGGAGAGATATGGTCTTATCTGAACAAACTATTATTTTATATATTTAAGGGGTTTTCTTTGTTGAAGGGATTAGATCTGTTGCTGCAGGATGAAGGTCTAGGTTTTTCAATCAAATGGATATTTCAGCTTCAATCGGGCTCAAACACCCAAATGCCCATCGCTAACATTTTTAAATTTATGTACATTTTTACATACATACACACTGGGGAGCACGCCCCCCACTTTGGGAATACCCACAGCTCAGCAAATGTTCCACCTGGGGGCGCCAGAACATTTGGAATAAGTCACTGATTCACACAAATCTTTTCTATCCATCCCTGGTGGGTCACAGGGATCTACAGTACAAAGGCAGGAGTGAAACGCTTCTCTTTGAAAGGAATGAGTACATTTATTAACATTTAAAGAGAACCATGTTTTTAGTTTGGTTCATGAAAAACCTTAATGACACAGGTGACCCCAGGTGTACCACAAGCCGTCTACAGATTCTTCTACGCATCTTCTAAAACCACAGGAACGTCAGTCTTGGTCCAGTAGATGGTGAGATATCCTGGAATGGATTTCTCAAGTTTTCAGGTTTCACCACATGAATCCAAACAGATATGAGCCATTAAAATACTTGAATATTTGTGCTCCATCTTCCTTTACTGGGTTCTGCTAACATGTACTCTTGATTATACCCTTCTTCTGTATTCAGTTGTGTATGTACTTTATTCTGGTACCAGATTTGTTCAAATAATGCTTGTAGTTTATGAGAATGACCAGTTTTAGACCCGTCATGTCGTTTTAGAGCAGGAATCAAATGTGGGCTTATACCAGATCTGGTTTTTGGAAGGTGCACAGCTGACACAGGACATGATTAAGAGTTCAGAAACTGAATAGTTTTTGATTGACATATTTATTGCTAAATCAAGGCATCCTCAGACTTGTTGTTTGTCGAGGATGAAAAAGTACTCAGTTTTTAGCAAATACAAGAGTCTTACATAAACTGCGTATTTTGGACATGTTTAGTCCGTAAAGTGCAGGGTTGAGGAGCGGCTGGCACGTGAGGTAGTACACCGCCAAAACCACACGCAAGCTGCTGGGAACTCTGCTCATGTCAAACCTGCTCTGTAAGATCTCAAAGACACAACCGAAGGAGAAATTGATCAGAGAAGCCAGGTGAGGCGTGCAGGTGCTGACGGCTTTCTGTCGAGTCTCCCTGGATCCAGAGAAACACACCTTCAGGATCCTGCTGTAGCTGTAGAAGATCAGAGCTGCAGGAACAATGAGCAGCAGCCACATGACCACGAGCCCATAAACGTTGATGAGCGTGGTGCCGGAGCAGGCCAGTTTTACCACAGAGTAGTTGTCACAGAACACATTGCGGATTGTGTTCCCACAAAGTTTTAAACTGGCAGTCATCGACACCAAAAGTACAATCGCAAAAACAGGGTAGAACCACAATACAAACACCAGCCTGGCGGTCTTGGCGGGGTTCATGAGAGTATGATACTGCAGAGGAAAGACGATGGCCAGATATCTGTCGTAGGACATGACAGATAAGTTACTGAGCTGCACGCTTGCATACGTGTACAAGCAGAAGATCTGCAGGAAACACAGCGGAGCAGGAACCAAGGGAACGTCTGAGAGAATGTGCTTCAGGAGGAACGGGAATAGCCCCGTACTGCCGACCAGTTCGTCCACGAACAGGCTGAGCAGGAACACGTACATGGGCTCGTGTAAGCTTCTGTTCACACAGATGACTACGATGAGCAGAACATTAGAACCCAGAATCAGAACATACAAGAACAGGACAAATGTGAAAAAGAAATATTTCAGGACTCCGGTGTGGAAGTAAGCAGTCAGAATGAAGTATGGGACATTAGTGTTGTTTGTCATGATGCTCTTCTGTCTCCTCTCAGACTACATGTGAGGCAGTTTCAGTCCACCACAGCAGCAGGGAAACCATCCAGGAAATATCCAGAAACTCCCACCCTCCTGCTGAAATCATGTAAGAAGATGCATCAGCGGATGCTGGAGGGAGACAGCAGCTCTGCCTCTTTGTAGCCGAGGCTCAGCAGCCGGGTGACGTAATTGCCACAGGACTCGCTGAGCGACTGACAACAAATGTCCACGCTGCTGTCTGGAATCATGTTTAATGTCTTAAACAGCCTTAGCACTGTCGGGATTCGGAGCTGTCAAACAACACCTAATGAAGTCTAATCATTCATGTTTAACGATAACTGTCAGTTGGAATCAACTCCCCAAACAGCCCAGGTTTCCTGATCTTTGCAACTAAATACCTGTTTTATATGCTTAAAACCTCATTTATTCACTTTAAGTTTTTTCTATTCTCTATTTTCTTCTTTTATAATGATGTTTTGTTGGTGTTTTATGTCTGCTCATGTGGCCGAGTCAGGTTCAGACCAGGAGGACAATCTCATGGTGATTCCTTCAATTCAGTTCATCCATGCAGTTTCTATACCAGATTTATCCTTTACAGGGTCCTTGGCGAGAGGCGGGGGTCCACCTGGACAGGTTGCCAGTCCATCACAGGGACACATACAAAGACAAATATACATGCACACTCACACTCACACCTATGGGCAACTGAGATTAATTTGATATCAATCAACTAAGTGTGCATGTTTTTTGACTGTGAGAGGAAGCCCACGCAAGCACTGGGAGAACATGCAAACTCCACACAGAAAGACCGCCAGGGCTGGTAATCGAACCAAGAACCTTCTTGCTGTGAGGCGACAGTGCTGACCACATCCATCCACCGTGATGCCCAAGACCAGATATATTAGTATTATCTGTTAACTGGAGAACTGAGAGTTTTCTGTCCATCAGACTGGTACCTGGTTAGTTGGTGGACTACAGAGACCACTATCTAAACAGGTGTAGACAGCAGACACTGAGGTGGTCAGAGGTGGGACTGCAGGTCAGTGGACCATGTTGGTGTCCCCCTGCAGCAGGTCTACAGCAGCAGATCCAGATGAAGCTGTGTTGAAGACCACCTGCTCTAGTCTGGTCCTCAGTTGGTAAGGTGCAGGACTGGCACACAGGAGGTCAGGGGTTCGATTCCCCAGGGGAAAATGAGCTATGTGGGGGGTCCTTGGGCAAGACCCTTCATGCTAATACCGCCTACCTCATACCCATGATGAGAGACAATGAAACAGATGACATGCGGCTCAGACGTCGCCCGGCCAAACAAGGTCTGCGTCAGGTGCTGGGGAACCAGAGCATCTTGATGAGAAGTGGGCTACTGGAACAAGGCGGAATGGGCGGAGATGCGACAACAAGGCTCTGCTGGAATGCTACTACTCAAGTAACCCTAGTCAGAGGGGTTACATGCAGAGAATGTGGGCACAATGGTTACTTCGAAACCCACGGTCACAGTTGACAGCTAAACAACTAGTAGCTCAGTGTTCCAACATCCACAAACGGCAACTGCTGTCACAACTTGAGATTGACGAATGCAAGGTGAATACCTGCATGGGGGAACCAGGACGCCAGGTCAGAGGGGAGGTTACACAACCTGCCCCTCCAGAGATTGGGTACCAAGCCCCAATAACGCTGAGCGAGGCAGCGAAGGACCTGAAAGATAAGATCATGGCGAGAATGAACACAAGGCAACCCCGGCAGCGATTACCAAGGACCAAGTGAAGCCCCATCTGAAAGTCTCCTGGACCATGTGAATGCAGCACTAGCAGCGATCCCTACCACAACAATCACCGAGACCAATGAGCTGATATACACTTCAGCAGCAGTGATCCTGGAGATGCTTGGCTATAAGAGAGCAACCATGGGAACCTGCGGTTCCTCCCAAAGACCATAGGGTCCACATCTAGATCTGCGGTCCCTCTATCGATCAATAGCATGCGGATCCAGACCTGGATCCAGACCTTTGGTTCCTCTACCAACAGTAGGGTCCAGATCCAGACCTGCGGTTTCCCTATCGACCAATATGATGTGTATCAAGACCTTGATCATGATCTGTGGTTCTCCTCTATCAACCACTAGGGTCCAGGTCCAGACCTGGAGTTCCTTTACTGACCACAGGTGTCCAGGTCCAGACCTGTGGTACTTCTACAGAACACTGGGGTCCAGGTCCAGTTCTGCGGTTCCCGTAGAGTAACTGGGTGGGCTACACCTGTCAAGATGATGACCTATACAGATGCAGCTTTAAAACAAAAGCACCCGGTTAGTTGGACTGAATACAGTAAGTGCAGAAAATGTGTTTGTAGGGTTTCTTTTACAGTTTATAATCAGACGCAGTCGCTGTCTTGAAATGGATGGTTTTTGGTTTCTTTCATTTTTTGCCGCATCCAATTTTTTTGCAGGGTTTTTAAAAAAATTCTGAACTGATTACTGGACTGAAAGAAATGAATGTGAAAGGTCCCACTTCTCCTCCCATAGTCGTCCACTTCTGCTGCCGTGGGCGTCCAGTTCTGCCGTGGGCGTCCAGTTCTGCCGTGGGCGTCCAGTTCTGCCGTGGGCGTCCACTTCTGCCGTGGGCGTCCACTTCTGCCGTGGGCGTCCACTTCTGCCGTGGGCGTCCAGTTCTGCCGTGGGCGTCCACTTCTGCTGCCGTGGGCGTCCACTTCTACCGTGGGCGTCCACTTCTGCCGTGGGCGTCCACTGCTGCCTCGGGCGTCCACTGCTGCCTCGGGCGTCCACTGCTGCTGCCGTGGGCGTCCACTTCTGCTGCCGTGGGCGTCCACTTCTGCTGCCGTGGGCGTCCACTGCTGCCGTGGGCGTCCACTTCTGCTGCCGTGGGCGTCCACTTCTACCGTGGGCGTCCACTGCTGCCTCGGGCGTCCACTGCTGCTGCCGTGGGCGTCCACTTCTGCTGCCGTGGGCGTCCACTGCTGCCGTGGGCGTCCACGTCTGCTGGCGTGGGCGTCCACTTCTGATGCCGTGGGCGTCCACTGCTGCCGTGGCGTCCACTTCTGATGCCGTGGGCGTCACCTCTGATGCCGTGGGCGTCCACTTCTGCTGCCGTGGGCCGTCCACTTCTGATGCCGTGGAGCTTCCACTTCTGCTGCCGTGGGGGCGTCCACTCTTTACACATTTTAAAGAAGAACGAGATGGGGTGTCAGCTCAGTTGGGGGGGGGCGTGTTGAGGGAACTGCTGGTTGGCACTAGAGTGGCTTGTTTCACACTTGTGCTGTTGTCGTAGGACGCGATACATCTGCTGTCAGGGTCTCAGCACTCTCTCCGACTCGTGTCTTTAACCTCTTCTGTGTGTTCAGGTCTCCGACAGAAGCAGCTCTTGACAGGATTAGATCATCTGATGTTGGTGAATGTGAAGAGAGGCAATGACAAACTCCACTCTGGTTTCTTTTTTTTC
>JABWDQ010000184.1:5184199-5227126 GCA_014839995.1 Xenentodon cancila | reverse complement strand
AAACCAGTTGTTGTTGGTTGTAGTTTACCGGCCTCCTGCTGGAGCTAATCTGGAGTTTCTGTCTGAGTTCTCAGATTTCTTATCTAGTTTATTGATCAGTACAGATAAAGTCATCATAGTGGGCGACTTTAACATTCATATGGATGTTGACAACGACAGTCTTAAGTTGGCTTTTGATTCTCTTCTAGAATCGATGGGGATTTTACAAAAAGTTAGAAAGCTAGAACAGCCTCTTATTCAGTGTTAATAGAGGATAATAAAAATAGCCCAGGTTTTTTTGTTCAGCACTGTAGCCAGGCTGACCAAGAGCCACAACTCTATTGAGCCGTGCATCCCTGCAGCTCTCAGTAGTGAAGACTTTATGAGCTTCTTTAGCAATAAAATTGTCAGAATTTGAGAGGAAATCGGCCAGGCCCACCCGGCAGTGGCTGTGGACATTTCTTCAACTTCGGCGACTCCCTTATGCTCTGACCTGACTCTAGACTGTTTGGTTCCTGTAGACCTCCCTGACCTGACTCTAGACTGTTTTGTTCCTGTTGACCTCTCTGAGCTGACCTCAGTCGTAAATGGATCTAAATCATCCACGTGTCTGTTAGACCCAATCCCTACTCGACTACTTAAAAATGTTTTCTCTCTTATTGGTGCGAATATACTGGAACAGATCAACATGTCCTTAGTCTTAGGATATGTACCACAGGCTATTAAACTCGCAGTAATCAAACCATTACTTAAAAAACCCTCTCTTGACCCAGACATTTTAGCTAATTATAGACCGATTTCCAACCTTCCATTTATCTCTAAAATTCTGGAAAAGGTCGTTGCAGCAGCTGTGTGACCATTTGTATAGAAATGATCTATTTGAAGTTCTTCAGTCAGGGTTCAGAATGCATCATAGCACAGAAACAGTACTGGTTCCAGTCTCCAATGACCTTCTTATGGCCTCAGATAATGGGTTAATGTCCATACTGGTTCGGCTGGACCTCAGATAATGGATTAGTGTCCATACTGGTTCTGCTGGACCTCAGATAATGGATTAGTGTCCATACTGGTTCTGCTGGACCTCAGCGCTGCTTTTGATACCATAGATAACGACATTTTACTGCAGAGACTAGAGTATGTTGTTGGGATTAAAAGGACAGCTCTAGGCTGGTTTAAATCAGATCTGTCTGATAGATTCCAGTTTGTTCATGTTCATGAGGTTTCTTCCGTACAGACAAGGGTCTGCTATGGTGTCCCGCAGGGTTCAGTTCTAGGGCCAATCCTGTTCAGTTTATACATGCAGCCCTTGGGAAGTATTATCCGGAACCACAGCATTAATTTTCATTGTTATGCTGATGATACGCAGCTGTATCTGTCCATGAAGATGAAACAGAACCATTAGACAAACTTCAGATGTCATAAGGACATCAAGGACTGGATGTCCACAATTTTTTAATCCTAAATTCTGATAAAACAGAAGTTGTTGTTTGTGGTCCCAAACAGCTTAGGAAGGGATTAGATGGTCTTAGATGGCCTCCGATAAAACTGTGCAACACTGTGGCGTTATATTCGTCATTTAAACAGCATATTAATCAGGTTTGTAAAACCGTGTTTTTCCACCTCCGTAATATCGCAAAGATCAGGAGCATCCTCTCGCAGAGTGATGCTGGAAAACTAATTCATGCGTTCGTATCTTCTAGACTAGATTACTGTAACGTGTTGTTGGCTGGATGTCCAAGTAATTCTCTGAAGATCCTCCAGATGATCCAAAATGCAGCAGCGCGAGTGCTGACAGGAACCAACAAGAGATACCACGTCTCTCCAGTTTTAGCTTCCCTCCATTGGCTCCCCGTGAAATTCAGAATCCAATTCAAAATTTTATTACTGGCATTTAAGTCCAAAATGGCCTAGCGCCGCGATATTTGCAAGACCTGATAGAACCGTACGTTCCTAATAGAGCTCTCCGTTCTCAGGGTGCAGGTTTACTCGTAGTTCCTAGAAGATCCAAATGTAGATGCTATCAGGAACCATCACTCTGGAACCAACTTCCAGTTTGGGTGAAGGAGGCTGACACCACCTCCACCTTTAAAACTAAACTTAAAACATTTCTGTTTAATAAAGCATATAGTTAGTGTACATTTAGTACCTTAATGTGTCAGGACCAGTAGTCAAAGCTGCAGTTACAGGACCAGATTAGAGCAGCTCATCTTAAACATAGCTTCGGTGTAGATATGCTGTTATAGGCCTCTGCTGCAGGGGGGCACCAACATGATCCACTGAGTGGTGCCTTTCACCTCCTCTGTTTCTCTTTGCCTTCTCTGTCTCTTCTTCACCTCAACCCTCATTTATTAACAATATCCCATAAACTTAATTGTGGTCCATTGTTCTTGTAGTTTTTTGTGCTTGTCTGGCCCTTCTTTTCCTCTTCTTTGCATGTCCTGCAGACCAGAACCTCAGGAGCTGCTTGCTGACCTGCAGTTCCACCTCTGACCATCCCAGTGTCTGCCTCCACCTGTCTGTGTGGATGTCTTTTGGATACTTGCTGACATCCCGACCTGCAGTCCTCATCACCTTGGACCACCGTCTATCCATATATCACCCATATTCACAGAAGTCTTAGTTCTGCTGAGACCCATCCAACAGTCCCCAGACTGGTTTCATCTTTAGTGGCCCTGTGGTTATTATTTTCATTCATGCATACAGATATTAAAATGTTTGTTTTGGTAATAAATAATAGTTCATTGAGTACAAATATGTCAGAAATGTTTTATTATAAAATATTAAAAAAAAAAACAGTAATTTCCGTTACAGTTAAAAGTCAGAGATAAAAGGGTGGCACAAAAGACCGGAGAGCAGGTTTGTTGTTGGGTAGTGAAGCATCATGTTGTTCTCTCATCTTTGTCTGCGTATCTTCAGCCAGGTGTGTCGTCATTTCGTTCAGGCAGCTTAGTAACAGCAGAGCTGCTTCACCCGTGTCCGTGGAAGCTGGAATTGTACGGCGACAATACTCGGGACCTCCAAGACTGTCGGAGAGTGGTTCTGTGGTCGATGTGTGTGAAGCTGCCAGAATGAAATGAATGAAGTGTTTGATGTGCTCGGTGCTGCTGTTTACTTGTGACGTGTAGACGAGCTGAGCCACTAATTGCTGCGAGCCTTCAGCGTAGCCTCGTCGTAACCGTCACACTGTTCATTCTGCATCGCCGTTAGCAGCTGCTCAGCTGTGCAAGACGTTCTAACCGTTGTTGGCAGGATTCCAACCTGCGCGGGGAAACCCCAATGCATTTCTAGTCCATCGCCTTAACCACTCGGCCACAACAACAGCAGTCACATCTCCACCCACATCAAGCCATGATGAGGACCTCTCTTCTGTGCAGGCAGAGCTCAGCCATTTCTGCAAGTGGTTCGACTTACAGATTTGAAAACATACAAACAAATAGAAGAACAATCCAACCAGTAAAAATGATGTTTAATGGGAGTTTGTGACACAAAGTAACACAACACACAACACCAGCAGAGACAGGGAACAAGCAAACGGAGCAAATGTTCCGGTCTGCGGTGGCTGTAGTGTCCGTGTGGACATGCACGTGTAAGGGACTTGTTCCACTTGGACCACACCTTCATCCGTGTGGAAGAGCCGACCCTATTCCTCTCCCTAAGGAGGATCCCTTCCTGACCTGAAAACAATTAGTGCAGTTTATGAACATTTACTCACAATATAAGCTCAGGTGAGCAGCAGCATCTGTTAGCAGAAAGGTTGCTGGTCAAAATAAGCTGGAAAAACAAAACAACCCCCCACAGACTGGCTGAACACTAAACTGAAACCACTTTGCCTGGCAGCTGTGGATCAGCAGGAGGAGCAGCTGCCTTCCACCCAGGAGTCGGCAACATGTGACGAGCACTAAGTACAGTCCATGTACCGCTCCTGTTGCACTGGGTAGGTGACATTTCTTCTTCCTCACTCTCCCGCCCACTGGAACAGTTGTCATCCCACTCGTCATCCTCACATGTCCTCAGATGCATTTGGGGTCAATCACTGTCCATAACAGCGACGCCACTGTACACATTTGCAGCCTGATCTTGGCATTTCAGTAGGTGTGATCTCCGAATGAGGACACTCCTGGACCTAAGTGTAGCATCCTCTGTCAGGTGGTACAAACTCCCCTAGTGGG
The DNA here is from genome assembly GCA_014839995.1 of Xenentodon cancila. Lineage (NCBI taxonomy): Eukaryota > Metazoa > Chordata > Actinopteri > Beloniformes > Belonidae > Xenentodon > Xenentodon cancila. The sequence continues at coordinate 5,222,978 of JABWDQ010000184.1, read as the reverse complement.
AGAAAAACCTGAAGCCAAACAGTGGCAAGAAAAGCTCCCTTTTAAGAGCGAAGAAACCTTGAACAGGACCTGGATCATAGGAGGGGCCCTCCTGCTGAAGGCCAGCCGGGGACAGCGGGAAAAGGAGATCAGAAAGAGAGGATGAAGAACAGAGGAGAGACACAGACACATCGTCACAGGTACAAAAGACCAGATACATCAGTATAACTATCCGTCAGCAGCAGAACTGACACTTCTATGTTCATGAGACTGATACCCGGTTCCTTGGTGGTCCACAGAGACCACTTTAAACAGGTGTAGACAGCAGACACTCAGTGGTCAGCGGTGGGACTGCAGGGCAGCATGCAGCTCCTGAGGCTCTGGCCTGCAAACATGTAGGAAGAGAAAAAGAGGAGACAGAGCAGCACAACAAGCCACAAGAACAATGGAGCACATATATATATCTATATATATCTATAGATATATATATACATAGATATAGATATATCAGAAAATATGCACAGATTTTAACCCAATATCCCTTTTTCCTCGTCACCCAAGCTTCTCGGCATAGACTACGAGGTACGTCAGTGTATCACATGACCTCAGAGAGAGAGAGGTGGACACTCACTCCTCGGTTCACGTTATACTCATCATAATGTCTGATTTTTGGGAGTTTTTTTAATGTGGGAGAAACCAGAGTACCTGGAGAAAACCCAAACAAGGACAAGGAGAAGATCAGAGAACAAAGAACAGCTCCGGGAAGGATTAAAAAGCGTCTTCTTCAGAGGTGACGGTGTTCACCGTCACACCACGGCGGTGTCCAAACGGAGTCGATTTATGTCTTTATACCGTCATTTGGGGGAACAAAGCTTGACTTGTACTCCTTAGAGTCTTTTAAGGGCCGTTCACGTCAACCAAAGTGTACTGTATCCTTCATGTTCACTTCTCTGGTTTTTTTACGCGTCTCCAAGGCTGGAGACTCTTAAATAAATCAGAGAAGAACTTCCTAATCCTTCTAAAGTACTTTTGTTTTGTTTTAATCTCAACAAAATCAGCTATTTCTTCTTTGCTGGGAGTTTTTTCCTCTTTTGTAGAACTGTGTTTCTTGGTGCTTCCAGCATCTCTGGTTTTGCCTCCGAGTTTTGTTGAACGTTCAGCTTTCAAGTCGGCTGCAGGTTTGTCTCCTGTGTTTTCAACAGCTGTTGGCCGGGTCTTTGTAAAACTACGTGTCTTATTGCAGCTCTGACCGTTGGAGCGTTGACCAGCTGACTTTGATTTGGACTCCTTGTGATCACACGTCTTTGTGCTCTTCTGAGTTGTGGTTGAGTGACAACGTTTTTCTGTTGTGTTGGAAGAAGCATCGTTTTTCCTTCTTACAGGAAGTTCTTCACATGTTCCAGCTGTCGTGGTGCTTTTAATAATGTTTATTGATGTTTTTTCTTTTCTGTTGGATGCAGATCTGTCAAGAGTTCCTTCGGTCGATTCAACACCTGAACAACGCGGCTTCACGGTTATAAAAGTCCCGCTCCACTCTTCATCACTTGAATATATGTTTGTCATCTTTTCTTTCGTGTCCTCGTGATCACATATTTTCTCAGATGCTTGTGAAAAGGTTTGATCAGATTGTCCTTCTACTGCAGATTTGGTAACTTCATTTGTTTCAGGAAGCTCTCCAGAGCTTTCAGAAACTGTTGTGTGCTCAGTTTTTGATTGTGATGATTCATCTTTACTTTTCTCCGTTGTTTCACTAGGCTGTGTTTCCTCATGTTCAACTTCAACGGATTTTACAAGCGGCTCGACTGCCGACTTCCTAAACTGAGCCATTTCCATAGTTTTATGAGCTGATTTTACATAGCTGCTATCGTTACAACCAGAGAAGTGTTTCATGGTTATAAAACTGTGTTTGAGAGCTTGTCTGGGGCTGATCCGTTGTTTTGGATCCACGTGCAGCATCTTCTTCAGCAGGTTTATGAACTCCTGTGTATCCCTCTGTTCATCTGGATTCGTAATCAGCGGCCTCATCGTTGGCAGGTCATCAAGACTGTCGATGCTCTTATAAACACCCTGATGGACATTTGAATGATATTTGAATGTCTCATAATACTCAGCGGATGTTTTTAGTCTGAACGTATGTTTGGAAGAGCCTATGACCTTGTTAAAAAAACGGCTTACTTTACTTCCTCCTTTCAGTAGACGGTCAGGAAGCTGTCCTTGCATCTGTAAAATGGCCTTAAGAGCCTCATATTCAGAATGTATTGAGTAGAGCGGTTCTTTGAGGTACATGAAAGCCAAAACGCATCCAAGAGACCACATATCCATGCTTTCATCCAATGGAAGACCCAACATCACCTCAGGGGCCCTAAAACCAAGAGCGGGAATGTTTGGACTCAAATGTAGTTGAGATTTTTTTATAGCCAAGCCAAAATCAATCAGCTTCACCCTGAAGGGCTGTGACTGATGGTCTACCAGCATAATGTTGTCTGGCTTGATGTCGGTGTGAACTAAACCTATGCTTTTCAGTGCGTCCAAAGCCACCAGCATCTGTTGAGCTACTGCTCTTATTTCAGACACAGAGACTGGATCCACTATCTTGTCTAGGTAGCTGTGAACAGTTTTATCCAGCTTTTCAAAGACCAAACAAAGGTGGTTCTCATATTCAATGTCTTCTATGAACGTTAACAAGTTTTTCTTGTCGGTGTCCAGCTGTTTAAGTCGCCTCAGCATTTGAATCTCTTTATATCCTTCTTCTTTGTCGTCGTAGTTTATCAAAACTTTCACTGCAACACTTTGATTTGTGTCTTTTTTTGTGCATTCCACCACTTTTCCAAAGCATCCCCGACCTAAAACATCACCAGTCTGGTACACATCTGACAACTGAAGTGGTACAGTTGGGCTTTTGAGCTTTTTTTTCTTCGAACTTTGTGAACTTCCCATTTGCAAACACTAAACGGAGCTGTTGTTCCTTCGTAGAATCAATGCAAAATGGAACTCTGAGCAGCTCTTGTGTTTATAAAGGGACTCTGATGACGTCATGCCGAGGCCACGCCCACATTCCATGACATCAACCCTTGCTGATGTCACACATGATGTCAGCATATTTAAACAGAACCATTTCTGCTGAGACACACAGAATGATTTAAAATAGACCACATTTACATTGACATTGTTATTTATATTTACTAGCAGCATTGACTAAATACATTTGAAATGTATTAGATTGTCAGGGACAATCAGCAGTTACAGCAGCACGTCACGTGCTAAGATAGTGTTTCATATGTGAACCTCGATCTTTGGTGGGTTTGCATCTCCAATAGAGTAGTTTTTTGCCAGCCGTTTGATTAGTTTCATTTTGATAATTGCCCTTACAAAGGCCGTGTTTTTTTGTTTTTTTGACCTTCACCACCCTGTAATTTAAAGCTTATGTGGTATTCGGTTAGTTGGGCCCCAGGGATGAAAAGAGTATTTGTTTGAAGAGGTTTGAGAGACAGGACTGGAGCTGGCAGGACTCAGGAAGAGTGGAGGAAACGTCTTCCAGTCAGTGGCAGCTGAGTCACCTCTGAGGTGTTGTCAGGACACTCAGTAGACTGACTCCTGGTTGGACCTGGCAGTCTCAGGATGAAGCAGACTGAAGGATACCTGAAGAAGGCTTCAACTGGCGTGTGATCTGTAAGGGAACACATACATATGTATATCTATGTGTATACGTGTCTATATGATGTTGTCTTTTATTGTTCCCTGTTAGTTGTTCCTCGTGTGCTCAGTACTCTTCCACTCTGTCTGATCACTCACCTTGGACATCGGCACTAACCGGTACTGACCACTTCTGAAGATGTTTTGCAGAAGTAGCCACAGGTCCAGCAGTTGTTGCAGATAAGCAGTGAGGAGGGAACCGGTCTGGGTGGGAGAGAATTGTGGTGTCCTAACCACTTTTGGGAAACCGCACCGGGACTGCCCCGCCTATCCACTAGAGGGGGCTTGTATGTGGTTGGAAGTGCTGTTACGATTAAGAAGTAACGTGTTGGAGCTGAAAAAGGTTGGTGAAAAAAAGACGCTAAAGAGCCAAGATTGTCTGTCGTTTTTCCCAAGAGGAACGTTCCTTTTTTTATTGAATCTGGACACAACAAGAATGAAACCCCGACAGTGTACAAGGACGGTCGAGTGTATGAGAAGTGTGTGTGAGGAGAGCAAGGCAGACTCACTCTGCTGACTGTGTTCAACTGTGTGACTCTCAGCTGTGCAGCTCAATAAAGGCCATTAAACGGAGCTCTCCTGTACCGTATTTATTTATCAGAGACCATTTCCACAACGTGGTCATTTAGTCACAGGGAACAGAGAATCCAAGACTTAAGCTGAGAGGACAAGTCCGGCTCTAGACCAAACGTCAGGCTAGATTCAGAAAGAAACTCACAACCAAATCAGGCAGGATCAGTTTCAGGATCAGCAAATAGAGAGTCTCAGCATAAGAAACCCACAGAGGGTCAGGGGGCGTCAGAATCAAGGAGCAGAAGAGGTCGTGAGGACAAGGCGCTCCGGCATGGCTGCAAAGCTGGTAGGAAACACAGACAAGCATAGAGGAGCTTAAGAAGACCGAGGTACAGGTGGAGACAATGAGCAATGAGGAGGACCTGGGGAGGTCCATTCAAGGGCCAGAAGGACCTGTCAAAGCGTTGCACAAAAGCAGCGGCTCTTCGTGAGCTTTCCAGTCCCCTTCCCCTTTCTGCTCCCTGTGAAAATAGTCCTGTTGCACATTTCTTTAAACTAACATTTTGACTCACCAGCACTCCACAAACTCATATGCTCATACTTGTGTGTGGTGAAGAAAGTTTTGTTCAAATGGTGTCCACCTCTTTGTATGTTTGATTGAAGTTATGTATGTCTATCTTTGTGGTTGTGAGTAGTGGTGGTGGTCTAGCTGCTCAGACTGGTATGATCTAACTGGTTTCTCTGCCGCTTCAGTGAGTCCAGTGCTCTGTCTATGCTCTGATGTTTATATCATGAATTTTGTGAACAAGCCTGAGTTTCTGTTGGGTTAAAGGCTGCCTGCTGGTGCATTCAGCATAATCCAGCCTGTGCTACTGAGAGGGAAGCTGGAGGGAGCCGGAGTGGACGAGCAGCTGACTGCACGGACCATCCACGACCTGACCGGCAGACCACAGTATGTCAGGCTCCATGGCTGTGTGTCTGATGTTCTGACAGTACATCTAATGAAATGAGCACAGAGATGAAACAAGAACAAACAAATAAGCACTACAGCTAAATTAAAACATGACATGTGTACACACACTAAAAAGTGACTTAAAAAGACACGTGCACAACAACAAAAACAAATTATATAGCATGAAAAAACATCCTCCACAGGTGAAACAACGATGACAGGAAAGAGCAGAGGAGGATGTTAATCTCTGAGGGACCCTCAAGCTGGCAGGACGTCGGCTCGGAGGGGTGACAACCAGCCAGAAGAAGACAAACTCCAAAACCTGTGAAGTTCAAGAAGCACAGAGACGACACATCACTGCGATCTCTGCCACAGTGTGGGCTGAAGCTTCACGCCACCAACAAGATCAAAGAAAACATGTCATCTGTTTGACAACATGCAACTGATCAGTCCACATGTGGGCTGATCAGTCCATGTCGGCGCTAATGACACCCGGCTACGCCAGTCGGAGGTCACTAAAATTAATATTGTCTCGGTGTGTAACTACGCCAAAACCATGTCGGACTCCGTAGTTTTCTCTGGTCCCCTCCCCAATCTGACCGGTGATGACATGTTTAGCCGCATGTTGTCGCTCCGTCGCTGGTTGTCTTGGTGGTTCAGAAAACGACGTGGCCTTTATTGACAATTGGAAGACGTTTTGGGGAAAGCCTGGTCTGCTTAGAAGAGACGGCATTCATCCCACCCGGGATGGTGCAGCTCTTATCTCTAGAAATCTGGCTGATATTATTAGATCCTCCCCCTGACAATCCAGGGTCCAGGCCGGGGTGCAGAGCTGCAGTCTTACACTCTTCTCTGCTGCTTCTCCAGGACTATCGCCTGCCAATAAAAAGGTAGAAGTAAATGATGTAATTGGAGATTCTAACGAGGTGCCAAGTAAAATAGATTTAGTATCGATTCCCCGTCCTCCAAATCTTCACCAAGCGCGACGTAATAGAGGCGTTAATCAAAATAACCTTATCAAAATAAAACAAATACGCATTTAGTGTGAACTAAAGACCAAACAATTAGATGTGGATTACTAAATATACGATCTTTAAGCTCAAAGTCTCTATTAGTAAACGATCTAATTACTGAGACCCGGAGTGACATTTTCTGCTAAACAGAAAAGTGGCTCCAAGAGGAAGAGTTTGTTAGTTTAAATGAATCGACGCCGTCCGGTTACTTTAATTATCATATTCCTCGAATCACAGGTCGAGGTGGAGGAGTAGCGGCAATCTACGACTCCAGTCTTACAATAAAATCCAAACCTAAATGCGATTATAATACATTTGAAAGCCTCACGCTTAGCTTAAAACTGCCGAGCTGGAAATCAGAGAAGCCAGTTTTGTTGGTGATAGTTTACCGGCCTCCTGATGGAGCTTATCTGGAGTTTCTGTCTGAGTTCTCAGATTTCTTATCTAGTTTATTGATCAGTACAGATAAAGTCATCATAGTGGGCGACTTTAACATTCATATGGATGTTGACAACGACAGTCTTAAGTTGGCTTTTGATTCTCTTCTAGAATCGATGGGGATTTTACAAAAAGTTAACGAACCGACGCATTGTCTTAATCATACTCTTGATCTGGTCCTCGTCTACGGTGTAGAACTTGATAATCTGTTAGTGTCACATGTAAGCTCCCTCCTATCCGACCACTATTAAATAACGTTTGAATTCAACATTGTCAACGTTACGCATAATAGGAGGAATTACTTTAGCAGGTGTCTATCCGATAAAGCTATTACTAAATTTAGGGAGGCCGTTGCTCTTCATCTTCTTACAGAGGAACATAGTGAAGCAGTTGAGGGCTGTGACCTCGGTTCTACCTCTGCAGATGTTGATTTCCTTGTCGGTAGCACTGCAGATGTGTTGCACTCAGCTTTAGATGCAGTTGCTCCTTTGAGAAAGAGGGTCTCTAACCATAGGAGCTTAACTCCCTGGTTTAACTCACATATTCGTATGTTAAAACAGAAAGTGCGTAAAATGGAAAGAAAGTGGTACTCTAGTAGGTCTGTAGATATTTATTATGCATGGAAAGATAGTCTAATAGTGTATAAAAAAGCGCTTCGCAAAGCTAGAACAGCCTATTATTCAGTGTTAATAGAGGATAATAAAAATAACCCACGTTTTCTGTTCAGCGCTGTAGCCAGGCTGACAAAGAGCCACAACTCTGTTGAGCCGTGCATCCCTGCAGCTCTCAGTAGTGAAGACTTTATGAGCTTCTTTAGCAATAAAATTGTCAGAATTAGAGAGGAAATCGGCCAGGCCCTCCCGGCAGTGGCTGTGGGCATTTCTTCAGCTTCGGTGACTCCCTTATGCTCTGACCTGACTCTAGACTGTTTTGTTCCTGTTGACCTCTCTGAGCTGACCTCAGTCGTAAATGGATCTAAATCATCCACGTGTCTGTTAGACCCAATCCCTACTCGACTACTTAAAAATGTTTTCTCTCTTATTGGACCGACAATACTGGACCAGATCAACTTGTCCCTGGTCTTAGGATATGTGCCACAAGCTTTTAAAGTCGCAGTAATCAAACCATTACTTAAAAAACCCTCTCTTGACCCAGACATTTTAGCTAATTATAGACCGATTTCCAACCTTCCATTTATCTCTAAAATTCTGGAAAAGGTCGTTGCAGCAGCTGTGTGAGCATTTGTATAGAAATGATCTATTTGAAGTTCTTCAGTCAGGGTTCAGATGCATCATAGCACAGAAACAGCACTGGTTCCAGTCTCCAATGACCTTCTTATGGCCTCAGATAATGGGTTAGTGTCCATACAGGTTCTGCTGGCCCTCAGATAATGGATTAGTGTCCATACTGGTTCTGCTGGACCTCAGATAATGGATTAGTGTCCATACTGGTTCTGCTGGCCCTCAGATAATGGATTAGTGTCCATACTGGTTCTGCTGGACCTCAGCGCTGCTTTTGATACCATAGATAACGACATTTTACTGCAGAGACTAGAGTGTGTTGTTGGGATTAAAAGGACAGCTCTAGGCTGGTTTAAATCAGATCTGTTTGATAGATTCCAGTTTGTTCATGTTCATGAGGTTTCTTCCGTACAGACAAGGGTCTGCTATGGTGTCCCGCAGGGTTCAGTTCTAGGGCCAATCCTGTTCAGTTTATACATGCAGCCATTGGGAAGTATTATCTGGAACCACGGCATTAATTTTCATTGTTATGCTGATGATACGCAGCTGTATCTGTCCATGAAGATGAAACAGAACCATTAGACAAACTTCAGATGTCATAAGGACATCAAGGACTGGATGTCCACAATTTTTTAATCCTAAATTCTGATAAAACAGAGGTTGTTGTTTGTGGTCCCAAACAGCTTAGGAAGGGATTAGATGGTCTTAGATGGCCTCCGATAAAACTGTGCAACACTGTGGCGTTATATTCGTCATTTAAACAGCATATTAATCAGGTTTGTAAAACCGTGTTTTTCCACCTCCGTAATATCACAAAGATCAGGAGCATCCTCTCCCAGAGTGATGCTGGAAAACTAATTCATCCGTTCGTATCTTCTAGACTAGATTACTGTAACGTGTTGTTGGCTGGATGTCCAAGTAATTCTCTGAACATCCTCCAGCTGATCCAAAATGCAGCCGTGCGAGTGCTGACAGGAATCAACAAGAGAGACCACGTCTCTCCAGTTTTAGCTTCCCTCCATTGGCTCCTTGTAAAATTTAGAATCCAATTCAAAGTTTTATTACTGGCATATAAAGTCCAAAATGGCCTAGCGCCGCGATATTTGCAAGACCTGATAGTACCGTACGTTCCTAATAGAGCTCTCCGTTCTCAGGGTGCAGGTTTACTCGTAGTTCCTAGAGTATCGAAATGTAGATCTGGAGGACGGGTCTTCTGCTATCAGGAACCATCACTCTGGAACCAACTTCCAGTTTGGGTTAAGGAGGCTGATACCACCTCCACCTTTAAAACTAAACTTAAAACATTTCTGTTTAATAAAGCATATAGTTAGTGTATATTTAGTACCTTAATGTGTCAGGACCAGTAGTCAAAGCTGCAGCTGCAGGACCAGATTAGAGCAGCTCATCTTAAACAGCTTCGGTGTAGATATGCTGTTATAGGCCTCTGCTGCAGGGGGGCACCAACATGATCCACTGAGTGGTGCCTTTCACCTTCTTTGTTTCTCTTTGCCTTCTCTGTCTCTGCTTCACCTCAACCCTCATTTATTAACAATATCCCATAAACTTAATTGTGGTCCATTGTTCTTGTAGTTTGTTGTGCTTGTCTGGCCCTTCTTTTCCTCTTCTTTGCATGTCCTGTGGACCAGAACCTCAGGAGCTGCTTGCTGACCTGCAGTTCCACCTCTGACCATCCCAGTGTCTGCCTCCACCTGTCTGTGTGGATGTCTGTTGGATACTTGCAACAGAAAATCTAACATAGAAAGTGTAAAACAGGATAAAAAGAAGACATTTGTTAAAAGCCAGATAAAAAAGGTCTTCAAACTTTAGACATTAAGTTAAGGATGCAACTCCAGCTGCCTTCATTCAACCGCTTCTTCAGTCCTTCTGCAACTGGACCTTAATGCAACGTCTGATTTCATCTTCTGCTTCAAACTGGGACATTTTCTTTTTTCTGTTTCTGCCCAACTCAACATTGTTAACTCTTCTACACGGAGTAATTAATAACACTAACGTGAGGTTCAAACAGTGTAAAAACATTTGTTGTTAAGTTGAGCGTATGAGATCTGTAGCAGCTCATTAAAGATGAGTGATGTCTCCTCCCCCACAAAGACACCCTCATGTCACCATCATGACTTCACAGGTTACCAGGCAGTTTAACGTCCTGGAGGCAGCACCGACTCCCCTCAGACTCCTCTGAGGATCTCAGCACTTCTGACTCTCCTTCATTTACCACCACGGTGGGACAAAGTCATCATTGTGCAAGTCTCAAGTAACTCCTCTCAAGTCTGGAGTCGAGTCCCAAGTCCAGACTCAAGTCCAAGTCCTAAACATTAAGTTTCCAGTCTCAGCCAAGTCATCACCAGGTCTTCATCAAACACAACGTTATGAAAAAACACTTCAAAGTATGACTGTATTCATCTTACATGAAACAAAACATGTGTTTTAAAGTAATAAAAGTGCTGACGTTGCACTTCCATTACACACTTCTGTAAAACTCTCAGCTGGTTGAATTTCCTCTGTTTCTATCCAGTCTGGTATTTATCCAGTCCCATGTTTGAAAACCGTCCACGACTTTGTCTTTTCTGTTCGTTTATCTGCCCTTTAACATATTAACACATTAACAAACTCTTACACATAATAAAGAAACAAATCTGCTCATTCAGGTGTTTTGTCAAATTTCTGTTCTTACTATCTATTTTTTTAACGTGCTATTTAGAACCTGCAGAACCATCATCCTTTGTGACGTGGTTAATGACATTCAGGGTCAAATGTGGTTTTCTGTTGGTTGGGGGTTTGACAGCGTTTTTCCACAACAATCCAAAAGCACAGAGGAAAATCCAACATTTTTCCTTGCTCGTATGATTTCCACTTTAGGGTACGAGAGGTCCTGGGTTCGATTCCCAGATGAGCCCAGTAGTTTACAGAGACTGTAGTTTCCTCCTTCGAGTATCAGACTTCTGGATGAGTTTACTGAAGTGAAGTTTCACCTGAATAAAGTGACGAGTCGGTTGAATCCTGATGTGTGATGTTCCACATAAACTGTAGAAATGCTGGAAATCCACATCTTCACAGTCTCAACAGCTAAAAACTGAACACCAGCACATTTAACCACAATGCAGATCCACACAAATGTGTCTCAGTCTGAACGGATCGCTTACTCAAATGACTGATTTCAGATCAGACTACCAAATATCTGCAGAACCCAGTCTGTGCAGAACCCAGTCTGTGCAGAACCCAGTCTGTACAGAACCCAGTCTGTACAGAACCCAGTCTATGCAGAACCCAGTCTGTGCAGAACGCAGTCTGTGCAGAACCCAGTCTGTGCAGAACCCAGTCTGTACAGAACCCAGTCTATGCAGAACCCAGTCTGTGCAGAACCCAGTCTGTGCAGAACCCAGTCTCTGCAGAACCCGGTCTGTGCAGAACGCGGTCTGTGCAGAACCCAGTCTGTGCAGAACCCCTCAATACCTTCAAAACTTCAGAAAAAATAAAACAGGCATATTTAGGAAAAGTCAGGGACTGACAGACGGTGGATTTTGTTTGTCTCACATGTAAAAGGTTGCTGGTCGACCAAGCTGGAACTCTGGATCAGGACTGACCAGTTTCCAGGTGAACAGAACAGATGTTCCTCTGGAAGATCCACAGCACAGTTTCATCGTAGAAGATCTTCATCAACGATGCGTCTGTGTGTATCAGTGACGTCACATCATCCTTCCTCCACCAGTCTTTCCTCTGGTCCAGCTGCAGCACTGAGAAGCTTCTTCAGCAGGCAAACAGCAACTGCTGATGGTGTCTGGAAAAACATTTGTTCTGCTTCAACCTCGAGACCCCATGAAAATACTTGAACTGAATAACTTCAAAACTTCAGTTTGAGTCACACAGGATGTGGAACAAAACAAGTCCAAAACCTCAGAGCAGACCTGAGACTAAACTGTGAACAGTCAAACACTAATGAACAACTCAGGCGGAGCAGGCGGAGGAGTGACGTCGTCGTGTCCCAGTGGTTCATTTTGCTCCGACCTGGTCTGGAAGATCTGAGGATGGAGCTTAGCTGAGAGCAGGCAGCTTGTACTAACTGAGCATCATCTGAACACAGCAGTTGTTTCTGGTTTCCCACAGAAACAACATCTGGAACAGGAGGTCCTGCTGCAGCTGCTCCAGCGTGGATCTGATGAAGGACCATTATTCCTATATCATTCCAGGTGGAAGACGGCCGGCAGCTCCAGCAGACTTCCTCTGGGATCTACCACCATCGCTGCCGGTCAGTCTGGCAGCAGGTCATGTGACCACAGGTCCCAGCAGAGCTCTGCTGGTCCTGGTTTCAGCTCTGGCAGCTCGTTCCAGATTTGATCCGAATGAATGTAAAGTCTTTATACAGTTTGTGTAGACAACAGAAACAGAATATTTGACAGTTCTGACACTGAAACTGGTTAAAGAAAATGAATAAATGATCATTACCTTATGTCCTGATTAATTTTGACGTCCTAGTTGGTCATCTCCTCTGGTCAACTCCTCAATCTGGTAAAATCAGTTGCAGAAATTCCGGTAATCGGTTTTCTGCTAACCGTATTTTATTGAGTCGACCGTTCGGAGAATTTTCCAATTTTCCTAGCGTCTCTTCCATATCCCGGACGAGCCCCCCCAAGTTGTCGAATCAAAGATTCCCCGAGTCCGTTGATAGGAAGAGATTCCCTGTTATTTCCGTACAGATGCATCTGGAGATCCCACCGACATGCACAAATGGCTGCATACAGATGAGATGTGAACACTTTTGGGTACTCCATCTTTTTATACAATCCTGAGTTAATGCAGGTCTGTTTCCTGCCCTTTTTACAACAGTTTGTAGCGTGTTTCCTTCAGGCTAGAACCCTCTGTTTAAGGCCGCACCCTGTTTATCACAGCACACCAGAGTCCTGCTCATCTCACTAGTGAGCAGCCCCCTGATCAAAAGGTGGTCCTAACCCCTGTGTCCTCTGGTCAGCATGTTCCTGACCAGCTGCCCGTTTCCGTGGATGACCCCTGCTTCTGCATGACCTCACTTTACAACTCCCCCAACAACACTCTCACAGCCTAAGGACATTCGCCATCAAACTAAAACCTAATACTCTAACGTTTCCCTTCAGTATGTTACTCATTGCTGAGGTGGACTATGAATGAAGCTAATAATTTATCATTTTCCTTCACCCAGTACTTATAACGTCACCGAGGAACTAATCCAGGAGAATCCCAATCATATGTCCAGGAGTGAGGAGAGCCGGATCCACGGCCCGAGAGCCGTCGGCCTGTGGATCTGCTGAAGTCGACAGCAGCAAACAGCCGGGACAGCAAGAGATGGCATTAAATAATGTCAGCGGTCTCCTACAGCATCTCTGAATGAATGATTCAGGAGCCAAGTTTCCTGAGAAAGATCCAAGTGTAACATAAGAACCAGGAGAAGGTGTAAGTACGCACACACCTGTTTAACGTTCCACAAAGGTGCTGATAAGACATTCAAGCAACATGGTTAAAGTGAACAATGCTACTAACTTGATGGAAGAAAGAAGAGCATCTCGTCCCTGGGTGGGTTTGAACCACCAACCTTTCAGTTAACAGCCGAACACGCTCACCCATTGACCACAGAGACGTAAGAAGACCTCTCTCTGGGTGTTTGTGGTCTTCACCTGAAACCCACCTGTTTATCAGTTTCTTCTGCTACATCTGTGTCCGATCCCTGGAAAGAATTCAGTCCAGTTCAACGTTCACATGCTGTAATCCCTGTTTTAATTCCGATGCCCGGAGACCAGCTGTCCACTTTCTTTGACTTAATTCTACATGGCGTCGCGTTGAGTCCAGACTGCTGTTTAGCTCCTCCCTCTTTTGAGCTCCTGGAGATTCTCCTCCAACTTGATCTGCTGCAGATCGTAGACACGTTGACCTGAAGGTCCAGAGGAAGGTTGTTAAACTGGAATTAAAGGCTCTTGTGGTGGATCCGAGGCTGGAATCTGGGATGCTCTGTGGTCCTGGTGAGTCTGCTGTCCAAGTCCCGACGTCCTGCCAGCGGCTGACACGCTGTTTTGTGTCTGGTTTTCTGCTGTCAGAAATAACAGTTTCAACACATGTACACTTTAATGAAAGTTAGTTTCAGCCTCCAGACTCACTATGTTCACCTTTTCTTCTCCCCACTTGTCTGCATATATGTTGATGGTTAAAAGTAAACTGGTCAAAACCTGAACGCCACATATATCAAAGCATTTTGGTCTTGCAGCAGTTTGTTTCTTGTTCATGTTTTGGTGTTGGTACTACTCCCGTTTCTGTGTCCTGACCGAGTCTTCTTTTGTCTACTTTTCACCATTCTGACCCTGACAGGAGCGACGGTCTCCAGAACCTTCAAAACCCCTGACGTGTACGAGTCCAACAGATCTTCTACACTAGAACACGGGGGATCAAACCTGATCATGTCAGGAACCGTGTCCCTGCTCCGTCATTCAGGAGTCTTCCTCGGACAACTGCAGACTCCAGTGCTGGTTTGGAGCAACATCCAGGTCAAAGAAAACACAGGAATGATCAGATGAAGCAACACGGAGCACATCCACGTTTGGAATAAGAGCACCTTTGAAACCAGCACATGTGGACTGTGGCCCTGCTGTGGCGACTCAGTCACATGCTGAGCTGGACCAAACATGTCAAGGACAGCAGTGAGGTCTTCAGCCTGCTTGTCATGGGCGACATCTACATGCACGTTCAGGTCAAACGGTCCAGATCAGTGCACACAACAGAGAGTAAATGAGTCCAGTCATCCAGAAAACCATCCTGCTGGTTTGTAAATGGTGAAATAAAGTGAGGAAGATGCTTTCATCTCCATTTTGAATGACACAGACTCACATGATGAAAGAAGCCACATGACAGTTGGTGGGTGAGTATGTTGTCCCTGAATACGGCCCAAACCCCCCAGATGTCTAGTCCAGATGAGATGGACTAGATTCCACCCACCAGTGGATCAGCTGGTCTGTCCCCCTGGACTGGTCGGTCTTGATCCAGACTTGTGGCTCAGCTGCCAGAAGAAGTTCTCTTCAAACGTACATGACTGTATCAACGCCGTCCCCGTCTACTCTGGACCCAACAAAAACACGGATGGATCTGTTTCCGCCTGGACTCGGACCAGGGAACTTTCGTGTGTGAGACGAACGTGATAACCGCTACACCACGGAAACTGTAAATTGAGAAGAAACATTTGATGTTTGCGCCTTGTGGCGAGTGGTCTCAGGTTCAATTCCTGGACGACCCCCGAAGCTGTATGTCACTAACCTTCTGTCCTTGAAGTAGAACCTGTTTCTGGTGTGCTGGTACACAGTTTTGTGTCTGGTGTTCTGGTCATGTTGATAATAACAGGTCTTCACCTCGATGATGGATGTGTAGCACATTCTTCTGTGTGATGTCATCAGTGACGCCCCCAACAGAGCCCGACTAGCTCAGTCGGTAGAGCATGAGACTCTTAATCTCAGGGTCGTGGGTTCGAGCCCCACGTTGGGCGTGTTTCTTTCAAATGTGGAGTGCAGGATGAATGACAGCAGCTGAGAATTGGAGTTTTCCTGGAAGTGGTTTATAAGAGTCCCAGAGTTGAAATCCACCAAACTGTACTGCTGTTCCTCTTTTTCTCACCTCTGCAGGTGTTTGTGTCTGGTTGCTACGACAACAGATTTTTCTATTTGTCACTCGTCACCTCACTGTTGTCCAACTCTAATCAATCCAGACGTTCTACCTCGAGCATCTCCGCCCCCTCAGCCGTGCTACAATCTCCGCCCCCTCAGCCGTGCTACAATCTCCGCCCCCTCAGCAGTGCTACAATCTCCGCCCCCTCAGCAGTGCTACAACCTCCGCCCCCTCAGCAGTGCTACAATCTCCGCCCCCTCAGCAGTGCTACAACCTCCGCCCCCTCAGCAGTGCTACAACCTCCGCCCCCTCAGACGTTGTACAATCTCCGCCCCCTCAGCAGTGCTACAACCTCCGCCCCCTCAGCAGTGCTACAACCTCCGCCCCCTCAGACGTTGTACAATCTCCGCCCCCTCAGCAGTGCTACAATCTCCGCCCCCTCAGCAGTGCTACAACCTCCGCCCCCTCAGCAGTGCTACAACCTCCGCCCCCTCAGCCGTGCTACAATCTCCGCCTCTTTCTCCAAGCTCCGCCCTCCCGGTGATTCCTTCCTGTTCTCTGTGCTGTTTCTACCGTCCAGCCAGTTACAATAAGGATTTTATTTTAGTGTTTTGAGTTGCTTTCTGAATTGATGCCAGTTTGATGTGACAGTTTGTTAGTTTGTGGAGATTTTAATATTCACGTTTTCTTTCCGTCCACCCAAATGACAGATGACTTTAGAAGCCTTTTGGTCTCTTTTGATCTGATTCAATTAGTTAACACCAACACACATGGCCACAGTCACATACTGGATCTAGTCATTCCCCATTTGTCAAATGTCATGTCCTCCAACTCTGACCAGTCCAGGATGTTATTTAGCACAATTCAGTCTGTTACAAATCCACCTTCCAATGTTTTAAAATATGTGTCAAGTCAACCTGTGTTGACTTTCTTCACTGTTCTGTCATCTGGAGCAGAGAGACTGATTAAAGGTTTCACACCTGACTGTGTCAGATTTGGAGCTTCAGTTGGACTTCTGCTTCAGCACCTCTCCACGGCGGTCTGTGCAGTAACACCATCATGTCCTGCAACAGCATGCAGGTGTCCGTCCATCGTCAGCAGACACACGGCTGCGGGGCGGCTCAAGGGTGCTGCAGCTGTACTCCAGCTGTCGGTGTCGGGGCTGTAGCTGCCTTAATAGAAGTCAAAGTTTCTTCTACGTTGCTTCTGCGTCTAATCCACGTCTCAGAGACTGTTTCTATTTCCGGCTTTTTTTGTCAAATTGACAGATGAGGTGGACCTGTGTCTCCTCTGGCAGCCTCCTCTTCTTCACCTGTCCAGCTCTGATGGGGTCCCGTCTCTTTGCTGCACCCACAGACAGTGAGTGGAGGCTGTTTCAGAGCTCAGAGTGGGAACCGACAGTCGTGAAGCTTCTGTGGCGTCTTGTTCAGTCACATGTTTGATTCACTGATGGAAAGAGTTTCTTTGTTCTGGACTTTTACTGTAAAATGACTGTTTCTCTGTATGTTGACTGCATATTTGTATCTGTACTGAATAATAAACTTGACCGAGAACCTGAGTATCTTTTTACTTCCAGATTTCATATTTAAGTTATAGACATTTTTTTTACAATATTTTATTGAAAAGAGTGAGTATATTTTTATTTAATGATTAAAATTGATATCCTTATTGATCTGAAGATGTTTGTTAGTTATTTACGATCAGTAAAAGGTGTTCACAGCTTCTCCAAATCAAATATGATGGTTGACATGAGTAGAGATCAGGTCTCTTCAGTCGCTCACTTTGTTTTAATTTATGCGTTTAAATGTTTAATTTACTTTATGAGTGTTTTGTCAGGTCACATTTTGTGTGACACAAAGATTTAAGTCAGATTTCTCTCTAAACATCAGTTTTAGTCACTAACATGTTAGATGTGTTGAAGCTAAAATGTTCAACTTCAATCTTCAACAATTAGAAATTATTTCAGGATATTAAGACATTTTATCCAGTTACGTTATTTTATATAAAATGTGGAAATCAAAGCAAATCAATGCTCAGTGAAACTGTTTTTTTTTGGTCAGTTATTTTGGGGATCATCCGGATGTTTTTATTAATTGTTTTTTTTTTACTTTTACAGGATCGTCTGAGTCAAGTCATGGGGAGAATTAAGAGAAAACTGGTTCTCAATGAATGCTGTGATGAACTGATGGAACTTACAGGGATTTGTAAAAGTATTTGCACCCTTTGTGTCACATCCCAGCCAATCCTGCGTCCGGTGGCTCCTGATCCTCGTCTCCTTCTCCTCATCCAGGCTCCAGGAACCCACATAGTCTCTGACCTGCTGGTGGATTTAAATCCTGGGTCTGCATCCAGTTCTTTGCCAGGTTGTTCCAGAGTTTCCCGGTGAGCCTTTCCAGTCTTCAGTAAGTTTGTCTGACCATTTTCCCATGTAGCTGACCTGCTTCTGGGATTTTCTGACTGTTTTCATTTACTGATATTTTGCTCGTTCACTGGATGACTGTGTTGGACTTGTGGATTTGTACCTCTGCTGGGTTTCTACTCAGTTTCCTTGGATTTTGAACCAGATTTGTTAATGACTCTGATTGTGTTTTCGTCTTTGCTCTACAGCTTTGTGGAAAATGTATCTCCAGTTACTGCTTGTATCTTACCAAGGTCTGATTTTGGATTTGTATTTTCACACACAACCTTAACACTTTAAATATTTTCCACATTTACAAACTTAATTATGTTTTTTTAGATTTGATGTAACAGACCAAGAAAAACGTGAACATCATTTAGAATAGGAAAGAAAACTATACCTTTTTTTAAACTTTTTGTCACTAATAAAAACATGAATTGTGGCGTGTATTTTTATTCAGTTCCCTGAACACAAATGCACCATCATGGTGTGGAGATGTTTTTGTTCAGCAGGGACAAGCAAGCTGGTCAAGTTTGATGCTGTTGCCATGGTAACCATGGAAACAGGCCACTATTTGCACCTTTTGATGCTGTTGACATGGTTACCATGGACATGGGCCATCACCTGCACCAACTGATGCTGTTGCCATGGTAACCATGGTAATCATGTTAACCATGGAAACGTGCCACCATCTGCACCAACTGATGCTGTTGCCATGGTAACCATGGAAACAGGCCACTATTTGCACCTTTTGATGCTGTTGACATGGTTACCATGGAAATGGGCCATCACCTGCACCAACTGATGCTGTTGCCATTGTAACCATGGTAGCCATGGTAACCATGGAAACAGGCCACTATTTGCACCAACTGATGCTGTTGACATGGTTACCATGGATATGGGCCATCATCTGCACCAACTGATGCCGTTGCCATGGTAACCATGGTAACCATGGTAACGGGCCACCATCTGCACCCTCTCATGCTGTTGCTATGGTAACCATGGTAACCATGGTAACCATGGTAACCATGTTAACCATGGAAACGTGCCACCATCTGCACCGTCTGATGCTGTTGCCATGGTAACCATGGTAACGGGCGTCCATCTGCACCAACATTACTGCATCAGTAATGAAGTTAGTTTGGAGAAGAGGATGTATCTCCATCTGATTGTTGATGGTTCCAAGATTTCACTATGTTGTCGAGGATCAAACCTGATTGATATAATTATGTGAGATTGTTGAAAAATCCCAACCAGGACGTCGTGAAGGTGGGACAAATTTAGCTGAGATTGAGTTTTACATTGATATGGAAAGATTTCACAATATTAAAGACAAAAAATCAAATAATTATAAATTACCACAATTTCTTCTGGTTGTTCCAAATGAGAAACACCACATTCAATCTGTCATCAGTTTTTCTTTTGCAGCCTCTGCAGGGAGGTCAGCTACTGTCCCACGGAGCCAAACTTCACAGCCTGCTTTAAGTCGTCAGATGGTCTCTGAGCTGTCCTCTGTGTCGGGATTTTTCATTCCAGTTCTCCTTAAAGTGGGTGCAAACTTCTGCCTCTGTAATGCAGATTAACTGATTGATGTTCAGCTCTCAAAAAAATCAAATTGAATCTTAATCTTTCACAGTTTTGACACAGACACTCAAGTTTTAGGATGCAGAAGCGGCAGCAGCAGCTGCGTGTGGAGCAACACCGACTTTGAAGCTCTCGCCTCTTCAGTCTCACTTACTCCACACTGTTGAAACTACCCACAAAGAGCTTTTAGATTCCAGCAAGTGTCTGCATGTCGTTGCTCGAGTGGAAACAGAGACCCAGTAGTTTTCCCACCAGGGAACCAGGATGTAACGTATCTCTGTTAATGCTCCAGCAGTGAATGCTCTGCAATTACGACTCGTCACAACTAAAAGCCTGAAGATCTGATCCAGTCTTTCCATTTCTGTTTCTGTCTCTCAACACCTCTGCTGCCCCAGGCTGCCTCTGAGAGATTGAAAAGCCTCCAGGTAGTAAAACTGGACCTGGCTGGTATCATGATGGAAACAATCTCGAGCCGATTTGAGCAGAGTCGCCACTAAACACAAGTGTGATGTTAATAAAAATGTCCAACGTGACTGAAGAGACCTTCTGGCAATGAAACTGAAGTGTGTGTTTCAGATGGTCCTCCACCCAGCTGCTGGGTTGGAGGTCCAGGTGGAGGACAAGTGCAGACTCACTGGGGTGGAGCTCCGGCAGGACGCCGACAGCGTTCCTGCGGTCTACAGGGGAACTGTGTGGACCCCAAAGACCACTGCAGCTGTGATGCCGACCGCGATGTTTGGTCCTGTATGGACTCTCCTGTCACTGGTTGTCATGGTGATCACGTGTCCATGTGCTGTGTGAGCTGTCTTTTTGTACCTTTTCTCAGGAATTCTGTCTCCTGAAATTCTGTTTTTCCGTTTTTCTTCTTCCTCTCCATCCTTTTCCTGCTGTCCAGGACTCAAGACTCCAGTCTGCTGACCCGTAAGGAGTCCCTCCCTGTCAGGTCTCTGGTCCTGGGTGACGTCCACGGGTCTTCCTCAGGAAGCGCCTACAAGGTGGGAGCTCTTCATTGCCATGGAGACCGTAAGTCCATCACCAGGAATGTGATATCAAACGTTTCCTGTCAGTGTTGTTGTTGAATTTAGTGAATTTTGTTGCTTCTCCAACTCTGTTTGAAACTTTGCATTTTGTAGAAAATATCTGGAACGCTGCATTTTTCCACAAGGAAACATCACATCTCCACTTTCCCACATTGAACAAGGAGCTGAGCGCAGATGTTTGATTCCTGTTGAAGACCACTTCCTCTTCCGCTGTCTTCCTGGAACATTTGTGCATCAGAGACTTTATTCAGATTGAAGTCGCCTGGAAGTACAAACACTGGGTTAAAGTGTCTAATTCAGATTTACAACAACGTGAGCAGGACTTGTTTCTGCTTGGTGGACCACCTCAGTCCATCTAAACTACAAAACTGCACTTTGTCACTAAAACCTGGACTCAGGCGGCCCCATCTGGGAAATCATTTAGTGTTAGTTTCACCTGCTGCACTGCTGCTCCTTATAAGCCACCAGAGTGCAGCTGTCTGTATTATTATGTGTAATAAAGCTGGTTTCTAACAGGTTTAACATCTAATGTTTCTCCTGGAAGGAGGTGGTATGAAGCTGAAACGTTGGTGCTGTATGAAGAGAGCTCCGTTGTATATGTACACTTTCTTTTCTCTCACCAGACTGGCCTGAAGTTGGATTTGAAACATTTAACATCACAGTTAGATTGAATGAGTTGTTTCATCCTGCAACACCACATTTTCTACGTCTGACTGACCCGGTTGAGGGTTTTGGGACCGGAGCCCTACAACCCATCTGGTGAGAGGCGGAGTCCACTCTGGACCGCTCATGAGTCAAACATGGAAAACTGTTGGACCCATATGGACTAAAATACAGTGACTACGGGGAGAAATCAGCATCGACACAATGAATACAACAAGAGTCTTTAAGAGCGTCTGATGGTTGGTGACGACTCGCTAGATGTTCCAGTCCACAAGTAGAAATACAGTTGAATAAATGTTCTGCTGTTTCACCTTAAAATGAATCCAGATGGGATGTTTTTGTGCCTTTGGGAACCATTTTTATCCAACTTTGAAACTCTGCATCCATTCTGTCTGCATCATTTAAGATTATTATCAGAGTCATGGAAATGAATTGGTCGATGAATTAAATTCAGATTCCTTCATCTGAGTTCGCCCATCAGATGATTTAAAATAAAAAGATCAAAAAGGTCTTAAAGGCCGAGGTGAAGTGCAGCAGAACGAGACCTGTGAGTTCTCCAGTCTGTGGACGTCGTCATGTCATCAGAGAGTTTGAGAAGAGCATTTTCAGCAGAGTGCAGTCTGCACAAATCTTAGAAGAAGATGACCTGCAGTCCTCATCCCTGTGGATCCCCAACTATCCATATATCACCCAGATACACAGAGTCTTATCGGTCTACTGCTGATAGATAATTATACTATTGTATCCTGTCTTGTACCTTTGACGGTGTCTCTATGTCTCTTCTCTCGTTACTTCCTGTTCTACCTGCTGGTCTTCAGCAGGAGGGTCCCCCCTTATGATCCAGGTCCTGATCCAGGTTTCTTCCCCCTTATGATCCAGGTCCTGGTCCAGGTTTCTTCCCCCTTATGATCCAGGTCCTGATCCAGGTTTCTCCCCCCTTATGATCCAGGTCCTGATCCAGGTTTCTTCCCCCTTATGATCCAGGTCCTGGTCCAGGTTTCTTCCCCCTTATGATCCAGGTCCTGATCCAGGTTTCTCCCCCCTTATGATCCAGGTCCTGATCCAGGTTTCTTCCCCCTTATGATCCAGGTCCTGGTCCAGGTTTCTTCCCCCTTATGATCCAGGTCCTGATCCAGGTTTCTTCCCTCTTATGATCCAGGTCCTGATCCAGGTTTCTTCCCCCTTATGATCCAGGTCCTGATCCAGGTTTCTTCCCCCTTATGATCCAGGTCCTGGTCCAGGTTTCTTCCCCCTTATGATCCAGGTCCTGATCCAGGTTTCTTCCCCCTTATGATCCAGGTCCTGATCCAGGTTTCTTCCCCCTTATGATCCAGGTCCTGGTCCAGGTTTCTTCCCCCTTATGATCCAGGTCCTGATCCAGGTTTCTTCCCTCTTATGATCCAGGTCCTGATCCAGGTTTCTTCCCCCTTATGATCCAGGTCCTGATCCAGGTTTCTTCCCCCTTATGATCCAGGTCCTGGTCCAGGTTTCTTCCCCCTTATGATCCAGGTCCTGGTCCAGGTTTCTTCCCCCTTATGATCCAGGTCCTGATCCAGGTTTCTTCCCCCTTATGATCCAGGTCCTGATCCAGGTTTCTTCCCCCTTATGATCCAGGTCCTGGTCCAGGTTTCTTCCCCCTTATCATCCAGGTCCTGGTCCAGGTTTCTTCCCCCTTATGATCCAGGTCCTGATCCAGGTTTCTTCCCCCTTATGATCCAGGTCCTGGTCCAGGTTTCTTCCCCCTTATGATCCAGGTCCTGATCCAGGTTTCTTCCCCCTTATGATCCAGGTCCTGATCCAGGTTTCTTCCCCCTTATGATCCAGGTCCTGGTCCAGGTTTCTTCCCTCTTAAAGGGGAGTTTTTACCTGCAGTTGTTTATGTAATAATTGCTCGGGGGTCATGTTCTGGTCTCTGCAAAGATCCTGGAGACAACTAGACTGGATCTGGTCAGTAACGGTTTACCAAAAGTTGGGGAGAAAGTCTGATGAAATGAAATGATTTAAAGTCAGTAAATGTTCTTTGGAACCACGACATCCGTGACGGTGCCGAGCTTTTACAGCTGAGTTAGAATAAACAGGTACAGATTAACAGACATTTTACTGCAAACACATGTTTTCTTCTGACCTGAAAGATGCTTCTGTTTACTACATGAAAAGTGTCTGTGAAGGTTCCTGCAACAGTCAACATTAGTTCTTGTCAACAAAACTCCCTCCAACATTGATCTTTACAAATGAGGGTTGTTGTTTGATGTCAACTTCCACATGTTTACTAGAAGACTTGATGGCAGTGGTGGGATTTGAACCCACGCCTCTGTTGAGACTGGAGCCTTAATCCAGCGCCTTGGACCGCTCGGCCACACTACCGCTGCCTGGTGAAGGAAAACTACTTTTACTTTCCAGGTGGTGACGTCACCATCTGATCACATGATCAGAAACTGGTCTGATCAGGTGATTTCTGAGTGATCAGGACTGGTGGAAATGATCAGATTGTTTTCATGTTAAATTTGACTAAACTCAGTTTCAAAGTTCCTCCTGTCAGTCAGGACCCTGCTGATCCTCTGACAGGTGGAGGCGGCTCATAAGTTGGGTGAGTTTCAGTGGAGGACGCCAGGGACGGTGGTGCTGAACGCCGAGCTCAACATCCACCAGCAGCATCGTTCATTGGTCATCTACAGGAGTGATGGTGGTTCCAGAGACGGGCTTGGAGGACCAGGTTCAAGTCCCCTGGCTGGCAACAACGGTGAGTCACCGTGGGCCCCTGAGCAAGGCCGTAACTCCCAACTGCTCCCAGTAAAACTAGTGATGGTTCAAAGCAGAGGCACATTTCAGTGTGTTTCATGAGAGATATAAATACTGACAAGAATAATACAGTTTAAAAAAAAGTTTACAACTGATCAGCAGTTCATTTATGTCTATAAAACAGTCAAGTATTTGGATAAAAGGTATTGTTGAGTTCGTTAGAGGCTTAAAGTAGTGATTTATTTTCACTTAACTGCACAGATGTTGTGTTGACAACTGCATGTTGTTTAGTCTGAAGATCACCAGCTGTGTTTTTATATTTTTGTGTTATTTCTGTTTTTTAGTTGGATTTTCACCGGTGCAGCTGGGTGAGTGAATTTAGTTGTGTGTTTAGTTCATTGGATTATTGTGTGTTTGTTGTTTGCTCTTGTTGATGTGACTTTTATCGTGTTTCTGCTGTTTCTGCTGTAGTTTTGGTGCTTTTGTGTCCAGCAGATATATGTAGGAGACAGGGTTGGATCTGACCATCTCACGATTTATTGCTCCTCAAAGTATCAAGACATGAAAATGAAAACAAAATGTTTGAAGGTCATAATTCAGAGTCCTCAGAGATGTAAAATGTCAGGATGTTGTTAAAATGATCAGGTTCAGATGAGAAATGTGACGTCAGTGATGTGATCTTCTGCACGTTCAGGTGTTCACATCGTTCATGGAAGAGGAGCCTGAAGCTTTTACGTTTTATTCTAACATGACAAAACATTTAAACACACTTTTATCCAAAGTGACTCACATCAGAGGACAACAATCAAGCCACAGTAAAGATGGAAAATGGAAGAGTAATTTAATAAAACATTCAGGCGTGAGTTCAGAGTCAGAGAGTCAGAGTCAAGTTTATTGTCAATTCTATCACATGTGAGACACATACAGAGAATCGAAATGACGTTACTCTCAAACCCTCGGTGCTACACAATAAATACATTTTAAACACAAAGTGCAAATTAAAAAGAAACAAGTTATGGCATGACGTTGTCTACAACAGTTTTTCGGTCTGATTAAAGTGACCTGGTGCAAAGCAGGCGGTCCAGTTCTGCCAAACGTTCCTGGTGCAGAAACTGAGGTCAGAGTGAGTGAGGGGGGGGGCAGGGCGGGAAACGGTGGAAGAGCAGGGAGAGTGTTCAGCTTCCTGACGGCCTGGTGGACAAAGCTGTCCTTCAGTCGGCTGGTTCTGGTTCTGGCTCGGAGGGTCCGCAGCCTCCTCCCTGATGGCAGCAGACTGAAGAGGCTGTGTGACGGGTGGGTGGAGTCTCTCACAATGCTGAGGGCTTTGGAGTCAGACGGGTCTGTAAATGTCCTGAAGTGAGGGGAGAGAGACACCAACCATCTTCTCAGCTGCTCTCACGACGCGTTGGAGAGACTTGCAGCAGGTTGCGGTGCAGGATCCGTACCACACGGTGATGCAGCTGGTCAGGATGCTCTCGATGGTGCCTCTGTAGAAGGTGTTCCTGATGGGGGCGGGGCTCTGGCTCTTCGCAGTTTGCGGAGGAAGTAGAGACGCTGCTGTGCCTTCTTGGCGAGTGATGCGGTGTTAACTGTCCAGGAGAGGTCCTCTGAGATGTGGACACCCAGGAACTTGGTGCTGCTCACCCTCTCCACAGCAGCACCGTTGATGGTCAGAGGAGCATGCTGGGTGTGTTGTCTCATGAAGTCAAGCAACAATCTCCTTGGTCTTCTCCACGTTCAGGGAGAGATTGTTGTCGCTGCACCACTCAGCCAGGCGGCTCACTTCGCTCCTGTAGTTTGACTCATCGTTGTTGTTGATGAGACCCACCACAGTCGTGTCTCCACAAACTTTACGAAGAGGTTGGAGCTGTGCATCGGTGTGCAGTCGTGGGTCAGCAGGGTGAAGAGGAGGGGGCTCAGCACACATCCCTGGGGGGCCCCTGTGCTCAGTGTGACGGTGCTGGATGTGTTGCTGCCGACCCGTACTGCCTGTGGTCTCCCAGTCAGGAAGTCCAGCAGCCAGTTGCACAGCGAGGTGCTGATCCCCTGCTGGTCCAGTTTGTGAATGAGCTGCTGGGGGATGATGGTGTTGAATGCTGAACTGAAGTCGATGAAAAGCATTCTCACATAAGCGTTTCTGGTGTCCATATGTGTGAGGGCTGTGTGGAGGGCAGTGGAGATGGCGTCGTCAGTGGACCGGTTGGAGCGGTATGCGAACTGGTAGGGGTCCAGAGAGGGGGGGAGAGCAGCCTTGATGTGATGCATGACTAGCCGTTCAAAGCACTTCATGATGATGGGAGTCAGTGCGACTGGACGGTAGTCGTTGGAGCAGGAGGGAGATGACCGTTTTGGGACCGGACGGATGTTGGTGGCTTTGAAGCACGTGGGAACCACCGCCTGACTCAGTGACATGTTAAAGATGTCTGTGAAGACATCCGTGAGTTCTCCTGCACAGTCTCTCAGTACACGACCAGGTATGTTGTCAGGACCCGGAGCTTTGCGGGCGTTGATCCTGCTGAGGGATCTCCTCACAATGTCCGGTGACAGCGTCAGCACCTGGTCGCCGGGAGGGGGTGGTGCTTTCTGTGCGACGATGGTGTTGTGTGCCTTGAAGCGGGCGAAGAATGTGTTCAGCTCATTCAGCAGGGATGTGCTGCTCTCACAGGTCTGCGGTGGGGGCTTGTAGTCCGTAATGGTCTGAATCCCTCGCCACAGGCTCCGTGTGTCCCTGCTGTTGCTGAAACGGCGGGCTATCCTCCTGGAGTACCGTCTCTTAGCCTCCCTGATGCCATGGGACAGGTTGGTCGTAGCTGTCTTTAGACCCACTTTGTCTCCAGCTCTGAAGGCAGCGTTCCGAGCCCTCAGGAGTCTGTGGACTTCCTTTGTCATCCACGGCTTCTGGTTGGCTCTGACTTTGATGGTTCTGGAGTCTGTTACATCATCGATGCACTTGGCGATGTAGGCGGTAACAGACTCCGTGTACTCCTGGAGGTCTGTGGTGTTGTTGATGGTGGCAGCTTCTCTGAACATGCTCCAGTCTTTGGTGTTGAAGCAGTCTCGGAGTGCCTCTGTGGACCCCTCTGGCCACACCCGGACCTGCTTCCAGACTGGTCTGACAACTTTAACCAGTGGCCTGTATGCTGGCAGTAGCATGACAGTGATGTGGTCTGAGGCACCGAGGTGGGGGAGGGGGTGGGCTTTGTAGGCTGTCTTGTTGTTGGTGTAGACTTGGTCCAGAATGTTGTCTCCGCACGTGGGGAACTTGATGTGGTGGTGAAGATTTGAAAAGATGGTCTTTGGGTCTGCGTGGTTGAAGTTCCCCGCCAGGATGAGGAAGGCCTCAGGCCCTTACCTGCCTCGGTGTGTGCTCGGTCTGTCCGGTACCAGGTCAGCTGGTCGAGCTGGATGGCGTGGTCCGGTATGCTGTCGCTGAGCCATGTTTCCGTGAACACAAAAACACAGCTCTCTCTCACGGTCCTCTCGGCGGAGCAGAGTAGTCGGATGTGGTCCAGTTTGTTGTCCAGCGAACGAACGTTGGCCAACACGATGGAGGGAACCGTCGGTTTGTTCGGTGTACTTCTGTTTGTCAAATTCATCACCATCATCATCATCATCATCATCATCATCATCATCATCATCATCATCATCATCATCATCATCATCATCATCATCATCATCATCATCACCACCATCATCATCATCATCATCATCATCATCATCACCACCATCATCATCACCACCACCATCATCATCATCATCATCATCATCATCACCACCACCACCATCATCATCATCATCATCATCATCATCATCATCATCATCATCATCATCATCATCACCACCACCACCACCATCACCACCACCACCACCATCACCACCACCACCACCATCATCATCATCATCATCATCACCACCACCACCATCATCATCATCATCATCATCATCATCATCATCATCATCATCATCACCACCACCACCACCACCACCACCATCATCATCATCATCATCATCATCAGAAAACAAATTCCAACCATCCACTCTTATGTCTCATCATCCATATGTGGGTGTGGTCTATAATATATGGGTGTGGTCTATAATATGTGGGTGTGGTCTATAATATGGGGGTGTGGTCTAAATATGTGGGTGTGGTCTATAGTCTGTGGTTGTAGCCTACATTATCATAACTACTACTATCATAACAGGGTTTAAGTTTGTTTAATCGTCCGTTTGCCTCCCAAAAATTACATTTTGTATTGTAATAAATGTTCTCATCTGTCTTACAACCGGCGTCCTTAGTTCAGCCTATTTGTGTATTTTTTATGCAAAGATTAACTGTATACAGTTTTATCCTGCTACAACTCTGTTTCTGTTTGTTTCCTTCAACAGCTGGAAGTTAATTCATTTGTGGTCATAGGTTTCCATCTAGTGGCCATTTTATGTTACTGCAGCGGAATTCAGCTAGAATGTTTACACGTTGTATTGTGTAGGTTCAATTCAATTCAATTTTATTTATATAGCATCTATTACAACACAAGATGTCTCCAGGATCTTTCCAGAGACCCAGAACATGACCCCCGAGCAATTATTACATAAACAGCAGCAGGTAAAAAACTCCCCTAGTGGAAGAAAAACCTTAAGCCAAACAGTGGCAGGAAAAACTCCCCTTTAAGAGGGAAGAAACCTGGATCAGGACCTGGCTCATGAGGGGGGACCCTCCTGCCGAAGGCCAGCCGGGTAGAGCAAGAAATAAGAATAGAGACATAGAGACACCGTCAAAGGTACAAGATAGGATACATTTGTAACTGTCCTTGGTAGTCCAATTAGACTTCTGTGAATATGGGTGATATATGGATAGACGGTGATACAAGGGGATGAGGACTGCAGGTCGGGATGTCAGCAAGTATCCAACAGACATCCATACAGACAGGTGAAGGCAGACACTGGGATGGTCAGAGGTGGAACTGCAGGTCAGCAAGCAGCTCCTGAGGTTCTGGTCCGCAGGACATGCAAAGAGGAAAAGAAGGGCCAGACAAGCACAAAAAACTACCAGAACAATGGACCACAATTAAGTTTATGGGAAATTGTTAATAAATGAGGGTTGAGGTGAAGGAGAGACAGAGAAAACAAAGAGAAAAAGAGAAGGTGAAAGGCACCACTCAGTGGATCATGTTGGTGCCCCCCTGCAGCAGAGGCCTATAACAGCATATCTACACCGAAGCTGTTTAAGATGAGCTGCTCTAATCTGGTCCTGCAGCTGCAGCTTTGACTACTGGTCCTGACACATTAACGTACTAAATGTACACTAACTATATGCTTTATTAAACAGAAATGTTTTAAGTTTAGTTTTAAAGGTGGAGGTGGTATCAGCCTCCTTAACCCAAACTGGAAGTTGGTTCCAGAGTGATGGTGCCTGATAACAGAAAGCCCGTCCTCCAAATCTACATTTCGATACTCTAGGAACTACGAGTAAACCTGCACCCTGAGAACGGAGAGCTCTATTAGGAACGTACGGTTCTATCAGGTCTTGCAAATATCGTGGCACTAGGCCATTTTGGACTTTATATGCCAGTAATAAAATTTTGAATTGGATTCTAAATTTTACAGGGTGCCAATGGAGGGAAGCTAAAACTGGAGAGACGTGGTCTCTCTTGTTGGTTCCTGTCAGCACTCGCGCTGCTGCATTTTGGATCATCTGGAGGCTGTTCAGAGAATTACTTGGACATCCAGCCAACAACACGTTACAGTAATCTAGTCTAGAAGACACGAACGCATGAATTAGTAAA
Organism: Xenentodon cancila; assembly: GCA_014839995.1. NCBI lineage: Eukaryota > Metazoa > Chordata > Actinopteri > Beloniformes > Belonidae > Xenentodon > Xenentodon cancila. Next base: position 5,193,313 of record JABWDQ010000184.1, on the reverse strand, counting down.
AGAAAAGGAAGAAAAGAAAATTAGAAAAGGAGCAACCTGTGGATGTGGTCTCCTATGTTCTTCAAATGAGGGAGAAGCTGCAGAAGATGGGTGATTTGGCTCAGAGACATATGATGGATGCACAAAAGGTACAAAAAGTGTGGTATGATCGCGCCGCGAGAGAACGATGTTTTGAACCCGGCCAAAAGGTGTTGGTGATGCTGCCTACGAATGAAAGTAAGCTGCTTGCCAAATGGCAGGGTCCATTTGAAGTGCAGAAGAAACTGGGTCGCACCACTTACCAAGTTGCTATTCCAGGTCTTCAACGCTCGAACAGAATACTCCATGTGAACCTGCTTAAAGAATGGGTCCCACGAACCAAGGAGAAAGCGGAGGCGCTGCTCATATGTGGTGTGGTAGAAGAAAAAGTTGAGGATCAATACTTACCAACACTGTCTGCCCCCATCATGGACTTGAGTCATCTTACTGCAGAACAGCAGTCTGAAGTGAGAACTTTAATAAACTCAGATGTCTTTCAGGAATGTCCAGGTCGCACAAGTCTGGTGAGCCATGACATTGTGTTGAAAGATGATGTCCAGGTTCGACGCATGAGTTATCGAATACCAGAACGTCTTTTGGCACCACTGAAGAAGGAGGTGGATCTCATGCTCTCTCTTGGAATCATTCAACCTTCAAAAAGCGAGTGGTGTAACCCAGTGGTGCTCGTCCCAAAGAAGGATGGCACGATAAGATTCTGTATTGATTTCAGATATCTTAACTCTGTTTCTAAGTTTGATTCATATCCAACACCCCGTATAGATGACCTTATTGAACGCCTGGGAAAGGCAAAATATCTCTCTACCATTGACCTCTCAAAGGGTTATTGGCAGGTACCTCTCAGTGATCGATCTCAGGAGCTGACCGCTTTTCGTACTCCATGGGGACTGTTTGAGTTCAGTTATGCCGTTTGGAATACACAGGGCTCCTGCTACTTTTCAAAGGTTGATGGACCAGGTACTGGGGGGACTGGCTGATTATGCATGTGCGTATTTGGATGACATTGTCATTTACAGTGCCACCTGGGACGCCCACAGGGAGCATCTGAAGGAGGTCCTGAATCGTTTAACATCAGCTGGCCTTACAGTCAATCCAGCAAAGTGTACCCTGGCCCGAGCGGAAACGCAGTACCTTGGATTCACCATTGAAGGTGGAGTTATAAAGCCACAGATTGATAAGGTTAGAGCTATTGAATCTTGTCCTCTTCCACAAATAAACAGCTGAGATCTTTTCTTGAAATGGCTGGCTTTTACCGCCGATTCATCCCAAACTTTTCTGCTAGAGCAGCTGTCTTAACTGATATGACTGGATCACGTTGTCCTAATCAGGTGAAGTGGACTACGGAGACAATGGCGGCTTTCAGAGATATCCAGCATTCTCTGAGTATGACTCCAGTTCTCCATAGTCCAGACTTTGGAAAGGATTTTGTTGTGCAAACTGATGCCTCTGAAAGAGGACTTGGAGCTGTACCTCTACAGGGACCACAAGGGGACCAGCATCCTGTTGCCTATATCAGTCGCAAATTGTTCCCCAGGGAGGAGCGCTATGCCACGGTGAAGAAGGAGGCTTTGGCCATTAAGTGGGCACTTGACTCTTTTAAATATTATTTGCTGGGAAGGGGCTTTATCTTGCAGACTGATCATAAGGCCCTACAATGGCTGAATAGGATGAAGGACACCAATGGGAGGATTACTCGCTGGTACCTTTCCCTGCAACCATTCCAGTTCAAGGTCCAGTACATCCCAGGAAAAGACAACGTCACAGCTGACTATCTCTCCCGCTGTCCTAGTGACAGTTTCTGAAGAGGGGGGGAGTGTGATGGCCACACAGCCACACAAGCTGAGGGTGATGCAGCTGTTTCGCATCCCCATGATTGGGTTAAATTAATACAGCAGTATCAGGGGGGGGGGGGGCATTATTGTTGTCATTTTAGATATTGGATTCTTATAATGTCAGTTGTTTACAGCTCATATTTAGCTTTAGATTTATTATTTAGTTAACTTAACTGGTGAACCTAACTGTTGTTGTTATTGATGTTGTGTTATATTATTAGTTTAGTTATGCGTCTTCCCCCTGTCTGTCAGACTGGTTTGATCACCCAGTATTTAAGTGTTCCCCTTCTCCCGATGAAGGGGGTGGGTAAGTTTGGTTAAGTTGATGCTAGTTATGTTTGCATGTTTATATTTGAGTTTTGTTTGATACTTTAACCTCTTTTAAAGAAAAGAAAATAAAACTATATTTTTATATAAAACATTGGTGTCCTCCTGCTTGACCAGCTCGGTCCCTCACAGTAACCAAACAGGATTTTCTACTTTTTTACTTGTTCTGGGACAAAATATAGTTCTATAATTACAACGCTGCACCATTTTCTCATTCTACATTATTTTTTATTTTTTATTCTGATACTGGGAAGAAGCTCAGATGGATCACGTTTTTACATTAATATTGTTTTACATTTGGGATGCAGAAATATTTCACTGATTGATGTAATTGAGGACTATTGTCATTATTAGTATAATCCAGTGTATAATCTTCACATAAACTTTTCTATTTTACCTTCATCTTAGTTGTTAATGTTTTTGACCGTGATGCTGAACTCCTTCAAAATAAAAGTCTTATTAATCCTGCAACAGTCTTGTGAATGTTTCTGAGTGAATTTCACTAGTTCTTGGGTCCAGGTTGAGTTTAAGTACAGATGAAGCTACAATCAAGTGATAAAGTCATTTGAAAATGATTTGGTGACGTTTATGGATGAGTGGTTAAGAACCTAGAAACCTGTGAGGGATTTCCTACGCAGGTTGGAGTCTGTTCGTTTGTTACTGTTCGTTCATCCTCAAAACTCTGACAAACATGCTGGAGATCAGAGCTTCTGAACCACCACAAAACCACTGATCAAAACTCAACAGTTAGTTTACTGCAGTTGTGTCATGTTTACCAAATGCACCAAACCATTCACAGCGTGGCGAGGAGGGATTTATAGGACGACTTATGTTGGACCAACAAGAGCCGCGACTCAAAATAACCGAGATGGCTGCAGAAGTGCTGATAACACCTGGGATCAACTATTTCTTTATTTTGTAAAGACGACAGCAGCTGAAACTCCAGGAGAGCAGGAACCAGCATTCCCACTCCACTGAAGGTAATTTTTGATGCCTTTTCCTGACACTGGTCTGGTTGTTTTCTGCCTACAGCACATGCTGTGTTTCACTGTTTGTTGTTCGTCCCTCCAAAGGTGCTCAGAGACATTTTCCTCTGCGTCCGTCAGTACGACTGAATATTGTAACTGAATTCAGAGGCATCAGACTAACAGCTTTTATCCAGATGAAAAGATCAGAAAGATGATCCAGTTTTCGCTGATGAAATAAAAGGAGCCATCACAGTCTTTTTTCTCTCTTTTTTCAACTCTGTCTCGCTGGACGTCGACACAGTTACACGCACACCTTCCTTCTTACACCCACTACTCTGTCGCAGGACGTGCACGTTGAACAGTGTTGGAAAGTTTAAGACTGTAGACTCATCCCTATACTGCCTTCTGGTCCACATCGCTTCCAGTTGAGTCCTGGGTCGCTGAACATGAGCGTGTACGCCGACGCGGTAGCAACCTGGTGCCGCAACAGCAGTGATTTGTGTTGGCCCACCTAGGTCCAGATCCAACCACTGACCCTGTCTGAGGTCAGCGGAGACCAAGCTCCAGCTCCTGCCACCGAGACTGTTAGAAAATCAGATTGTTCTTGTCTCCTGACATCATGTTGGTTTTAGATATTTAACAAAACAGACTGATCACAACTAAAAATACGTGATTTATGTTTTTTTCAAAAATGTAAACAATATTTCATTTTCAGAAAAAATACAAACCATCAAAGTTTTCAAATATTTTCATTAAAAAACAGACAGTTCTTATTTAACATATTCACTTGGGAAAAAAATGTTGTTTAAAAACAATGACCAGAAATGTTGTATTGGTTTTTATTGACCCAGAATAGATAAATTTGTAGCTGAAGGAACATTTGACATCAGATTCTAGAAAATATTATATTCATAAAAGCTGCAACTGAGGCATCTGTGAAACTGCAGGACCGATACGACACTGAAGGGGGCAGTCTGCAGCAGCGCTGACTTTTATCTGCTGGCAGAGCTGCTGAAGACGAGACATGAACAATATTTAACTGACGTCAGACAAAGTTTGGACGTGTTAAAAAAATGAGCCGTGGTAAATCTCCGCCCCTCAGTTGTGGTAAATCTCCGCCCCTCAGCCGTGGTAAATCTCCGCCCCTCCGACGTGGTAAATCTCCGCTCCCTCAGCCGTGGTAAATCTCCGCCCCTCCGACGTGGTAAATCTCCGCCCCTCCGACGTGGTAAATCTCCGCCCCTCAGTTGTGGTAAATCCCCGCCCCTCAGCCGTGGTAAATCTCCGCCCCTCCGACATGGTAAATCTCCGCCCTTCAGCCGTGGTAAATCTCCGCTCCCTCAGCCGTGGTAAATCTCCGCCCCTCCGACGTGGTAAATCTCCACCCCTCCGACGTGGTAAATCTCCGCCCCTCCGACGTGGTAAATCTCCGCCCCTCAGGCGTGGTAAATCTCCGCCCCTCCGACGTGGTAAATCTCCGCTCCCTCAGCCGTGGTAAATCTCCGCCCCTCCGACGTGGTAAATCTCCGCCCCTCAGCCGTGGTAAATCTCCGCCCTTCAGCCGTGGTAAATCTCCGCTCCCTCAGCCGTGGTAAATCTCCGCCCCTCCGACGTGGTAAATCTCCGCCCCTCAGCCGTGGTAAATCTCCGCCCCTCAGCCGTGGTAAATCTCCGCCCCTCCGACGTGGTAAATCTCCGCTCCCTCAGCCGTAGTAAATCTCCGCCCCTCCGACGTGGTAAATCTCCGCCCCTCCGACGTGGTAAATCTCCGCCCCTCCGACGTGGTAAATCTCCGCCCCTCAGCCGTGGTAAATCTCCGCTCCCTCAGCCGTGGTAAATCTCCGCCCCTCCGACGTGGTAAATCTCCGCCCCTCAGCCGTGGTAAATCTCCGCCCTTCAGCCGTGGTAAATCTCCGCTCCCTCAGCCGTGGTAAATCTCAGCCCCTCCGACGTGGTAAATCTCCGCCCCTCAGCCGTGGTAAATCTCCGCCCCTCAGCCGTGGTAAATCTCCGCCCCTCCGACGTGGTAAATCTCCGCTCCCTCAGCCGTGGTAAATCTCCGCCCCTCCGACGTGGTAAATCTCCGCTCCCTCAGCCGTGGTAAATCTCCACCCCTCCGACGTGGTAAATCTCCGCCCCTCCGACGTGGTAAATCTCCGCCCCTCAGCCGTGGTAAATCTCCGCCCCTCCGACGTGGTAAATCTCCGCTCCCTCAGCCGTGGTAAATCTCCGCCCCTCCGATGTGGTAAATCTCCGCCCCTCCGACGTGGTAAATCTCCGCCCCTCCGACGTGGTAAATCTCCGCCCCTCCGACGTGGTAAATCTCCGCCCCTCCGATGTGGTAAATCTCCGCCCCTCCGACGTGGTAAATCTCCGCCCCTCCGACGTGGTAAATCTCCGCTCCCTCAGCCGTGGTAAATCTCCGCCCCTCCGACGTGGTAAATCTCCGCCCTTCCGACGTGGTAAATCTCCGCCCCTCCGACGTGGTAAATCTCCGCCCCTCCGACGTGGTAAATCTCCGCCCCTCCGACGTGGTAAATCTCCGCTCCCTCAGCCGTGGTAAATCTCCGCCCCTCCGACGTGGTAAATCTCCGCCCCTCCGACGTGGTAAATCTCCGCCCCTCCGACGTGGTAAATCTCCGCTCCCTCAGCCGTGGTAAATCTCCACCCCTCCGACGTGGTAAATCTCCGCCCCTCCGACGTGGTAAATCTCCGCCCCTCAGCCGTGGTAAATCTCCGCCCCTCCGACGTGGTAAATCTCCGCTCCCTCAGCCGTGGTAAATCTCCGCCCTCCGACGTGGTAAATCTCCGCCCTTCAGCCGTGGTTTTGATATTTCTATTTCGTTCATGTCACGCTGCGTTTCTGCACCTCAGACGTTCGCAGCACCTCGCTGTAACACTGATCAATGAGTCGCTGACTCAAGCCCCTACAAGCTGCTTCTCTGATCAGAGCTGCAAAGAAATGTTTTCACTTCTGATTCTGTGGAGTTTTGACCAACAACTGTCTCAGACATTTCAATAATATAAACTTTGGAGGAGCGGGATACTCAGAGATGAGCTTGATTTATAAGTTGGTTACATACAAATATGTGGCACCGTTATTCTGCCATTAACACACAGAAAATACTTAAAAAGACATCAAATACCTTATCAGGACATTGGTCAAAGTCCATGACGTTTGAAAGTGTTAATGTGATATTAGTCGGTCCTGATTTACTTTAGCACCTTAAATTTATCAGTTTAGATCAATTCAAACCTGCATTGACCACATGAGGTTTAAGTTGAAGATCCGTGTGTCCAATGTGGTTTTGCAGTGGTTTCCAGTGGTTTTGCATCGTCTTGTCCAACACTGGACCCCATCCAAGACTCTGCCTTATTATCTTTTTGTTCCTTTTGTTTTGTTACCAATAACTTTCTGTTGATATTGAAAATAAAATATAAAAGTCAAAAAGATCTTTCATGTTTTGGAGTGAATCAGTTTCTATCTAAAGTAAATTTACAATAATGGTGTTTTACTTTCTTGCACCATGAAAATTGAAGGTTATATCAGAAATGTGGGATCAACCACGATGCATCATTCCTGCTTTTTTTTATGATAAATAAACTGAACCCACAGACATTGTTATCAAACATGACTTTATTTAACGAGAAGGCATCCATCAGTTGAACTTTCTGCCACTGGAGAACAGAAAGTCCAAATATTCAGTTAAAACCACAACACTGCAACCAGCTGCTTTTACCCTGAGGAAATATGATGGAGACCATCAGGACCAACCTTGGCCAAGATACCTGAGTCCAGCAGTTTGGAGAAAACCGCTGGACCAGCTCCATGATCAGGAACATTTTACTATCACTTTGATGGTTGCTGCTGGATTGCGTTTAAAAGAATAATCCTCAGAAAAGTCCTCTTCTCCTCCTGGTCCTCCTCCTCCTCTCTTCTTTTTAATCACACATATGTTGTGGAAAATGCAGTGGTAACATTAACAAATGTCTCATCAGAGTTACTTTTAATATAACTGAAGGAAAGAAGTTTCCTATTAAAATGTGACTTCTGAGGTTCTGCTGGATGAAAATCCTGATGTGAATCCCATCAGCTGCATCAGCATGTGTGATACTGTGTTGGCCAACCACAAATTAAATGTTTACAGCATCACTGAAGTTAAGAATTAGTTTGAATACATCATTGATGCAGATAAAAGAAACTACAGAACAGTACCCAGAAGATGGACTCTACACTCTTGAGGTGAACACCAGCTGATCTTGGAGCATTTGGATCAATCCAGGATTCCCTTGGTACATGTACCACCGAGTACTTTCTGATTCTGACAAAACTCACACATCCAGCAAAAGTTGTCTGTTAAGTTTGACACATATAAAGGTGTTCACAGACTCACCATAACCAGAAACCCAACCTACTAAAACCAAGAACCCAACCTACTAAAACCAAGAACCCAACCTACTAAAACCAAGAACCCAACCTACCATAACCAGGAACCCGGCCTACCATAACCAGAAACCCAACCTACCATAACGAAGAACCCAACCTACCATAACCAGGAACCCGGCCTACCATAACCAGAAACCCAACCTACTAAAACCAAGAACCCAACCTACTAAAACCAAGAACCCAACCTACTAAAACCAAGAACCCAACCTACCATAACCAGAAACCCAACCTGCCATAACCAGGAACCCAACCTGCCATAACCAAGAACCCAACCTGCCATAACCAAGAACCCAACCTACCATAACCAGAAACCCAACCTGCCATAACCAGGAACCCAACCTGCCATAACCAAGAACCCAACCTGCCATAACCAGGAACCCAACCTGCCATAACCAAGAACCCAACCTACCATAACCAAGAACCCAACCTACCATAACAAGGAACCCAACCTACCATAACCAGGACCCCAACCTGCCATAACCAGGAACCTAGCCTACCATAACCAGAAACCTAACCTACTAAAACCAGAAACCCAAACTGCCATAACGAGGACCCCAACCTGCCATAACCAAGAACCCAACCTACTAAAACCAAGAACCCAACCTACCATAACCAGGAACCCAGCCTACCATAACCAGGAACCCAACCTACTAAAACCAAGAACCCAACCTACCATAACCAGGAACCCAATCTACCATAACCAGGAACCCAACCTACCATAACCAGGAATCCAACCTACCAAAACCAGAAACCCAATCTACCATAACCAAAAACCATGAAACATGACACAAGTGAAACCAGCTGATGGGTACGTTTTAACTGATGGTTTTTAGTTTTAATAAGATTTCTTAATGCTGTTAATAATACAATTGTTAAGATTTGTGATTAATTTTGGCGCAATGGTAGTGTACCTGACTCCAGATCAGAAGGTAATGAGTTTAGCTCACATCAAGGTGATGTTAACGCTTCCACACAAAAACCTGTTTTGTGAAGAATATGTCAACATCAAATACTTTTTTTTTTCTCTCTCTCATTGGATGTTTCACAGAGAACGTGTAGACACAGGACAGGGATTCCCAGACTCATGTTTACGACCTGTCCTTAAGGTGGAGGATTTCTGCTAACGTAAACACATTTTTAGATACCATACCTCCAGTGACACCAAAAGGTTTGACAAAGAACAGAGAGAAGAAAGACATCTGTTAAGACAAGATCACAATGTAACTTCGTCTTTGTGGATTATAAAAGCACAGGGACCATTTGGTCCTTTGCTAAATTAATATTTTGCATGACATGAAATAAAATATTGTTGATCCTTAATCCTGCTCTCTGTTTTTCTCTGGTGCAGCGTGCAATAGGAACACGGAAAAAAAAACAGTCAGTCATAATGAAGTTTAGGTTCTAGCAGCCTCATGAGGTCACAAACCCAGATAAAAGCATCACTCTTAAAACTCCCACCAATTACAAGACCGATGAACCCATAACGGATCTGTAGAGGCAGGGG
>JABWDQ010000184.1:5146699-5176699 GCA_014839995.1 Xenentodon cancila | reverse complement strand
GTGCTGCAGCAGCTCACGTTTTTTTATTTGCAGAGACAGTTTTACAGACATAAACTTAAGAATTGATGTTAATTCAAATCCAGCAAGAAACAGATGTGTGATGATGCGACTAAATAATAATCCATATTAATAATCCACTGTTTAGTCAAGTCTTTTTTTATTTATTTATTTTTGTCAATTACGTCTTTTATTTGCTGTAGCCCTATACATTGTCCATATCATGGAAAGTTTTTCTGATGTCGTAACTCTGAGCACAGAAAAGGGAAATGCAGTCCTGCTGCAGATTAGAAAGAGTTGAATCAGCTTGTGTATGCATTTTTAAAAAAAAAGTTTATCTTTTGACCACACCAAAACTGGTAGAACTCTTTAGGGTTGTAGAAGCACACTAGGGTACAGGTTATATTTCATACCGCGTTGTAAGTTCTGTGAAGGACGTGGGGCCACACACACAAACGTAGCATTTGGACCCGTCTGGCCTGACAAGGAACTCATTCAGCGTGGCCTCATCCACCCGACCTTTCCTGCTAGTCCAGCTGTCAGAGGGCTCAGAGAGGACATACTCCACCTCAAACCTAAGAACAAAACAGTATACTGAAACACACTAGGAAGTACTGTCCACTGTGTAGTACATCAGTCAAGGAGGACAAAACCATTTATGAGGCTTAATTTGAGCAAACACTTTTGATCAATGCTCCAAGTCCATTCAGTGTGTTTGGCATGTTTGGCCCATACCAAAGCAAAACAAATGTATAAATAAAAAAATTTAATTTTACTTTTTAATGTTACTTTTTTATAGAGGTATAATGACTCAGAAATCTCCACCAATGCATCAATTTAATTATAACATAAAAGCACCAATACAAAGCAAAGATATAGATTAAACATCAATACATGTAATCCTCATCAATGCACGATCAATACGGATGATATCTCATTCCACGTTTTTTTAAAGGATATTTTGGAAGTGGACCCTGTATCGGTGTGTTGTGGTAAAGGAGGCACTCAGCCAAAAGGCAAAGGTGTCAGTGAGTCTACGTTCCCATCTTCAGCTATGATAACGAGCTGGGGGCTCTTGGCCGGCCTGGGAATGCCTTAGAAGAGGGATGTCTGGGCTCCCCTACTTAGGCTAAAGCCAACACAACCCAATCCAACACCACAGGGATCACTTTAACATGTTCAAGTGTGTAGTGCATCACCAGAGCAACCAGGCTGGAGTTAACTTTAACTGAACTCAATAATAGTGAAGTAGGAGGAAGATCTCTGCTGTGCTGTAACAACGGATATTTCCACTTCATAAAAGGTTTACTACCCACATCTGTGCATTTGCTTTATTCCTTCCAACCATACTGTTAAAGTCTCTACACTGATCACCGACACCACTGCTCTTGTTACCATAGACCAGGAAAAAATGTTTTTATTCTCACACGAGTTGGTTTTTCAGATGTTTCTTAAAACTTTGACACACTTTTTTTTTGCATCTACAGGGCACATGTAGGACACCAGTAGGAGCGCCACTCTTTTTTAAGTGAACACTTGCCATTTTGATAATAATGTAAAAAAACAACTGCCCTGCATTATTCATCATATCTCATGAGGGTCATCCTCACATTTTGGATCTATGCGCCTATGACCTCCCAGAAATCCCTAAGATATGCCCAGCTCCCGTATAATAGGCTGGCCAAAATAATTTAATGATTAATGGAATTTTATTGAGATTCATTACCATTTTTCTTGGATGGACTAAGCACAACAAAAATAATTAACACACATCTGCAATACCGTTCATTATTAGCTGCCAGTTCATCTAGTTGATAGCGCCACAGAATGTCTGCTTCCCGTCGGTTAAAGAAGAGCAGCTTTGTTTTTCTGAAAATACATAAACATGATCTGGGCATCAAAATGTGCACATTCGTTTTCAGCTTTTTTCTCTCTGTTCATTGGAGGAAATTTGAGTGTTCCCACCTGATGATTTCCATTTCTTCAAGGACCAGGCGGATGAGGCGAGCCATGGGTGTGAACCCTGTGCCAGCCGCTAATAAGTAGAGGTTTGTGACATCACGGAGGGGGCGAAGACTGAAAGTGCCCTCTGGAGCACTAATGGAAATGTGGTCACCTGGATAAGAAACGATGTCATTACAAAATTTAGCTCAAAGGAAAAATGTGTAATAACAGCAGTCAGGCTGAAAACATTTAAGGTTAACACCTTTTGACTTTCCGTATGCGTTTTTTTTTTTTTTAACCAAATGGAAAACATTTCTTAAAACTCTTATTATGTTTATTTGGAAAAAGCGCATAAAAGGATAATCTGGACAGCAACTCAGCCACAAAGTGTTGGGCTACAGAATGGAATGGGTTTCCATGGCTAAAAATTCCCATAAACACACTCCTAAACCTTGTGGACAGCCTTCCCAGTAGTTAACGCCGTTTCAGCTGCAAAGAGCGGCCAATGTCATATTGAACCCTATAGACTAGGAATGGGATGTCGCTTAAATTCATAAGCGACCATATGCGAACACTGACTGAACGAGAGGCGAGATGAGCCTGTGATCGCGAGACCAAACGAGACCAGGTGCGACAGGTGCGACATCAAACATGGTAGCTGGTTACTGCTAGATTTAAACACCTAAACAAGTTTAACAAGTGTCTTGTTTGAGAATACAATTTCATTAAAAATATCCGAGCGGATACTGGATTACTTCACCCTGGAAGAACTCGAAAACTTTATCGACGCGTTCTACAACACGTTTTGTGCCGCGGAGGACGCCGAGTCAGCGAGCCATATGGAGAAAATCAAGCCCACGCCAAGTAAGAGGACCAGACAGTCCGAGTCCACACATAGCTCTCCGAGACACTCATCCAGCTCAGAGGTGAGTGACATTCTCGTTTCAATTAATGAAAAACTGTCCGGACTGGACACTAGGATGGCGCTTGTCGAGTTACTGCATAAAGAATTCCAGCAGCTACGCGAAAGTCTGGAATTCAGCCAAAACCAAATCGCTGCGCTGACTACAGAAAACATTTCTCTCCGAGAATCCGTGACATCAATGTCATCCCAGCTGGCGGTAGTCACGAGAGAAAATAAAGAAATAAAAGAAGCGATGCTTGACTTACAATCGCGCAGCATGAGGGACAATCTGGTGTTTTCTGGAATCCCGGAGCAAACAAGAGAGGACAACCCTGAGCAGCTGATCAAAGAATTTATGATGAAACAACTAAAAATCCCAGCAGACACTGTGAAAGACATTTCGTTTCACAGAGTCCATCGTATCGGGCGTAAAAACCCGGAAAACAAACGTCCACGTCCGATCGTAGCCAAATTCGAACACTTTAAACAAAAACAGCAGGTGCAACGCCAGGGGAGGAACCTGAGAGGAACCGACTACGGCATGAATGATCAGTTCCCACAGGAGATCCTGAACAGAAGAAAGGTTCTGTTCCAGATCAGGAAGCAGTTCATCAAAGAAGGGAAAAAGGCGGTAGTCGCGGTGGATAAACTGTACATTAACGGTCAGATGTTTCGTTACCAGAATATCACTCCCTGGCTCTTTTAAACAACCAATAACTCATCATCATTGGCTACATAAACTATCTGCACTTATAAATATGCACCCTGGTCTCCAAATTGAAAATGTATATTCTGTCACTTTGGTATGTTTGTTTGATTGTTTTGTTGTATCTTCTGTCTTCTTTATGTCTTTCTGTTTTCCTCGCTTCACATCTTTTCTCTGTCCTTTTCACTTATAGTTTCTTTCAAGTTAAGAAAAGGGGGAGGTAAACATCCATTACACACACACACACACACACACACACACACACACACACACACACACACACACACACACACACACACAAACACACATACATAATCTGTTCTGAATGTCTGACTAAATGTTCACACAAGCGGATTCTCAGGCTTTCCTATGCAGCTCCAATATTCAAACAGGAAGTAGACTATAAAACACCAACAATATGAATTCAGTAAACTTTGTAAGCTGGAACATCCGCGGAATTAAATCAAACTTAAAAAGAACAAAAATATTCGACTATATAAATAAATTGCAGGCTGACATATGTCTGTTACAAGAAACACATACTTCAAAAACTGACTTGCAGAAATTAATGACTCCACAATTTAATCACATATATACCGCTGATTTTAACTCAAGGCAAAGAGGAGTAGCAATTTTAATTCACAAAAAAATTTTCTTTACTCATAATGACACGGCTGAAGATCCTGAGGGGAGATTCATAATTATTAATATTATAATTGACAACAATTCAATAACAATAGCCAGTATTTATGGCCCAAATAAAGACGACTCATCGTTTTTTCATTCTTTCTTTACAGCGATTTCTAATTTCTCCGACTCACCAATAATTATAGGTGGAGATTTTAATACTGTTCTTAATCCGGCACTAGATAAATCTAATAACTGTAGTAAAACATATAACTATCAGTCTTCAGAAACAATCAAACAGTTCATGGCAGACTATGGTCTTGGAGATGGTTGGAGGCTGAAACACCCTAACGATAAAGAATTCTCTTACTTCTCACAAGTCCATCAATCTTACTCACGAATCGACTATTACCTTATTAGTAATTCCCTGATTTCCAAAGTGAGTAATATTGAAATACATCCTATTATTATTAGTGATCATGCTCCGATCACTCTGACCTGGACTAAAAGTACACCTATTAAAACCAGCAACAGGTGGCGATTTAACACATCGCTGCTTGAAGATCCTGACTTTGACGACTATATCAAGAGAAACTGGACATCCTTCCTTGAAATAAATGATTCACCAGAAATATCCCCATCACTTCTTTGGGAAACGGGCAAAGCTGTGCTGAGAGGACGGATCATTTCATATTCCTCCCATAAGAAAAAGAAGGAAGAGCATGAACAAAGAAACTTGGAAAAGAAGATTAAAGAATTAGAAATTAATAAGGCTAATAACCCAACTCCTCAAAATCATTCTGAACTGCAAAAATATAAACTGCAGATGAATGAATACCTAAATAAAAAAGTAGATTCCTCATCCAAAAACTCAGACATGAACAATTTGAATTCGGTAATAAATCAGGCAAATATCTGGCCAATCAGATTAAGAAAAATAAGGAAAAATCCACAATCTCCACAGTTGTTAACTCAACGGGAGACATCGCTCAAGACCCCAAAGAAATCAACGATGAATTCATGAATTTCTACAGAAAGCTGTATTCATCTGCAAACAAATCAGACATATCAGAGATTAACAAATTTCTCAACAATATCAACCTACCAAACCCCACAAAAGATCAGGCTGGAGAACTTGATGGACCTCTAACTCCAACAGAGATCCATAAAGCTCTTCAACTAATGCCTAATAACAAATCACCGGGTCCAGACGGGTTCCCGGCAGAATTTTATAAACACTTTTGGAATATTCTAGCACCCATATTTACAAGATTAATAGCAGAAATTAAGGACAAATTTAAGCTGTCTACAGAAATGAATACAGCGATGATTACTTTAATATTAAAACCTGGAAAAGATCCCACTCTTCCAGCAAGCTACCGCCCGTTATCCCTCATTAATTCAGACGCTAAAATAATCAGTAAAGCTCTAGCGCTACGAATTGAAAAAGTAACTCCACTTATCATTCATCCAGACCAAACAGGCTTCATTAAAGGAAGACACTCCGCCAATAACCTACGGAGACTATTTAATCTGATTCACTACTCAACACAAATAGATACACCAACAGCCATTTTCTCATTGGATACAGAAAAAGCATTTGATAAGTTAATTAGGAATTTCTATTCCAAACACTTAAAAAATGTGGCTTTGGTGAATCATTTATTCATTGGATCAAGATTCTTTACACATCACCGATGGCAACAGTCACCACAAATGGATTAATATCACAGCGGTTCACTCTACACAGGGGTACAAGGCAAGGATGTCCACTCTCTCCATCCCTATTTGCCATCTTTATAGAACCTCTGGCAGCAGCCATACGACAAGACAGCACAATTTCAGGAATCGGAACAGGAGATACAACCCATAAGATCAGCTTATATGCTGATGATATCCTCTTATATCTACAAAACCCATCATCATCAATTCCTGATACTGTAAACCTTATTAATCATTTCTCTGAGATCTCTGACTACACTATTAACTGGTCTAAATCCACCATACTACCACTGAACTCTAACAGCTGGGATGTGGCAACTGTCACTGGACCATTTTCAATCACCACCGGCAACATCAAATACCTGGGAATTAACATTCCCCCTAAGCTGTCAGAGTTAATTGGCCTTAATTATAATCCACTTCTGAAAACGATTGAAGGAAATCTAAAACGTTGGATGAATTTACCAATAAATCTTATTGGTAGAATTGCTACAGTCAAAATGACCATACTTCCCATAGTAAATTATCTCTTTTCAATGATTCCCAGCAAGCCTCCAACCCTCTGGTTCAAATCTTTAGATTCAATAATTACACATTATTACTGGAAAAATAAAAAGGCCAGAATTAAACTAACAAAACTACAAAAAAATAAATTAAATGGTGGTCTGGAGGCCCCAAACTTCCATCATTGCTATCTTGCAAATAAACTCCAGTATGTTTATAAATGGATCAAACCAAATGAATCGGATTGCTCTTGGATAGGGCTAGAACAATTTTTTTGTAAAGGAATCAATATCTCTGATTTGCCATTTATAAGCCGCACTATTACCCGCCAACCCTGCTTCAAAAACCCAATCATTGCCTCAACTCTGACGGCCTGGTGGGACTTTCACCAAATGACTAATACCACGGTATCACCAAGTACATACACTCCTATTTGGAATAATCCGGATTTTTTGATGAACAGGAAACCATTAAATCTGTCATCATGGATCACTAAGGGCATTACGCATCTTAAAGATATCTATGAAAACAACACTCTGGTTTCTTTCTCTCACCTCGTACAGAAGTATAGCATTGGAGGAAATCAATTTCTAGAATATCTTCAAATGAAATCTACTGTTCAAACAAAACTTAATAGTAAAACACCTAACCTTAATCTTCCACCACTGGTACTAGATTTAATCCAAATTGCTAGTCAACAGAAAATTTTATCCAAAATTTATAAGTTAATTGCAACAAATAAGCCAACACTATCCATCCCATCAATTACATGGGAAAAAGATTTAGAGGTTACCTCCAATGCTGACTTCTGGACCCAAATCAGTAAAAACATATTTATGTCCACCGCTAAAGTGAATCTGCAACTAATACAATATAAAGTAATTCACAGAGCACACTATACAGGGGAAAGAATGTTTAAAATGGGCTTTAAAGATACAAAAATTTGTACACAGTGTACACAAAATGTGACGGACACATACTTGCATGCAATCTGGGATTGTGACCCAGTCAAAATATTCTGGCACAGTGTCACTGACACCCTCTCCCAACGTCTTGATTGCTGCATCCCGCTGTTACCCTCACTCTGCCTCCTGGGAGATTTTTCTACTCTATCACTGGATAATAGTTCCAACAGAATCCTTTCTATTGCCCTAATCATCGCCAAGAAAACAATCCTCATGAACTGGAAAACTAAAAACTCCCAAACCAAACCAAAAATGTATTTATTTATTCATTCATTCATTCATTCATTCATTCATTCATTCATTCATTCATTCATTCATTCATTCATTCATTTTTTTCCAAATAGAAATGACAAAATCCGATTATTTATCGAGGATCATTTGAGGGAAGATTTGTGTGTCTCGAATTCAAGGATAAAATAAATTTTTTCCATACTTGGTCAAACTTTGTAGTTTGTCTTTTAATTGAAGCCGATAGTTATTCCATTGAAATGAAATCTGTTAGTATATATATATATATATATATATATATATATATATATATATATATATATATATATATATATATATATATATATATACACACATATATACATATACATATATACATATATACATATACATATATATATATATACATATACATATATACACTATATATACACATACACACACACATAGTTCCACCTCTGACCATCCCAGTGTCTGTCTTCACCTGTCTGTGTGGATGTCTGTTGGATACTTGCTGACATCCCGACCTGCAGTCCTCATCCCCTTGTATCACCGTCTATCCATATTCAATTTTTAATTTCAATTTTTTTTATTTATATAGCGTCTATTACAACACAAGTTGTCTCTAGGCGCTTTCCAGAGACCCAGAACATGACCCCCGAGCAATTATTACATAAACAGCGGCAGGTAAAAACTCCCCTAGTGGAAGAAAAACCTTAAGCCAAACAGTGGCAAGGAAAAACTCCCCTTTAAGAGGGAAGAATATAATATATAATATATCACCCATATACACAGAAGTCTAATTGGACTACTGATGATAGTTACTATTGTATCCTGTCTTGTACCTTTGACGGTGTCTCTATGTCTCTATTCTTTCTTATTTCTTGCTCTACCCAGCTGGCCTTCGGCAGGAGGGTCCCTCTCATGATCCAGGTCCTGGTCAAGGTTTCTTCCCTCTTAAAGGGGAGTTTTTCCTGCCACTGTTTATGTAATAATTGCTCGGGGGTCATGTTCTGGTCTCTGGAAAGATCCTGGAGACAACTTGTGTTGTAATAGACGCTATATAAATAAAATTGAATTGAATGCAAGAGTACTTAAATACTTTAATGCATATTATTACATAGATAACTTTTTAAATACTCCCCCCACACCCCCACACCCTCAAAAACTCAGGTATGTAATAGAGAATAGAACACTCCTGCCCCTTTCCTCTGTCTTCTTTGTTATTAACACTCTATTGTCTTGTGTCCACTTCAAACACCAAATCACTACCCTTATTTCTTTTCTCTTTTTTTTTTTTTTTTTTTTTTTTTTTTTTTTTTACACACAGCACAACATAGGCACCACACTGCACCACCACTGTCTCGTCTCCCTCTTTCTCTCTTTCTATTTCCTTTTCTGACTTGATCACATACCACACCCGGTGAGTTTGGCCCTCTCTGGCAGAATTTAGTTACTTATTTATTTATTTTTATTTTTTTATTTATTTTTTTCTTTTCTTTTTTTCTCTTTTGTACGTCGCTGTACTTAAGGATTAATAAAAGAAATAATCAGACTGTCATTAGGGCCGGTGAGGGGTACACATCTGCACACACGCTGCACACACACACACACACAAAAAAAAAAAAACAACCTTGATTACAGATTAAAATGCATATATATATATTCCTTTGGTTCTTACCAATTTGGTATCAACCAATAATATATGTGGAAACAAGGGGGAAAAAAAAAAATTCAATAAATTCATATACGAGTCAAGGCAGGTGAGCCAATACTTTTGGCCATGTAGTGTATGTTTGTGTGTCTTTAAACAGAAACTCATTCATGTCAGCACTTTTTAAGATAATGTCAGGATTGATAAACAGTTAAAATGTGTCACGCAGGACACTAAAGGGAAAAGTTTTATCATTTTTAACAGGATTAAAAGTTGATTGATTTCCCTGAGGAAAATAAACTGCTAAAAATGCTATTATGTCTCCTTTCTTTAAAATAAATAAAAATAAAATCTGATTTCACATGCAGCAAAATAAAAATATATGGGTTTTGACACGTATTGCCTAGTTCTACTTTAAAATTTAGCTGCCTCAGAACTCTGGGTCCAGATCAGGTTCTACTAGAACAGACAGATTTGTTGCAAGCTCAAGAAATATTACAGTCTTTGCAACATGACCAGGCTGTGACTTACCGATGTGCAGGCTGTTGAGATACTGGGTGAACACTCCATCAGGGTAGACTTTGATCATGAGGTAGAGGTCTGAGTCGTGGGATGAGGGGTGGGAAACTGCTGCCAGGGTTTGATCCACTGGAGTATATGGCCTTACTACCTCAGTCTCTGGAAATCAGGAAATAAATCATTCATCTACACATCATTTCCCACACTTCACTAAGTGAATGTTGGCTTTTGACGCTCAACCTAGACATAGTCACGGAACTTGTAATGATCAGTTACAATATTGGTTTTCTCACAGTTATCAGTCATCACGGTTATTTAGAGAAAAAATACCAAAAATGAAACAATGAACTGCTTGTCTTTTCAACAATCATATAAAGTAACGTTTCAACCATATTTCCAAATTAATTTGTGGTTGCTTAACCATCATGATGGCCTTGCGCTGTGGCTGATGTGCAGCATCTGTCTAGTACCTGTCCCGTGGACATTCTCCCAGAAGCTTTGCGGTTTGTCAGTATGTATTTAGACAACTTCCTGCCTGACGTTTTTTGATGTTCTTTTAACAGTTTTTCTTCAGTTGCCCACTTTGGTTCAAACAGTGATGGGTGGTGTGATCCGATGCTGATGGACCTTGACCTTGGAGTTCACCTTGAATCTTATTGGAAGTTGTTCTGGACTCTTTAGTTACTTCCGGAACAGAAAAATGTTGAAGATGATCTTCTAGCCTTTACCTTTAACACGCATTTCTAGAATGTTCCTTCTCATTTCCTCAGACAACTGTCTCCTTATCTTCTCTGGTCCATGTTCAGTGTGGTGAACACGACGATACCAAACAACTTTCAACCCTTTAAATAATCAAACTGACTGAAGATTGAAGACACCTGAGATGTTCATAACAGGACACACTTCAGTTTAACATGACTATGGTCACGTTTTCATGAGGTATCAATTACAAGGTCAGTTTAGTTAAGTTGGATTTTTTTAAACTTAAATTCAAAAATACTTGACTAATGCCTGAAGGAATATCAATTATTGCAGTAGTTTTCATGATTACAATCTCTTCAGAGACTCATTGTAGAAGGTTATTGCTGTGGCAGGACGGATTCTGTTGAACAAAGGTAAGAAGCAATGTCAGGTTTTCATTAGTAATTTTTCAATAAGTTATTATTGAGTTTCATGTTAATTCAGTGACTATTGTGGGTGTTTCCTCTTTGGATCAACAAATTTGTCACACCTGAAGTCTTCCACAGAAATTCACGCTAAATGGAGGTTTAACATTAGATGAGACATAATGATGCAATGACACAGATCTGTCGTGGTTCTGTATGTACGGAAAGGAAAACCTGTTCTTCAAAAGGTTTCAAAGTAGAACCAGCTCTAAACTAGGTCCACCACCAGTTTCCCATTGGTCAACATCAACATCATCCATAGTGGCTTACCTTGAATGAGGGCTTTGAGGTAGATGTGTTTCCCAACAGGCACATGCATGATGGTCCCACGTGGAAACTGTACTCTAAAAATATGTGTGTTGTAGTTCACCTCAGTCTTGGATGCCAATATGCAATCCCGATAAAAGAAAGCTGCAGAAAAACAACAGTGATGAAGTCTGATTTCCACCCCTCCAAGTCTTCCTCACACACAACGTTGGTCGTGGTGTTTTACACGGTTCTGTACTTGGGTCATTACTTTTTACTCCACGTACTTCAATTAAGTACTATCATTATGCAGAATGGTATAAACCTTCATTGCTGCATAATGATAGTCAGCTATACTTATCCATAAAGCTAGATGATACCTGTGAGCTAGCTGGACTATAAATGTGCCACAAATACTTTGATAACTGCTCTTTTTCAGCTACTAAACTCAGACTAGACTGAGGTTTGAGGTTTTTGGGCCTAAACACTTAGTTCCTCAGGGTGGCATTACTGTGTGGAACTACGCTTGATCAGGTTGTGACTTTTTGAGTACATAAAGTTACATACGTTAATACAAATACCTTTCATCACTATGTAATATTGTAAAAATAAAGGAAAATCCTACCCCAGAGTGATGCAGAAAAACAAGTCAATGTATGTTTGTCACTGAAGCCATTCCTAACTGTAATTGTTATCACAAGAAAAGTTTTAACTTGCCCATTAATATTGCAATTACGATTGTTCTCGTGTGTCTTATAGCCAGATATCCCTGGACTAATCTCTTTTTGTTGGTCTCCGTTTACTGTGTTTTCATACCACAAATCAATCAAGTTCAGATCAGCAGAAGTTCCCTTTCTCTTTTGTTAAGATTGTTTTCCTCTCCTCTGTCATCTCAAGGATTATTGCTTAGCCAGCCAGATTTTTATGCATTTAGAGATTATATGAATTTTGAACTCTACTGGACCAAATTTGATTAAATTTAAATTACCTGGGTTATACATGAATTATTTAACTATATTTAATAATTAATTAAGATGTTAAGATGTGGTGGCCTAGTGGTTACAGTGGTGGGCTTGGGTGTGGAGGACCCAGGTTCAAGCCCAGGGCTGCCCACAATGGTAAATCACTGGGGGCCCCTGAGCAAGGCCCTTAACTCCCCGGGGCGCTGCCCTGCTAGCAGCCCCACTGCTCACTAGTGAAACTAGTTGATGGGTTAAAAGCAGAGGTCCAATTTCGGTGCATCGTACATACGTGGTTGCACGATGTCCACAATGACAAGAAAGAAAGGAAAAAAAAAAAAAAAAGATTTTAATCCCGTCCAAATGCACATCAATATTCCAGGGATGACCAGCCTTGTATCTCTTTAAAAAGAGAAGATTCTTTCCCGGCATAATTTTGAAAGTTGTGATACATAGTGTGATATTATATTACAACTTTAGCCTATATCCGCCACATATAGTGCAATCTTATTTTAAATGATAAACATACAGAAATGAATGAATATTAAGCTTCGAAGAGAGACTAATGAATTCATTAAGTCTTTTTAACTTAAATCTTCTTAACACTGGTTAGCTCAGTGGGATGAGTGGGGGCCGTTTACAGAGGTTGTCACCCTC
Source organism: Xenentodon cancila (assembly GCA_014839995.1). Lineage (NCBI taxonomy): Eukaryota > Metazoa > Chordata > Actinopteri > Beloniformes > Belonidae > Xenentodon > Xenentodon cancila. The sequence continues at coordinate 5,163,901 of JABWDQ010000184.1, read as the reverse complement.
GTGCGGGCAGCACAGGTACTGGCCTGTCACTCTTTGGTGCGCGTCTCACCCCCTCTCTCTACCCATTTCTTATCCACCTAATTTCCCCATAAAAGTTTACTAGTGCCACAAAAATCTTTAAAAAAAAAAAAAAAAAAAGGAAACTTTTTGTCTTTCGATCAAGCTCAAAGCTTCTCTGACAGCACAAAAAAGCTTCAACAACAACTTCAGACCAAGTAAAATTGAGAATGATATGCGATTTTCCAATTTTGTCACTTGTCAAAATGTGATGCGTCTTCACTAAGATAGAACTGTTAAATAAAAGGTCATTGTTTAATAACATGCAGGACCTCGTCGTCACTTCCGGGACCACCGTCTGAATTACAGTAAAACCCAGACAGCACTTTATCCAGTGCGAACACACTGAGCTAAGCCCAGATGTAAGGGTGTCATTTCAAAATTTCCACAGGTCATTTTATTCCAGTGCAAATAGAAAATAAGTGTAAATGTTGTAAATTGTTTCTGTGTTATGTTTCTTAAAATTACTTTACTGTAAATTGGTACAACACAAGTAACCTCATTTTAATAGAAATATAATGAATAACATGTTATTGTAAAAAAAAAAGTAAAATGTCAAGAGGACATTGTTTTTAACAGACAAAAAATTGTATTTGTTTGACTTATCCCTAGAGCTAAAATGACTGAAAGTCCTTTCCAAAGTGGAATGAATCTTACCTCTGTCTTTTTTGCATAGAAATGTGTTGTTGAACTCCAGCGGCTGACCAAGACTTGTCCATTTTCCTGCCGTGTGTTTGTGCATGGTGACCTGGATCTTCCCCACGGAGAAAGCAGTGTGGACTGTTGATAACAACAACATCAGCCTACGGACACGTCATCTAGCCACAGTGCTTGTGGCTCAAATACAAGCACTCATCTGCATTTAAAAGTAAGAAAGGCTACTGATCATTGATATAAAAATGATCATATTATGGCACAATAACAGAATTTTTGATCATTTAGTTGGTAGCTCTACTGAAGCCAATAGTGTTTTATGTACACTAGCAGCTCGGAGACTTGCACAGAAACGACACAAAATAGGTAAATCCCTCCAAGTGATTCGCCAGCTGACAGCTGCGTTTTGGAAACATTTAAAAACGACTCGCTTTATTTTTTTACCCCATCTCTATCTAAATGTCAGGCGTTTACACAATCAGTACCCATAATCCTCAATACCACACATTAAAATTATAGCTACAAGTATCCTGCATTCAGTTGTTAAATAGTTAACCCTAAAACCAATGAATGTGAGAACATAAAGTAGCCTCAACTCTGTTTAAAAGACATTCAAGTATTGCTATGATCAGCAGCTAGACCAGTAGCAGCAGTAGAAAAATACTTACTAGAAACATTCCCCACAACTTCATCTGCAAGACCTGAAAGAACATGAAAAAATAACGTGTATATAAAAATAAACAAACCAGCCACTGTAGCAAAAAAGCAAAGAGGAAGAGAAAATGAGAGAGCGGCTAATTTAAAATAAATAAAAAAGGTTCAACGTCCTTCTTTTTTCTTCTAATTACAAAATATTTTGAATGAGAAATTAAGAGTTAACTACATGTACTTGAGCGCTGTTGTTGGAAATGATAGAAAACTGAGAAGAGATGAAAAATCTGCTCACGCAAATGTATCATGTATGACATTTTCCCGAGCAGTACTTCCACCCGAAGGACGCGTGCCTCCAGATCAACAGTAGTACAGCCAGAGCTGGGGATCTGAGAGAAGAAAGAAGATGCATCAACGTTTGATTTTTAAGCACTGATCAGCCACCTCTGACCAGCTGGTTAGCCTTTAAATACCCACTGTGAAAATGTGAAAATCAGAAAAACGCAGACAGAAAACTGGGAAATGCTGCCCACACAGAGCCAACAAGAAAAATAAAAAAAAAAAGGTTTGTCAAGCCATTAAGTCTTATATGTCCTTCAGCCTGCAGATAACACAGGTCTGTGCAGTCATGGCATTCACGGTGCTCACTGCTACACTTTATCTCCGCCCGTGGTTACCTTTCTTTTGGCAAATATGACCAGATGGACAGTCACATCAGTTTGGAACCAGTCAAACCTGTTAACAGGATATTGTAAGCCGTTAGACATTATTTTAATCTTGACATGCATGCACTATATTTGTTTTGAGGTAAACTGTGTTTATACCGAGGCCGAGAGTCTTTGTTTGGTGGAGGAGCAACTGAAGCAAGTGGAGCAAGGCTGGTAGATGGTGGAGGAGGGATAATGGCTGAGAACAGAACAGCAAAAGGAAAAACAGACTTCTGGGTGGGTTAAGATTTACAATAAAATTCCCTTTCAGTCAAGATGACTCACATATTAGATTCTGCATTGAAATAATTTACAAAGTAAGGACATTTATTGCAGTCATATGGGTGGGGGTTTATGCTAAACAAACAGGAGGAGCAGGAGTGTGCTGCCAGCTACTGATCAACTGCTATTCATAAATAAACAACTGTTCTTATGATAAAATCTCATTTTTACATGGCGATTGTGAATCTGCACCAAGTTTATAGTAAGTAGGTGAGTTATGTGCAAATCGGCTGACATAGTACAAAGTTTTCTTTAATGAGGCACATTGAAAGGGGTTTTATCTTGTTACGGTTCTAGTTGTTGACATTTTTTCCAGGCCAGTTTTATTCAATTTTATACTGTTATTGAAACATTTTAGAATAACTATTTATGTACTCATTTTGTGTCTTTTAGCAGTGAATACAAGCCCTTTCGGGTTGCTGGTATTTTTAGGGAGTCGATATGATGTGTGGCTCCTGGATTTTACATCCTCTGAATTTCTGTGGAGGACCATGGACACAGCTGACAAGTGAATGTCTCTTTGAGTTGCCCCTTTTACAATTGTACATACCTCACATCTAACAACAAATCATGTAGCACAAATATTACTAGCAGTCTCCCTCTGCCAGTTCAGCTCCTGTGTTCGTTGAATGCAAATAACTTCTTTCTGAGGTTCTTCAGTTTATTAAAGACCCAAGTTATGTTTCTTGCAAAGCTGCGGTCAGTCGTTTTAGCATGGCTGCGAGGATGAAGACCTCATGGACATCCTCGTCTTGTCATCTACAAATTCCACCCAGGACCGACCCTCATCACTCCTGTTTACATCAAAACTGACCCATAATTAAGTGTGCCTCTGGAGGCGAGTCACTGACACGGCCAGCTTGACACCCCATGCTGTTGTCAGGTAATGTCAGTTAATGCGAAAAGAACAGGCCACATGCTAAATTTGCTTGTTAAACGTGGGGTATCCACCAATGTAAAAGAGGTTGATGACTCATGAGAGCTGCTGCTGGAAGATGAGTGCAGCCTTTTTTCAAATTAGTAAATATGATTACAATCCAGAGCTGAAGCAGCAGTTCAGCCACAGAAGTTGAATTAAACATGTGAGCACAGGGCTGCGAGTTATTTTTAAAAATCTAACATTGACGTTAAACTGAATTATATCCCAGTACATATAAAACTGGAATATGCTACTAGGTTGGTTTGAAACTAAGGTTGAGGGTTGGAGATGGCTTTGTGTGTCTACCTTTAACAGCTGTTGCAGCCTTCGTAGCCATCCTGCCGACCAGACACTCTTTCAGCATGGACTCATAGTTCACCCAACGATGGACCTATACATGAATGCACACAACACCACAACACTTCTTCAACCATATCCTGTCATAAGGTTAAAGAATAACATCAGCATCTGAAGTATTGCAAGATGTAGCCCTTTCAATGTCCAAAGTCGTTACTTGGGCTGGGTTTTTTCTGGATGTCTGGACAGGCCTTCTTCAGTTTCATGCTATGCAAAAGATTTACGCATACCTTATGTTCTTGTATTACCAACGTGTTAGACATCCATATTGTTTTCCCAGTTTCTTGAATGCACAAACCAAAAATACAAGAAACCATGTTCTCTTAAATGTAAACGCGATATGATATTAATTATAATTCTAATCATCTAGGACAATGTCCTTCAAGATTTAAATCTAACACACAGATGTAGAGAGACGACAGGGTTAACTGGATAGAACAAGAAGAGAATATGAGAGAATAAATATTATTGTGACTTAAGTCGACATAATGTAAGACGGTAGCCTTTTCCTTTACTGTGTGCATCACTTTCTGTACCTGGTCAAAGAGGTCGGTTCCATCTATCCCTGCTGCCTTCATCAGCTCCTCTTCTCCACCTGGGTGATAGTCCATGTACGGGGTCACATTGTAAACCATACCTGACAAAACAGGAGAGAAGTGCTCCCACATAAAAAGGTATGATTCCAGGTGGGTACCAATTACTGTACGTTGGCAATAATCTGCACTCAAGTACGGTATGTGTTGTTCTTCATGCTGTTGCAATGTGGTAAAATACTATTCCTTTACAATTTCCTGGTTATCTAAATGCAAACCTACACACTGACTGGACTTTCGAGAGACAATAAGAGGTTTTTGTTGTTTTAATATATCAGTTTCATACCTGGATGGCAACAAATACAATAACATCTCGGTTTCACTGTTTTCACACACGTCACTCATGGTTAAGAAGGCACTGAGCCGAAAGACGAAGCACTTGATTTAACAGAGATTTCTGTGCTCACTATGGGTTGGAGCTGTGGATAGTAATCGAAAGAATTAAACTGTGAATAAAAGGAGCTGAAATAAGTTTCCTATGCAGTGTCCAGACTCTCCTTTAGAGATAGGATGAGAAGCTCAGTTGACCAGGAGGACCTGAGTGGAGTTGCTGCTCCTCCAGGAGTCAGGTGAGGTGGCTCGGCATCAGGTTAAGTTGACTCCTGGAAGCCTCTCTGGTGAAATTTTCAGGCATGTCCCACTGGAAGAAGACACCGGGGAAGAACTGAAACACGCTGGAGGAACTATTTATCCTGGACAGCCTGGGAACACTTTGTGAACCCACAAGATGAGCGGGATGAAGTAGGCGGGAAGACGGAAGTCTGGCGTTTCCCATGCTAAGGGCTACTGCAACTGTGACCCAACCCCGGATAAAAGGAGGAAGGTGGATGGACGTTTTCACACAGTTGGTAGATTGTTAACTTAAAGACACACCAAGACATTTTCTCCACCTTTCAGCAGCACATGTTATCTCTGCTACCTGCATGTGCTAATCCTTTCCTTTCCACGTGTTCTTTTTTCATATTTATTCTGAACACATCATTGAAATGATTTTCTGCATACTCATCTTTCTTGTCCTAAGTGCAGCTTTTGATACAACCTCTCACCACATCCTCCTCATCCATCTAGCATCTTTGGCAACACAACTCTCTCCTGGATTAAATCATACCTCTCTGGTTGTACTCAGTTTAGTCAATTAAAAGACATCTCATCTCAACTCTTTTCCTGTCAACAGCGGTTGTCCGCGGGCTACATCTTGGGGCCACGCTTTTTTTATAATTCATCTCTTCCCTTTCTGTAATGTCTGTAGGTAAGATGACATTCCTTTCCACTGCTATGCAGATGACACCCAGCTCTACCTGTTAGAAAAACGTATAGACATACTTCGGCCCTCCTACCTCCTGTTTACAAGAAATCAAAACTAGGTTCTCTTACAACCATCTCATGGCTGAAGAAGGTTCTCACCTCAAACAACAACATAAAAAACCTGTTCAAGCACATGAAGAGACAGCCCCATTAATAGTACTTTGAAAAGGTGCATTTCCATTAGTGAAGGTTCTGGGTAGATTTTCATAGGCCAGATCAATCACTACTCCATTGCCAGTGGCAGTAATGCTGTGTATTGCAGCAATGCGAGCAGCAAGTACACAGTCTATGGCGCGGGTGCATCTGTTCGACCTATAGACTGTGAAAAACAATGGATAAGGCATTAGCTGCAGCACATATACTGAGGGAGAAGAGAAACCAAGTGACTTTTGTAACACAATTGTACAAAACTGGCAAAAGTGTGGGTGTTGAAACCTCCAAACAGGAAAAGTACGAGTATTTAAACACCCACATCCTTGTGATGGTCACATAATGCAAGTCAGTGGTGATTGGCTGGAGCACAGTGTCAGAGTGATATAGGGATGTAAAAGATTCTGCAAACTTTGCAGCCAAAACGAAGGACAGAGGATATGTCCAAGCCCAAAATAAGCCACTGCTGTAAAAACCAAGCCCAAAAACCTGCGTCCCACGACTTCTGATATTTAAAAACAACTGCGCCCACTACATGATGCTCAAAGTTAGGAGCTGGGAGCAAAGCTACAGCCCAACTGCGCCAAATGACTGCAGGTGCAGTTACACATTTCAGCAGGATGATGTAATTTTACATATCAATTTGATATCAATATCCATTAATATCCATTTAGACAACACTGAGTTAATACAAATGACTAGTTGCTTTGTGGAGGGCAGTAGCACGAAGATTTACAAATAAGGAAGTAATAACAGCTAGTGATTGGCTGAACCAACTCACAATCAATCATATACTCTTGATACAAACTCTCCTGGCGTGGTACAAAAGAATTCCCCCTCCTCAGAGTTGTCATGGGTGTAAAATCAAACGATTAAGACCAAAATGGTTTTTTGAACCAGGCTGTAAATATGTTTATTTCTGCTCTAAAGTCAGACATTTTAACCTGGGAGTCAGTAGAGCTCGACTCTCTTTTGGAGTCAGCTGCTAGTGGTAGGTCGAGGAACTGCACCAAAGCCCCTGTTTGGAAGTTAAATGGTTGGCACTTGATAATGACCAGACTCGGTAGCTATTTCTGTTGTGTCCGTTTGGGCAGCATTCAGAGATGTTGTGTGGTTCTGTGAATGACGGAAAGCCATGTGACTGGAAGGAAATAGAATAATAAAGTACAATATTAAAAATATAAATGAATAAATAACTACATTTAAAAAAAAAAATCAGTCCACGAATTTACATCAAACCATTTAAATAAAAATCATTAATTCATGAATAGATTTCTAAAAAAGACATGCCTATTAATATATGAAATGTATTAATAGGCATGTCATATAAATATGCTATGGGTATTGTTTGTTAGTCGATTATTGATGTTTACTTTAGTTCCAAACTGACTAATATCTCAAACAACAGATTAGTGAATAGTTTGATTGAAGATTTGTATTTGATATAATAATTACTGATGTTAACTGTTATGTAGTGCTGCTAGGCATTAGAAGTACACTTTACCTGAGTCGTGTCATTTACTTATTAAAACACTCTGGAACCAAATATTTTTGTTACTAGAAGCCTAAACCATGTTACCATTCTTGTTCAATGTAAAATTGCACACAAACATTAAATAAGGCACTTTGCTCCATTATTCTGTTTTCCTTTAAGAGTTATGGTTTTGAAATGGGGGGATAAGATGGCTTGGCTGCGCTGGAAATTGCAAAATAGAATAGAAAAAGAATTGTGATCAAATTGTTATCATGATCCTGCCATGAATAAAAGAACAAAATGTGATATAAAACATGTGCTCTATTGCCCAACCCTAGTTCTCATACCAATTCCAGCACCAGGGCTTGGAGTATTTGCCGAGTACTGAGCAGAGTACTGAGCAGTGTACTGAGCAGCAGTATTAACCAGAGTACTGAGCAGTAGTACTGAGCAGTGTACTGAGCAGTAGTACTGAGCAGTGTACTGAGCAGAGTACTGAGCAGTAGTACTGAGCAGTAGTACTGAGCAGAGTACTGAGCAGCAGTATTAACCAGAGTACTGAGCAGTAGTACTGAGCAGTGTACTGAGCAGTAGTACTGAGCAGTAGTACTGAGCAGTGTACTGAGCAGAGTACTGAGCAGTAGTACTGAGCAGTGTACTGAGCAGTAGTACTGAGCAGTAGTACTGAGCAGAGTACTGAGCAGAGTACTGAGCAGTAGTACTGAGCAGAGTACTGAGCAGTGTACTGAGCAGTAGTACTGAGCAGTAGTACTGAGCAGTAGTACTGAGAAGAGTACTGAGCAGTGTACTGAGCAGTGTACTGAGCAGTAGTACTGAGCAGTGTACTGAGCAGAGTACTGAGCAGTAGTACTGAGAAGAGTACTGAGCAGTAGTACTGAGCAGAGTACTGAGCAGAGTACTGAGCAGTAGTACTGAGCAGTGTACTGAGCAGTGTACTGAGCAGAGTACTGAGCAGTGTACTGAGCAGTAGTACTGAGCAGAGTACTGAGCAGTGTACTGAGCAGTAGTACTGAGCAGAGTACTGAGCAGTGTACTGAGCAGTAGTACTGAGCAGTAGTACTGAGCAGTGTACTGAGCAGTAGTACTGAGCAGTGTACTGAGCAGTAGTACTGAGCAGTAGTACTGAGCAGTGTACTGAGCAGAGTACTGAGCAGTGTACTGAGCAGTAGTACTGAGCAGTAGTACTGAGCAGTAGTACTGAGCAGTAGTACTGAGCAGAGTACTGAGCAGTAGTACTGAGCAGTAGTACTGAGCAGTAGTACTGAGCAGTAGTACTGAGCAGCAGTACTGAGCAGAGTACTGAGCAGTGTACTGAACAGTAGTACTGAGCAGAGTACTGAGCAGTAGTACTGAGCAGTAGTACTGAGCAGTGTACTGAGCAGTAGTACTGAGCAGTGTACTGAGCAGTAGTACTGAGCAGTAGTACTGAGCAGTGTACTGAGCAGTGTACTGAGCAGTGTACTGAGCAGTAGTACTGAGCAGTGTACTGAGCAGTGTACTGAGCAGTGTACTGAGCAGTAGTACTGAGCAGTAGTACTGAGCAGTGTACTGAGCAGTAGTACTGAGCAGTAGTACTGAGCAGTGTACTGAGCAGAGTACTGAGCAGAGTACTGAGCAGTGTACTGAGCAGTGTACTGAGCAGTGTACTGAGCACTGTACTGAGCAGAGTACTGAGCAGTGTACTGAGCACTGTACTGAGCACAGTACTGAGCAGTAGTACTGAGAAGAGTACTGAGCAGTAGTACTGAGCAGAGTACTGAGCAGTGTACTGAGCAGAGTACTGAGCAGAGTACTGAGCAGAGTACTGAGCAGTAGTACTGAGCAGTGTACTGAGCAGTAGTACTGAGCAGTGTACTGAGCAGTGTACTGAGCAGAGTACTGAGCAGTAGTACTGAGCAGTAGTACTGAGCAGTGTACTGAGCAGAGCACTGAGCACTGTACTGAGCAGAGCACTGAGCACTGTACTGAGCAGAGTACTGAGCAGTGTACTGAGCAGTAGTACTGAGCAGTGTACTGAGCAGTAGTACTGAGCAGTGTACTGAGCAGAGTACTGAGCAGTGTACTGAGCAGTAGTACTGAGCAGTGTACTGAGCAGAGTACTGAGCAGTGTACTGAGCAGTAGTACTGAGCAGTAGTACTGAGCAGTGTACTGAGCAGAGCACTGAGCAGTAGTACTGAGCAGTGTACTGAGCAGTGTACTGAGCAGTGTACTGTGCAGTGTACTGAGCAGAGTACTGAGCAGTGTACTGAGCAGTAGTACTGAGCAGAGTACTGAGCAGTGTATTGAGCAGTAGTACTGAGCAGTAGTACTGAGCAGTAGTACTGAGCAGTGTACTGAGCAGAGTACTGAGCAGTAGTACTGAGCAGTGTACTGAGCAGAGTACTGAGCAGTGTACTGAGCAGTAGTACTGAGCAGTAGTACTGAGCAGTGTACTGAGCAGAGTACTGAGCAGTGTACTGAGCAGTAGTACTGAGCAGTAGTACTGAGCAGTAGTACTGAGCAGTAGTACTGAGCAGTAGTACTGAGCAGTGTACTGAGCAGTGTACTGAGCAGTGTACTGAGCAGTGTACTGAGCAGTAGTACTGAGCAGTAGTACTGAGCAGAGTACTGAGCAGTGTACTGAGCAGAGTACTGAGCAGTGTACTGAGCAGGAGTACTGAGCAGTAGTACTGAGCAGAGTACTGAGCAGTGTACTGAGCAGTAGTACTGAGCAGAGTACTGAGCAGTGTACTGAGCAGTAGTACTGAGCAGTGTACTGAGCAGTAGTACTGAGCAGTGTACTGAGCAGTAGTACTGAGCAGTGTACTGAGCAGTAGTACTGAGCAGTGTACTGAGCAGTAGTACTGAGCAGTAGTACTGAGCAGTAGTACTGAGCAGTGTACTGAGCAGAGTACTGAGCAGTAGTACTGAGCAGTAGTACTGAGCAGTAGTACTGAGCAGAGTACTGAGCAGTAGTACTGAGCAGTAGTACTGAGCAGAGTACTGAGCAGTGTACTGAGCAGTGTACTGAGCAGAGTACTGAGCAGAGTACTGAGCAGTAGTACTGAGCAGTAGTACTGAGCAGTAGTACTGAGCAGTGTACTGAGCAGTAGTACTGAGCAGTGTACTGAGCAGTAGTACTGAGCAGTGTACTGAGCAGTGTACTGAGCAGTGTACTGAGCACAGTACTGAGCACAGTACTGAGCAGTAGTACTGAGCAGAGTACTGAGCAGTGTACTGAGCAGTAGTACTGAGCAGTGTACTGAGCAGAGTACTGAGCAGTAGTACTGAGCAGAGTACTGAGCAGTAGTACTGAGCAGTGTACTGAGCAGTGTACTGAGCACTGTACTGAGCAGTGTACTGAGCAGAGTACTGAGCACTGTACTGAGCAGTAGTACTGAGCAGTAGTACTGAGCAGAGTACTGAGCAGAGTACTGAGCAGTGTACTGAGCAGTGTACTGAGCAGAGTACTGAGCAGAGTACTGAGCAGAGTACTGAGCAGTGTACTGAGCAGTGTACTGAGCAGTGTACTGAGCAGAGTACTGAGCAGTAGTACTGAGCAGTAGTACTGAGCAGTGCACTGAGCAGTGCACTGAGCAGAGCACTGAGCAGTGCACTGAGCAGAGCACTGAGCACTGTACTGAGCAGAGCACTGAGCACTGTACTGAGCAGAGTACTGAGCAGTGTACTGAGCAGTAGTACTGAGCAGTGTACTGAGCAGTGTACTGAGCAGTAGTACTGAGCAGTAGTACTGAGCAGTAGTACTGAGCAGTAGTACTGAGCAGTAGTACTGAGCAGTAGTACTGAGCAGTGTACTGAGCAGTGTACTGAGCAGAGTACTGAGCAGTGTACTGAGCAGTAGTACTGAGCAGTAGTACTGAGCAGTAGTACTGAGCAGTGTACTGAGCAGTAGTACTGAGCAGTAGTACTGAGCAGTGTACTGAGCAGTGTACTGAGCAGTGTACTGAGCAGTGTACTGAGCAGTGGTACTGAGCAGTGGTACTGAGCAGTGGTACTGAGCAGTGGTACTGAGCAGAGTACTGAGCAGTGTACTGAGCAGTAGTACTGAGCAGTAGTACTGAGCAGTGTACTGAGCAGTAGTACTGAGCAGTAGTACTGAGCAGAGGACTGAGCAGAGTACTGAGCAGAGTACTGAGCAGTGTACTGAGCAGTAGTACTGAGCAGTGTACTGAGCAGTGTACTGAGCAGTAGTACTGAGCAGTAGTACTGAGCAGTGTACTGAGCAGTGTACTGAGCAGTAGTACTGAGCAGTGTACTGAGCAGTAGTACTGAGCAGAAGTACTGAGCAGAGTACTGAGCAGTAGTACTGAGCAGAGTACTGAGCAGAGTACTGAGCAGTGTACTGAGCAGAGTACTGAGCAGTGTACTGAGCAGAGTACTGAGCAGAGTACTGAGCAGTGTACTGAGCAGAGTACTGAGCAGTGTACTGAGCAGTGTACTGACCAGAGTACTGAGCAGTAGTACTGACCAGAGTACTGAGCAGTGTACTGAGCAGTGTACTGAGCAGTAGTACTGAGCAGTGTACTGAGCAGAGTACTGAGCAGAGTACTGAGCAGTAGTACTGAGCAGTAGTACTGAGCAGAGTACTGAGCAGTAGTACTGAGCAGTGTACTGAGCAGTAGTACTGAGCAGTGTACTGAGCAGAGTACTGAGCAGAGTACTGAGCAGAGTACTGAGCAGAGTACTGAGCAGAGTACTGAGCAGAGTACTGAGCAGTAGTACTGAGCAGAGTACTGAGCAGTAGTACTGAGCAGTGTACTGAGCAGAGTACTGAGCAGTAGTACTGAGCAGAGTACTGAGCAGTAGTACTGAGCAGTAGTACTGAGCAGTAGTACTGAGCAGTGTACTGAGCAGTAGTACTGAGCAGTAGTACTGAGCAGTAGTACTGAGCAGAGTACTGAGCAGTAGTACTGAGCAGTAGTACTGAGCAGTGTACTGAGCAGTAGTACTGAGCAGAGTACTGAGCAGTAGTACTGAGCAGTAGTACTGAGCAGTAGTACTGAGCAGTGTACTGAGCAGTAGTACTGAGCGGTGTACTGAGCGGTGTACTGAGCAGTGTACTGAGCAGAGTACTGAGCAGAGTACTGAGCAGAGTACTGAGCAGTAGTACTGAGCAGAGTACTGAGCAGTAGTACTGAGCAGTGTACTGAGCAGAGTACTGAGCAGTAGTACTGAGCAGTAGTACTGAGCAGTGTACTGAGCAGAGTACTGAGCAGTGTACTGAGCAGAGTACTGAGCAGAGTACTGAGCAGAGTACTGAGCAGTAGTACTGAGCAGTAGTACTGAGCAGAGTACTGAGCAGAGTACTGAGCAGTGTACTGAGCAGTAGTACTGAGCAGTAGTACTGAGCAGTAGTACTGAGCAGTGCACTGAGCAGTAGTACTGAGCAGAGTACTGAGCAGAGTACTGAGCAGTAGTACTGACCAGAGTACTGAGCAGAGTACTGAGCAGTAGTACTGACCAGAGTACTGAGCAGTAGTACTGACCAGAGTACTGAGCAGTAGTACTGACCAGAGTACTGAGCAGTGTACTGAGCAGTGTACTGAGCTGTAGTACTGAGCAGAGTACTGAGCAGTAGTACTGAGCAGTGTACTGAGCAGTGTACTGAGCAGAGTACTGAGCAGTGTACTGAGCAGTGTACTGAGCAGAGTACTGAGCAGAGTACTGAGCAGTAGTACTGAGCAGTAGTACTGAGCAGAGTACTGAGCAGAGTACTGAGCAGTGTACTGAGCAGTGTACTGAGCAGTAGTACTGAGCAGTAGTACTGAGCAGTAGTACTGAGCAGTGCACTGAGCAGTAGTACTGACCAGAGTACTGAGCAGAGTACTGAGCAGTAGTACTGACCAGAGTACTGAGCAGAGTACTGAGCAGAGTACTGACCAGAGTACTGAGCAGTAGTACTGACCAGAGTACTGAGCAGTAGTACTGACCAGAGTACTGAGCAGTAGTACTGACCAGAGTACTGAGCAGTAGTACTGACCAGAGTACTGAGCAGTAGTACTGACCAGAGTACTGAGCAGTAGTACTGACCAGAGTACTGAGCAGAGTACTGAGCAGTAGTACTGACCAGAGTACTGAGCAGTAGTACTGACCAGAGTACTGAGCAGTGTACTGAGCAGTGTACTGAGCAGTGTACTGAGCAGTAGTACTGAGCAGAGTACTGAGCAGTAGTACTGAGCAGTGTACTGAGCAGTAGTACTGAGCAGAGTACTGAGCAGTAGTACTGAGCAGAGTACTGAGCAGAGTACTGAGCAGTAGTACTGAGCAGAGTACTGAGCAGAGTACTGAGCAGAGTACTGAGCAGTGTACTGAGCAGAGTACTGAGCAGTGTACTGAGCAGAGTACTGAGCAGAGTACTGAGCAGTGTACTGAGCAGAGTACTGAGCAGTGTACTGAGCAGAGTACTGAGCAGTGTACTGAGCAGTGTACTGACCAGAGTACTGAGCAGTAGTACTGACCAGAGTACTGAGCAGTGTACTGAGCAGTGTACTGAGCAGTAGTACTGAGCAGTGTACTGAGCAGAGTACTGAGCAGAGTACTGAGCAGTAGTACTGAGCAGTAGTACTGAGCAGTGTACTGAGCAGTAGTACTGAGCAGAGTACTGAGCAGTAGTACTGAGCAGTAGTACTGAGCAGAGTACTGAGCAGAGTACTGAGCAGTAGTACTGAGCAGTGTACTGAGCAGTAGTACTGAGCAGTGTACTGAGCAGTGTACTGAGCAGAGTACTGAGCAGAGTACTGAGCAGAGTACTGAGCAGTAGTACTGAGCAGAGTACTGAGCAGTAGTACTGAGCAGTGTACTGAGCAGAGTACTGAGCAGTAGTACTGAGCAGTAGTACTGAGCAGTGTACTGAGCAGAGTACTGAGCAGTGTACTGAGCAGTGTACTGAGCAGAGTACTGAGCAGAGTACTGAGCAGTAGTACTGAGCAGTAGTACTGAGCAGAGTACTGAGCAGAGTACTGAGCAGTGTACTGAGCAGTGTACTGAGCAGTAGTACTGAGCAGTAGTACTGAGCAGTAGTACTGAGCAGTAGTACTGAGCAGTAGTACTGAGCAGTAGTACTGAGCAGTAGTACTGAGCAGTGCACTGAGCAGTAGTACTGACCAGAGTACTGAGCAGAGTACTGAGCAGTAGTACTGACCAGAGTACTGAGCAGAGTACTGAGCAGTAGTACTGACCAGAGTACTGAGCAGTAGTACTGACCAGAGTACTGAGCAGTAGTACTGACCAGAGTACTGAGCAGTGTACTGAGCAGTGTACTGAGCAGTAGTACTGAGCAGAGTACTGAGCAGTAGTACTGAGCAGTAGTACTGAGCAGTGTACTGAGCAGTGTACTGAGCAGAGTACTGAGCAGTGTACTGAGCAGTGTACTGAGCAGAGTACTGAGCAGAGTACTGAGCAGTAGTACTGAGCAGTAGTACTGAGCAGAGTACTGAGCAGAGTACTGAGCAGTGTACTGAGCAGTGTACTGAGCAGTAGTACTGAGCAGTAGTACTGAGCAGTAGTACTGAGCAGTAGTACTGAGCAGTGCACTGAGCAGTAGTACTGACCAGAGTACTGAGCAGAGTACTGAGCAGTAGTACTGACCAGAGTACTGAGCAGTAGTACTGACCAGTGTACTGAGCAGAGTACTGAGCAGAGTACTGAGCAGTAGTACTGAGCAGTAGTACTGAGCAGAGTACTGAGCAGAGTACTGAGCAGTGTACTGAGCAGTGTACTGAGCAGTAGTACTGAGCAGTAGTACTGAGCAGTAGTACTGAGCAGTAGTACTGAGCAGTGCACTGAGCAGTAGTACTGACCAGAGTACTGAGCAGAGTACTGAGCAGTAGTACTGACCAGAGTACTGAGCAGAGTACTGAGCAGTAGTACTGACCAGAGTACTGAGCAGTAGTACTGACCAGAGTACTGAGCAGTAGTACTGACCAGAGTACTGAGCAGTAGTACTGACCAGAGTACTGAGCAGTAGTACTGACCAGAGTACTGAGCAGTAGTACTGACCAGAGTACTGAGCAGAGTACTGAGCAGTAGTACTGACCAGAGTACTGAGCAGTAGTACTGACCAGAGTACTGAGCAGTAGTACTGACCAGAGTACTGAGCAGTGTACTGAGCAGTGTACTGAGCAGTGTACTGAGCAGTAGTACTGAGCAGAGTACTGAGCAGTAGTACTGAGCAGTGTACTGAGCAGAGGGTTTTTTCCCCCCATTTCTTTAAAACAAGAAATTATTTTAATTAATTAATAAAAAAAACACAAAATACACAAAAGTATTTATATGTATATTTATATGTTTATGTTAAAGCTAACTTTCTGTACTTCTTTTAGTGGACAGTCAGTCAGTCTCACACCAATTGGAGGTGGGCTTGAGGCCCGGACCACAGCTCCAGATGTTCAGTTACACAACAAAATCCAACATTTTCACAGACCAACAAAGCTGGTCACCCCGGACAATGAACTTCAGTTCTGTCCATCGTTGGTGTGGTTGCTGAGCCAATCAAGCCAAAGGGAGAGAGGAAACCGAAGTACTGATGCCCTTATTTTCAGCAGAATCTGCGAGCATTGTTGATACTGGTATCGGTAGCGGGACAACTCTACTCTGGAATGGTTTCCCTCTCTGCCCATCTTCACATCACTTCTCAAAAGCTGCCTGTTCATATTACCTCTCTATAAACAACACACGTGTAACACTTCTTTCGTATCTGAACTTTTACTTCTCTGTTGCCAATAGTTTTCTTTCCTGATTTTATGCCTTTGAATTATGCTGTTTTTATGTGATGTAAGATGAGCTTGAGGTTTGTGAAATGCACTTACTGCAACTATAACATTTCCCTTTGTAAATAACTAAGTAATTCTTCAGTTGAATTCAGTTTATCACAGATGGATTTACTCCCGTCTTTCCTCAGAGCATGCTGCATAAGGGACCTTAGGTTGTAATGTGCCAGTATGCAACTCTCCAATGAAATAAGGTTGGAAATATTTAAGGTTGCCAACTTAATCCACAGCTGGAATATGAGCAAAAACATTTACTATTGATCTTTGCTGGACTGGTGACCTTTCCAAGGTGTAATCTATCTTTCACCCAGTGACAGTCGAGCACATGAATATTTACCATTGCCAGCATGTGCTTCTGATAAACAAACTCTACTCCGTTTATCTATCTGCTGCTGTTCATCTGTGGTTGCAGAAGATCTCTCAGAGCAGAACACTCCTTCACAATAAACACAAAGGAATCACCATCTTTGACACACTGCAGGTCGCTGAAATCTCTTACTGGCAGAAGGTTTCAATCACGTGGGACAAAAGTATGGCAAATAGATAATTAATGATTTTCTTGAGCATAACTAGATCCTGAACAACTGTAACTAAAGACAGGCTCCATGATGAATGTGTGGCAAAGATGTATGATGTCCTCTGCAGCGTCTCACCTCTTATGCAGGTCCAGCAGTCCTCTCTTGTGTTGTGTTTCTGCAACTCTTGTTGGGTTACTTCAATCAGCCGTCCTCTGAGCCCGGTCAGATCTTTTTCACTTTTGGCAAACCGAATCCAGTCCATCAGACTGTGGCCCGGTTTCAACACCACCTGACACACATTTCCAAACAGGATAAGTCCTAACATAGAGGTGCAGCGATCCCCACACCTTCTGGACTCTCGAGCCGGAAGTACAGTTGCCGTGTTCGCGTATTTAAAACACATAAGAATTATCACTGATCGTTGTACGTATGATAAAATAAAGATGTCCTGCAATCTGTCTTTCCAGCTGTCACCCTAACACACATGGAAGCATCGTTTCGGTGGGTGTAACAGGACAATCCTGGAAGGGTTACCGGAGGTAGGTACCTTGTTCCTGCCGGACTGGGCGGACGGAGCGACTCGCTGCTGGGAGCTCGGAGCCGGGAAGGACTGGCTCGGTACGTTCAACATGTTGTGAAGGCTTCGGAGGCAGCCCCAGTTTCGTAGAAAACCTATCAAACCAGCGGGGATTTACCACGAGTCATGGACGAGTCACGGAGTCACTCCGGCTGTATTTTGTAAGCT
>JABWDQ010000184.1:5116699-5141699 GCA_014839995.1 Xenentodon cancila | reverse complement strand
CGGAGCACTCGGGGCAGTAACCCCCAAACTGGAAGAGTGGCTGCAGCAGATCCCCGGAACAACCTCAGATATCTCAGTCCAGAAAAGTGCAGTGTTAGGAACAGCAAAGATACTGCGCAGAACCCTCAAGCTCCCTGGCCTCTGGTAGAGGACCCGAGCTTAGAAGGGACACCACCCACGGAGGGTGAGGAACGAGTTTTTTTTTTTTTTTTTTTTTTTTTTATATATATATATATATATCAAACCCCAACCTGTCAAGACAGATGGTTGTCCTTCCTGAGTCTGGTTCTGCCAGTGGGTTTTTCCTGTTAAAGGGAACTTATTTTCTTTCCACAGTCGCTTGGTGCTTGCTCAGCACAGGGGATTTTATTAAAGAAAAGTTTTGATGCAATATGTTAGTTTCCTTAGTGAAGCAATAATTATTGTTGTTATTTTATTGGCTTCATAATTATTGGGCTAATTCGGAATGAGTGCTGTTTTGCTGTTTTGTTGTAGTGCCTAGAGATGGCATTTGTCATGATTTGGCACTATAAAAATAAAGCTGAATTGAATTGAATTGGTTCCTCACAGCGAGAACGTTCATGCTTCAATTCCCAGGCAGGAGTCTTTCTGTGTGGAGTTTGCACGTTCTCCCCATGCATGCATGGGTTCTCCATAGTAGGTTAATTGGTCATTCTAAATTGCCCGTAGGTGTGAGTGGGCACGGTTGTCTGTCTTTGTATGTGGCCCTGTGATGGGCTGGTGACCTGTCCAGGTGGACCCCTGCCCCTTGCCTGTCGGGATGGGCTCCGGCAAACCCCCATGACACTGCAAATGAATACGTGGGTATTGAAAACGGATGGATGGAGGAATTGAAATGGATGTGATTTCTAGCTACGGAGAGCAAAACCCTTTTTTGAAACAAACTTTAAATATATTTATATCTGTAAATATTTTTCATATCTGCTGAAAACGTAGACATTTTAACATGGAGATCAATTAAGGTACCAACCATTGATATACATGCAGACAGTTGTTAAAAAAAACTGACCCTATTGGTCAGTCATTGAACTGTAATTTTTCCCACTTCCTTGTTAGCCTAAACCCTAAAGTTAGTGTTGCTGCTTGTAAGCAACTCAGGGTGACACACTCCCTGATCTGACAATGACTAGGTTACCAATCTGGAGTTTTGTCAACAAAACATATGCAGGACATTAGATGTTACCTCATGTAAATGCATGATTTAGGTTCCCTAATCCTGCTGCAGCACATTTGGCTCAAATTAAGGGGTCATTTACAGGCTCATGATGACCTCGATGCCAAGCGAATGAGGTGGTCCATTCATTTGAATCAAGTGTGTTGGCTCAGGCAAACACCTAAAACATGCAGGGCAGTGGTACTGGAGGGATGGAACTGAGAAACACTGTCCTGAAACAGCAGTGACCAAAGAAGCACCAGTGAACAGAAGAAAAAAAAACAACATGGCTGATGGATTATCCCACACGAGCAACAGAGATGACCTGTCTGCTGCACCCGTGTACCCACACACAGCCAAGATCGGCTCCAGCCAATCCCCATGACCCTGAACAGGAATACAGGATGGTTGGCAACAGAAACTGTGTATGCTACAGAAAGTAATAAATGCTCTGTAAACTTTATTCATTGTTAGAGTTCAATTGTTGCTTCAGGTCACATAAAATGTTTGAACATTAACCATATTTTCGTTTCATAAGTATGTTTACTATTTGTAAAGAGATGCTTGTTCATTCTGCTTTAAGCTTTGAGCTTATAGGAACAGTCCTATTCAGTTTTCTATGTACAGCACCAGTTCACAACCACAACGTCAGGAGCTACAGTCCGATACAACCGTTCCAACAGAGCAGCATAAAGGATTTACAATCACATGTCACAACTGCACAACTTCCACAGCAAATGGCTTTTCTAGTATTGATTGTGTCTTTTGATTGGTGCTAGTGTTTTAATGTGCTGGAAATGTCATTGCAGTCAGATCTGATAGGATCACATGGATTGACAGTAAATTCCCAGCATGCAGCGCTACATATCCTTCTATGCTGCTGCCTCCAGATGGCAGCAAAAGTCAAGAGCAGATTCAATTAAATTTGTCTTGGTTTTGAGTGTTTTGTTTTAGACAACACATGAGCATATATAATACACACACACACACACGTATACATACACTACTGTTGTTACAAAAAAACGTTTTTGTCAAGAGTATGTTTGTGCCTTGAATGCTGTTTAAGCTTTTCATGTGTGTAAAGTATGTGTTTTTCTTCTGTACTGTAATATTTTATCTTTCTTCAGCCACTCCACCCATCTCTTCCTCCCCATCAGTAGACCCAGCTGAGGGGCAGATAATTACAATTTCAGAAACCATTTGTCAGATCATTACCAGCTAATCCTGTGTTTGGTCTGATGAGTCACGCGTCTAATTTTCCTCGCTGAGGGACAGCTTGGGGACCTTTCACAAACACACATCGAGCCCACTGGCTTGCCCTGTGGGGCCCCCACGCTGCTGGGGAACAGGCAGCAGTGGTGTTCCCCAGACACAATCAGGGATCCCAGCAGAGAAAAAATAAAACGGTCAATATTTAAAAAATGTTGTGTTTTATATTTGCCTGAAAAGGGTTTTTAGCCTATGTATAATGTGTGACTACAGTCTACTGTAAAGAAGGCATTAATTAATAGTTGTTTTAAAAGCAGAACATGTTTCTTTTTTTCCTTTCACAAAGCCTCTCATTTATCTTTTTTGATAACCACAAAAAACAGCTTTGCTTCAGCTCTGTTCCTGTTAAACAATTTAAATAAAAGGATTATTGATTGTATTGCACTGATTATTCATCTTTTTGCTCACCTTGAATCCTCAACTCAACTCAGTGGACATTGGACATTTCAGAAGTGAGAGAATCATAGATATATCAGATAAAAAGCTGCAACAAGCACTGCAGGGGAGGCAGTTTAGACTCAATAATCACAAGAACATCTGGGATGGTGATTTCAGCTCCCCATCTGCTGTTTGGTGCCGCTGAAAGCTCATGAAAGAATGAGCCAACACAAGTTCAAGACACCTTCAATCTCTGTGAGCTCATCATTGCAAGCCACGCTTTTTACATTACACACACTAAATGTTTCTCAATTAAACGGGCACGCAAAAAGTGAGTACATCCTTTTTTAGTCCTTTAAAATCATAATGAAATGATCTGATCATGGTGGGTCTCAGCCAAATACAGCCTCAACAACATAACGATGTCACTGTGCTATTATTTATTCAACATTTATTAAACCAAAAATAAAAAATAAACAGCCTGAGCAATACTTACTATAATGCTATGTGTTATAATCTTTTTATACAGTACTTTTTGACTCAACAGTTGTTGAAAAAGGTTTTCTGTCACTTCTTTCAAGAGTTTGTCATCACTTCACAGTGCCGCTGTGAAAGAAAGCAGCATGACGAGCATTTGGTTCTCAACTAATAAAACCATTGGACTTCAATGTCCATCTGCTTCTTCCTGTGCGTGTTTAAGCCTCAATGCCAGTGTCTAAACATTGTCACTGAATAGACTGTTTGCTGTTGTTGTTGACAGTTACTCCACAATGACACATGCTCTGTCCCTACACCCACTTGTCTGGTTTTATGTGCTGCACATCTTATTTTTCCTTATGTATGTCGGTTAAGGTCATAATACCAGAGACAAAGAAGAGTTTCCATGAAAACTAATAAGGCCAAGGACAGTGGATCAGTAAACACTTTTTGTTACCATTTTATTTGATATGCTTCACCTTTACCCTGCAGTAAAACCTGCTAAATGCACCAATTATTACTGTTTCTGCGCTTGAGTGTGTAAATTTATCTGTCATATCCGTCTTAATTATGGTTCAAAATGCCAAATGTATATGTGGAATCTGGTTAAAATTATAGCTATGCACTATAAATCTAGAATAATGACGGGTTTACAGTGATTATATTAAAAAGTGATGGGTTTCGAAAAGCCTCGTTTCTATATAGTATAATTTTACTTCAGAGCAATATGAACAAAGTCTTGACTTCAGAAAATATATAAACTAATAATTTTTTTAAATCTGTTATTTGGTTTGCATGTGTTTTATTTGACTTTTCATGGCCTCTATAGAAGAATATAATATTTATTCAGTCATAGGCTTTGTAGCAGATGTGCTTTCATAAAATTCTAAAATCCGGATGAATGTAAATTGTAATTATGAAAAATTGGAGAAGTGGTAGGATTAAATAAGTTTTACTTCTTTCTTCCCCTTTTCAGACATGTTAAACAGGATACACATGTTTTGTGTATGTCTATGTGTGTGCACGTATATAAGTATGTATATATAGATAGGTGTGCATGTTCTGTATAGATTTATCTTATTGATGTGTGTACATAAATTTATAAACAGATCCATTTAATTATATAGATTTGTTTTCAAGGGGTTGTATATGTTCAAATGTGTGTGTATGCACATGTGTATATGTATATTTGTTTATAAATTTATACTAACATTAACATTGTTATGCTTTACACAATGACTTTGACATGTCTGGAATTAATCAATAAAACAAAATGTAAAATGAAACAGTGTATTTGGTGAAGTGAAATCAATTGCTGCAGGTTAGAGTTTGACCCAGTTTCAAACCTGTAGTCTACATAATGAAGTAACATGACCTCTCAAACTCCATTTCATTGCTGTCCACACTTCTGGTATACGGGGTATACGGTGCATACCCAAGAAGTGGCAGGGAGGATCTGGGAATGATATCACACCCGAGTTCACCTCGCTCCAGTTGGAAAGTCAGAATATGAACCTTTGAAAACATCTGATTTGCCAGTCTCCACCGCTACTCTTCATTAGCAGTATGATTTCAGGTGTAAAACTAGCCTAGGGTTTACGTTGCTGATGTGAGTAGCAGCCTTGTTGGAACCCTAGGTTACACTAATGTTCAGTGAAAATGTTGTGAAATATTATGATCATTCAAATGGTTTGAATCAAAGAAGAAGCATGAACCAAACGCTGTCAACTCGTAGGTTAATTATGGTAACGTTATGTTTAAAACCGAAAAAAATATCTACTTATTTCCCTTAATTTAGATTTAACAACAAAAAAAAAAAGATCACTGTTTCTCTAACCATCCAATATCTGGAAGGCTACATCACCTCTTGTAGAAACTTCACATTCACACAATCTAGTTTTCACATCATCAACAGTAAACTTCAGAGTGTAATCATGTTGTCATATAATTGTTATATTTGGTGTATATTTCACTACATATTTACATGTATAGGTCATTTATCTCTGATAAATGTGTCCGTCTAAAGTATATGGTGACTAAGAGGTGGTTTCAAAGACAGCAAAAGTTTGATTTAAAGAACATTAAATAAATAAAAGAGAGCCTACAACATGTTTAGCACAAGCAGACATGTATTTCAAAACTCACATGTTTTTAACTGTCTGGGTACAGTATAAAAGTCATAATTAGTACCATCATTTGTCAATACCTAAAAGTTAAACAAATACAAACACACACACACACACACACACACACACACACACACACACACACACACACACAAACTGCGAAGAGCCAGAGCCCCGGCCCCCATCAGGTACACCTTCTACAGAGGCACCATCGAGAGCATCCTGACCAGCTGCATCACCGTGTGGTACGGATCCTGCACCGCAACCTGCCGCAAGTCTCTCCAACGCGTCGTGAGAGCAGCTGAGAAGATCGTTGGTGTCTCTCTCCCCTCACTTCAGGACATCTACAGCAGCCGTCTGACTCGCAAAGCCCTCAGCATTGTGAGAGACCCCACCCACCCGTCACACAGCCTCTTCAGTCTGCTGCCTTCAGGGAGGAGGCTGCGGACCCTCCGAGCCAGAACCAGAACCAGCAGACTGAAGGACAGCTTCGTCTACCAGGCCGTCAGGAGGCTGAACACTCTCCCTTCTCTTCCACCGTTTCCCTCCCTGCCCCCCCCTCACTCACTCTGATCTCAGTATCTGCATCAGGAACTTTTGGCAGAACTGGACCGCCTACTTTGCACCAGGTCACTTTAATCGAACCGAAAAACTGTTGTACAAATGTCATGTGACAACTTGTTTCTTGTCTCTTTTTAACTTGCACTTTGTTTAAAATTTATTTATTGTGCAGCACCGAGGGTTTGAGAGTAACGTCATTTAGTATGAACCTCACATGTGGTAGAATTGACAATAAACTTGACTCTGACTCTCTGACTCTGACACACATACACCAACTGTGTTCTTTCTGGAAAGGTTTCAGAACATTTACAGTGGTTTTATTACTGCAGATGAATGTCTGTGTTTAATCTGGTGCTGCCTGAGGGCTAAGAGCGTTAACATCACAGGTATCAGATATTGATCTACAGCCTTGTCTGATGCACAGAGATTCTCTGAATCATTGATGATATCATGTACTGTAGCTGATGAGATATTCAGTCTTCAGATAAAAACATTTTCCCATCTCAGGCATTCCTTTTCTTTTTTTATTGATCATTATTTCAAGATGTGGTCACTGTAAGCTTTCAACCCTTTATGCACTCTATGAAGGCTCTCTGCATATTACCATAAAATGTATTTCTAAAGAAGTCAATATTTTCACATTATTCAGATATCCCTCATACCCGCTGTATATCCTTCGCAGGATTAAGCAGATCTACTGGAGCCTAACCAACTCATTACAGGTGAGAAGCAGGGGTACATCCTGGACAGGTCGCCAGTCTATCACAGGGCCACATATAGACACAGGCAATTATGCACACTTATACCTACGGGCAGTTGAGAATAATCAATCAACCTAACATGTATGATTTTGGACTATGGGAGGAAACCAGAGTACCCAGAGGGAGAACACGCAAACTCCACACAGAAAGACTCCCGCCGGGCCAGGGAATTCAACCAGGAACCTTCTTTCTGTGAGGCAACAGTGTTAACCACTAAGCACTAAGCACTAATAAGTGAAAGCTCCCTTGTCATTTTTCATCAAAAATTTAGTTTAACTAAAGAATTGAAATCAAAATCAATAATCATGTATTAGCTCTGAATATTTTAGATGATAGTCAACAAACATTCGATTATGTTTTCAACATATTTAGAAAATAATATATGTAAATGCAGGTGTGACAGGGTTGAGACTATACTGGGCTGAAGATGGTAACGGTGTTGACGAGACATATACATATAATTTTTTTACTCTCAAATTCATTGTACAGCACTTTTCATTTGCATTATATTTCATTTTCTAACCATAGAAAGGACACCATATACAAACTGCAATTTAAAGTAAAAAAACAACCACAACAGCATATTAATATCTATCAAACACTGTAAAATGAATTGCTCAAATGTATGTGTATGTATATATATATATATATATATATGTGTGTGTGTGTGTATGTATGTGTGGTGTGCTAAAAGTCAACTTGTCCTTGTTCCTATAACATGCAATTAAACTTGTAAAATGATAAACTGGTTGTAATAATAGTAAAACAGTTAATGATTTCAGTGTCTTTCTGTAGCGCCTGTGTCCATGTCAGCGTGTTTTTGCATGTGTGTGCCTGCATCAGTGTATGCGTCTCTATATATCATTGAATGTGCCTCTTGTTTCATTGAATTCATCTCATGAATTGGCTCCACAGCTACTTCAAGACCTCCACATGTTGCTTTGTCACGTTCAGTGGGAGTGGAATGAGTTGAAGGACATCATCACACAGCTACCAGAGGATATCCTCCTGATGCAGTCGGAAGAATCGGTTTGATCAAACGCGATGGATGCATTTGACATGTGTTTCTTCTACATTTAAAAAGATGCCTGGATACAAATTACCATCATATCTGACAATACACCATTGACCCATCAGCTCTGGACCTTCCCACTGGATAACTTTTTCTGGATTCCCCCCACTGGTTGGCTGTAATACAGCCATTTTTATCTTCTGGCCAAAACTGAAACACTGGGTGTTGAAAGCACTTGCGAACCACCTAGTTTTTCATGACAAGCCTTAAAAAAAAATCCAAAAACCAGACTTGAATCCTCTTCTGTCTAGTTCTGCTGTGAAAAGGTAGAAGCCGTCTCATTGTGTGTATTGTGTACAGGGTCCATCGTGCAGCACACACACTTGTGGATGTTGAGCTTGGAGGTAATCCAGGACAGGATTTAGGTGCTACCATGTTGCTGGAGGGCCATTATGTTTACAGGGGCAGATGGTGCCAAAGCAGACAGCCTTTGGGTGTCCACCAACATACAGCACACCCATATGAAGCGTGGCCTGCTGATGTGAATCCCCAAAGTGACTGCTTGAACTTGAGAACTGAATTTACAGCTGTAGATTTCTGAGAAGGCAACATGGATCAACGTCTCCTCCGCTGACATGTTGTTTTTAACCTCACAACAGAAGGCATACTGCTGCTTGATATTAGAGTGCTGCATTTTTCGTGATAATGAGGGTACAGGTGCAGTCTATGAAGAGGAAAACTGAGGAATGTTGGGATGTGTAGTATCAGAAGGCTGGCAATGTTGATCATGGTAGCGAGATCAAAAAGTGTCAGAGGTGCACAAGGTTGTAGGCACTATGGAGGTCCAGTTTAGTCAAAGTGGTAGCCCCACGCTACTGATCAAGGGTGGTAAGCATCAGAGGGAGTGGGTAACGGTTCTTCACCGTGATGATATTCAGCCCCTGGTAGTGATTGCAGGGTTGGAGACCGCCGTTCTTCTTGACATGAAGAAGAGCACAGCCGCTGTGGATGTTTGAAAGCTTTCTCAACATATGGCTCCATGGCCCGATGTTCTGCCTGGCTGAGCGGATAGATTGACTCCAGGGGATGAAGTACCAACTATGAGGTCAATAGCACAATCCCACAGACGAGGAGGTGGCAGGTGAGTGGCTCAGACATTAAACACTGCCGCCAGGACCTGATGGTCCCTGGGAACTGAGGGACCAGCAGCAGTGGAGACAGTACTGACTGAGGTGCTGCAGGACACGCCCAAGCATTAACGACTCGTCTGATCTTCACAGCGACGGCTGGCAGGGAGGATTTCTTCAGTTCATTAAAAATCATTGGTGTCATAGTTAACCTTTTGAGATTCTTTAGCAGGTTTCCACCAATGGAGGTCCACCTGAAGCCTGGATCCTTTCATCAGCTGAGTTGTGAGTGTGTGGAAGTGGGAGAGGGTGCGAGTGTGCTTGAGAACTGTGTGTACAGGTGAGTCTGTCTATGCAGTGGTCCTTCAACACCCAGCCAGGTGGCTGGGTTCTGGTCCTGGTTCTTGTCCTTCTTCCCCAGACACAAGAGGCCTCAGAGAAAAATAGAAGCTACAGAGGAATTCTGCTGACTTTTGAAAGTTTTAGCCTCAAACATTCATCAGGCTTCTGATGCCTTGATAGCTTGTTTTGAACATTTTGACCTTTATGAACACTTTGGACAATAAGACTGCGTTTTAACTTAACTCTTTACATGGCAGATAACCATTTATGGTGACTGTAGACATATTCTCCAAATGTTAAGGGACTTTCAAGTATTTTATTCACTGCCTTATGAATGGTTAAGAGGAAAATGTTTGTGTATTAGGTTCATGCCAGTTTTGTTTGTGTTTATCTTTGTTAGGTATTTGCTAACTCAGTCCTGCATGATGCACGATGGGCCAGTCCCAGTTATCACCTGAATTGCCTCTGGCTATGGGTGGTCAAGAGGGCACATCACGTACTAGAAACACAGACAGACTATTTAGTACATACTGCGCTGTATGCACAGTACTATGTGAAAAACTAAATGTCTCCTCCTCCAATTTGAAACCAGAGAAGTCTCAAAGAGAAAATTACATCTTTCTTTAAGGCCTGCCAAGTGGCTTCAGCAGACATAACAAGCCTCTCATCTATTTTGACTCAAATCTTATGACCACTAATTTGCCTGTTAGCTGAGCTAACAGAGTCTATGGGAAGTTATTCTGCCGCCTGGAAGATGGAGACAAAATATACTGGTACATGCAATATCATCCACTACCAAAGGGCCTTTAATATGCGTTTAAGCATCCAATCACACTGTTGCATGCAAAGTCAAACAATCAGCACAAGCCTAACCAGACATAGCATTAACTTACGCTGCATAGTCAAGCCTCTGCTTCCAGAGAGGTTGTTGTTAGTACCCAATTCTACAATGTTACTAATGATTATGTATCCTATTTTTAGCCTGGCTTCAACAGAACAGCTATTTAAAATGACTTTTTTATACACAATGCAAATATATCAAGTAACATTGTGGAAGGAAGTGGCTTGGTGGTTTCTGGTGTTGGCGGTTTCAGGTGAACCGTGTCTAGGTTTTCTTCAGGTCCTTCAGCTCCCTAGTGTTATCTGAAAACACGCCATGAGTTTGTTTGACTCTACGTTGATCAGAGTTGTGAGTTCCTGTTTGTCCCTTGTCTCCTCGTGGCGCTGTAATGGACTGGTTGATCTGTCCAGGGTTTAAGGTGTACCCCATCTCTCCATGTCAGTGACAGCTGGAAAAATCAGTTGATGCTTGTGACCCTCAACCAGTTAGAGGTACATAAAATAGATGGATGTAGAAGGAGTATAAGACAGCTAAGCTTACAAGGGTAATGACTTTGCATGTGTGATTACGTAGCACGTGCACTGACTGAAGTCCCCAAGGATATGCTCATCAAATTTACATATAATGTGCCACCAAATGGCTGTATTTGACTTAAGGCATAATATTAATGTTGAAAGAACAGTTCTGAATAGTACAACACACTTTCACAGATGCAGCTTACTACTTTAGTTTTTGTCTATTCTTTTAGCTGGCTATGCCTCACCTTGCACTGGTTGTTAGTAAAACTTTATGTTTGGTTATGACAACAAAGAAGTCCAAATGTACTAACAAGCGATGGTGGCACTTCCCACCTTCAAAGGTAAATATGTACTCTCCCACACTTCACTAACTCAGAGAGAGATAAAGCAGGGCAAAGATCACTGATAATGACTTCAAGAGAAAGAGGCCACATTTGTGGTGTAAACAGTGTTTGAATAAGCTGAAAGTGTGAGCACAGCTGACAGTGTTTAAGTCATGACGTCTCTCTCTGTAGGACCAGCATTGTTCTCCTCTGCTCCTGGCTGGGTTTTACAACATAATTGCAATTTATTTCACTAGAAATCGCCCACATCCTATACACTCCACTATACAGGACTTGCTCTCCGTTTCTGTAAGCTAAAAGTGATGGAAGTCGTTTACAACTTATTTATACTGTTCTTTAAAGCAATAACTTTTCCTATATCTTAGGAACATGCATAAACAAGCAACTTCCAAAGGTGCGAAAACTTCTGTCAAAGATGTGTATTTAAAAAAAAAAAAAGGAATGCAGTTCACTAAGCTGTCTTTTTCGAGACAGACCTTTGCAAATACATGCATGGCAAACATGCTCTACAAAGGTCAGCAAATTGGATAACTGGTCTTAAATCAGCTCTACAGAAGCCAGCACATGCAAGTAGCTTGTTATCATGTAAGTGCATATGCTGGATGAGTTACCACTATAATCCCTCGTGTACTGAAAACACACACACAATGAAACACCTCCGATTTACAGAACCATCTCTAAATGAAAAAAAGTAGGCTTTGATCATTTGCGTAAAAACTAATATCAATAATATTTAGGTCTGTGTTTTTGTTTTTTCATTTTGTCTAATAAATGTGTCACAAAGACTATTATGATCATGTTCAAGACAAAAACCGAGGATATTAGAAAACCCACCACAGAATTAATCTGAATGTGTTGTCTATCTGTGAATGGCTTTAACACATCAAACACAATATAAAAAGTGTCAGCTCACAAAATATTAGAGGTTGATGCCGTGTTTATCAGAACGCATATCTACGCATTTGATTTCTTTTGTCTGGAAATTGTTTGTCAGTGTGCCAAAATTTGCCAAATGAGCCATATGGCATATTTGAAAAAGGAAGTTCATCTTGATCATCTAACGTCTCACTGGCTCCATCAGCTGTTCTTTTTTGTCATTATGTTCAGTGCTGTAAATGTCATCATCAAAGAAGGTTACCTGATGATTTTAGTCACCCCTCAACACACACACATACACACACACACACACACACACACACACACACACACACACACACACACACACAGCAAACTCATGCTTTACTAATCAGCTCAGCATTCTCTCGCTCTGTCTCTTGTAGTGCAGGATTGATGTCTGATTAAGTCGGGTCACTCATCCAGATGGACCCACATTTACAAGCCCACCCGTCCTACCCTGCACCACACCTGACCTCTGACCTTCTGTACTGTTGCTGTGGAAACCTGCTGAAGATGAGGAGGACGGGGGGAAGGGTGGGGGGGGGGGGGGGGGGGGGGCAGTGGTAGGGGGAGCTCTGGAAGAGGAGGAGGGGAGGTGTTTGGTATTCCAGGCTGATCTCATGGCTGGTTCAGATCCATGAATAGAAAGCGAGTTAGCCATAAACATCTCACCCCTCCCAAACCTCCATCTCACTCCACCTTTCTTGCTCTCTTCTTTTACTCCTGTTTCTGCTTTCTTTTTCTCTGTGCTGTTGCCAGACAGATGGTTCAGACAACAAACATTTGTCTGAAATCCAGAGTTTCCCTGACCTCCCTGTCAAATAATCAGAGGAAAGCAAGAGATTTTGGAAGGAACATGTGTTCTTTGGAACCACTCATAAGGACATAACTGCCATTTTTTAGTAAATAAATATATTTTTTTAGGACCATTTTCTGTTATTTTGTGGTGAAGACTTGATTGATTTTTTTTTCTCAGTAACTTATTGTTAACATAAATAAACTTAAATCTGGACATAATATAATTTATGTTTATGACTGAGTAAAATTAGCTAATTGACAACAAAAAAAAAAAATCTCACTTAATTATTCACCTCCAACATAGCCACTTGGACTGACCTCAGTTTCAAATACTACTTGGTTTTAATCAGAAAAGTTTGGTGATCTGTTTTGATATGGAAGAAGCCTACTTTGAAATTGCACATTGAGCCTGTGGGGAAATTGGTAATAAATAAAATTTTATTGACAAATTCCTTTAACTTGTTGATAGAACAAGTGATGGAAGACTGGATGTAACCCTTTGTCTCTGTTTTGAAAGTCAGCTGCTCTGTAAACCCGCCATCTGCCGCAACCACCTCCTAATAGTTCAGGTTTACCCCATATACATCACTTCTTTCAATTGTTGGTCAAGATGGTCAACAGTTAGAGGGAGCAGGAGCATGCGCCTGCAGAACTGTTTCTTTAATGTTATTCAGACCAAGCCAAGCAGACGTTGGCAGAATAAAGCCAGGTTTAGGGTCAGGCTCTTCTGGATTGTGTTGTCGTGACAGTTCTTAGGATTTGGCCTGTAAGAGTGAAATCCAATCGAATAAAACCCAGAGCCCATTTGACTTGACGGGAGTTCAACCTACATGCAGTGTGGAGGTACTCAAGGTTTTAATGATCTGTCAAAACAAGTAAAGGGTGGTCAGCCTCCTCCAGCTAGTTAATACTGTATCCTTCATAAAAGGATACAGTGGAACTATATCCTTTTATGAAGTGCCGGTAAACGTTGGCAAAGTCCTGGCCAATCTCTCACAGCCTTAACCTTAATGGGATTAATCTGCATATTCCCTGCAGACAAAGTGAACCCCAGGAACAAGATAATGGGAACATAGAATTCACATTTCTCAGCTTTTACAAACAAATGACTGTAGCAGTCTACTAAGCACCGCCCTAACATGCTGGACATGTTCGGTCCCGGAGCATGAGTAAATCACAATGTCATCAAGGTAGACAAAAACAAACTTGTTCAGCATATCTCCCAACACATCATTGACCCAGTTCTAGTAGATGGCAGGTGCATCAATTAATCCAAATGGCAACACAAAGTACTCAAAATGTCCAGTAGGAGTGTTGGATACTTCCTGGATACAAACTAGATAGTATGCATTCCAAAGGTCAAGATCGGTGAAAGTGTTGGCTCCTTGAATCAACTCAAAAGCAGAGTAGATGAGTCACAAGACATGGAAAAAGACCCAGGATCTTGCCAGAAAACCAGTCAGTATGAGGGTTGTGTCTTCTCAGCCAGATGGCTCCAAGGACCAATGGAAGGTGAGGGGAATTAATGATGTGAAACTGGATTTCTTCCTGTTACCTAGATGGGGGACTGAAGTTTGAAACATGGGATCAAGAGTTTCTAGGCCAATCTTTCATCAATAAATACTGTATCAGCAGATAAGGAATAAGACTAATTGGCTGTGCGTAAACAAAGAGATGTCAAAGGTTGAGGCTTGGTAGTTTTCATAACAGCAGGGCTCAGTAATGCTATCCGTTAAGCTACTGAGCTTCTCCTTTTGCTGGGCAGTTGCTGCTCGATGTCCGTTCCTCCACAATACAAACAGAGGTTCTCCCTGAACCTACGGCGTCGTTCCGTCCTGTTTTTGACAGATAGGACTGTTCCTAGCCCACTCTGCAGCTCCCCACTCATGTGCTGGTCCTGACAATAAGGATAAGACAAAAGCTGCTTTACAATATTCTGAATGTAATACTCAAGGTTGGAGGGTGAAATGAACCAAACACTGGTCAAATCTTTTAATGAGTTTTTTTGAGTTGAGTGCTGAGAACTGGCTTTCATAGGAAACCAAAGCTTTCAACGCAGGTCTTCCAGTTACCTCATCGGCAGAGCTCATGATTGGCCAGATTGTACTGCCAGGGTTATTACCTATTAGCTCAAGGACTGGTAGAAAGAGAAAGTTCAGTATAAAAGATATTTATTGTAAGAAGAATATATGGAAAAGGCTAGATTAGAGGGTGAGGATGGAAGACTAGGGAAACAGGCTGGAGCTGAAATGAGAACTACTGATAAATAAGCAGGCCACATGTATCCGGAATGACTGACTGAAACTAATTTACTCAGACCCGGATGGGGAGTGAGGAGCAATAAATGTGGCTTGCAGACTGAGAGCTGAATCTATGAGAGGGGAGAGACAGAAATATGAAGCAGAGGTCAAAGTCTTTCAGAGAGATCTAGGCAGGGTTTAAAATCAATGAATCCAGACAGGTTTCCAAGCAGTTCAGACCGATGTGGGCCAACCTTAGTTTCCCAAGTGAAAAGTAGAGCGCATAAGAAAGGGGAAGGGGGAGGAAGCATAGGAGAGGGGGATGGGTTGGCACACTGCTTTTTAGCTGTTCAGCTAAAGGGTCCTTCTCGAGCCATGTTTATGAATGTCTACAGGCCTCCAAAACACACTGCAAACTTTTTCAGGGATTTCAATGACCTGCTGTCTGTGATATGTGTTGATTACGAGTGTTTAATCATTGTGGGAAACTTTAACATCATCCCCCAAGACACAGGGGCTAAAGAACATGTGATGTGCTAAAAAGTTTTGGTTTGAATCAACATACGACACAGGAAAAGCACAAATAGGGGCATACTTTTGACTTGATTATCAGTAACGGTCATAGCATTTCCATAGTCTTTGTAACTGAGGTGACCACCTGTCCGATCACTTTTCCACTTTCTTTGAAAGCACAATTTCCATCCACTCAAGTACCCAAAGAGAATTCATTAAAAACAACACTTTTTATAGACAACTCAACTGAAACTTTTAACCAAGTCTACTCTTCCACCTCCACTCTGTCCTGTAACTCAGTAAATGAACTTCTAGACAACGTTGACGTTAACTAAAATTTCAGATATCATTGATTCCATTGCTCCTACTAAGGTGAATGTTGTCATTGGTAAGAAGAAATCTCAGTGGACAAATGCCCCACTAGTATGAAGTGGAAAAAAAGGAGTGTCAAAAAGCCAAACGAAGGTGGCGAAAGACTGGACTCCAGGTTCACTGTCAGAGTCAGAGTCAAGTTTATTGTCAATTCTACCACATGTGAGACACATACAGAGAATCGAAATTGCGTTACCCTCAAACCCTCGGTGCTGCAGAATAAATACATTTTAAACACAAAGTGCAAGTTAAAAAGAGACAAGAAACAAGTTGTGACATGACATTTGTACAACAGTTTTTCGGTTTGATTAAAGTGACCTGGTGCAAAGCAAGCGGTCCAGTTCTGCCAAAAGTTCCTGATGCAGATACTGAGGTCAGAGTGAGTGAGGGGGGGGGCAGGGAGGGAAACGGTGGAAGAGAAGGGAGAGTGTTCAGCGTCCTGACGGCCTGGTGGACGAAACTGTCCCTCAGTCGGCTGGTTCTGGTTCTGGCCCGGAGGGTCCGCAGCCTCCTCCCTGATGGCAGCAGACTGAAGAGGCTGTGTGACAGGTGGGTGGGGTCTCTCACGATGCTGAGGGCTTTGGAGTCAGACGGCTGCTGTAGATGTCCTGAAGTGAGGGGAGAGAGACACCAACGATCTTCTCAGCTGCTCTCACGACGCGCTGGAGAGACTTGCGGCAGGTTGCGGTGCAGGATCCGTACCACACGGTGATGCAGCTGGTCAGGATGCTCTCGATGGTGCCTCTGTAGAAGGTGTACCTGATGGGGGCGGGGCTCTGGCTCTTCGCAGTTTGCGGAGGAAGTAGAGACGCTGCTGTGCCTTCTTGGCGAGTGATGCAGTGTTAACAGTCCAGGAGAGGTCCTCTGAGATGTGGACACCCAGGAACTTGGTGCTGCTCCCCCTCTCCACAGCAGCACCGTTGATGGTCGTGGGTCAGCAGGGTGAAGAGGAAGGGGGCTCAGCACACATCCCTGGGGGGCCCCTGTGCTCAGTGTGATGGTGCTGGATGTGTTGCTGCCGACCCGTACTGCCTGTGGTCTCCCAGTCAGGAAGTCCAACAGCCAGTTGCACAGCGAGGTGCTGATCCCCAGCTGGTCCAGTTTGTGAATGAGCTGCTGGGGGATGATGGTGTTGAATGCTGAACTGAAGTCGATGAAAAGCATTCTCACATAAGCGTTTCTGGTGTCCATATGTGTGAGGGCTGTGTGGAGGGCAGTGGAGATGGCGTCGTCAGTGGACCAGTTGGAGCGACATGTGAACTGGTAGGGGTCCAGAGAGGGGGGGAGAGCAGCCTTGATGTGATGCATGACTAGCCGTTCAAAGCACTTCATGATGATGGGAGTCAGTGCGACTGGACGGTAGTCGTTGGAGCAGGAGGGAGATGACCGTTTTGGGACCGGACGGATGTTGGTGGCTTTGAAGCACGTGTGAACCACCGCCTGACTCAGTGACATGTTAAAGATGTCTGTGAAGACATCCGTGAGTTCTCCTGCACAGTCTCTCAGTACACGACCAGGTATGTTGTCAGGACCCGGAGCTTTGCGGGCGTTGATCCTGCTGAGGGATCTCCTCACACTGTCCGGTGACAGCGTCAGCACCTGGTCGCCGGGAGGGGGTGGTGCTTTCTGTGCGGCGATGGTGTTGTGTGCCTCGAAGCGGGCGAAGAATGTGTTCAGCTCATTCAGCAGGGATGTGCTGCTCTCACAGGTCTGCGGTGGGGCTTGTAGTCCGTAATGGTCTGAACCCCTCGCCACAGGCTCCGTGTGTCCCTGCTGTTGCTGAAACGGCGGGCTGTCCTCCTGGAGTACCGTCTCTTAGCCTCCCTGATGCCATGGGACAGGTTGGTCGTAGCTGTCTTTAGACCCACTTTGTCTCCAGCTCTGAAGGCAGCGTTCCGAGCCCTCAGGAGTCTGTAGACTTCCTTTGTCATCCACGGCTTCTGGTTGGCTCTGACTTTGATGGTTCTGGAGTCTGTTACATCATCGATGCACTTGGCGATGTAGGCGGTAACAGACTCTGTGTACTCCTGGAGGTCTGTGGTGTTGTTGATGGTGGCAGCTTCTCTGAACATGCTCCAGTCTGTGGTGTTGAAGCAGTCTCAAAGTGCCTCTGTGGACCCCTCTGGCCACACCCGGACCTGCTTCCAGACTGGTTTGACAACTTTAACCAGTGGCCTGTATGCTGGCATTAGCATGACAGTGATGTGGTCTGAGGCACCGAGGTGGGGGAGGGGGTGGGCTTTGTAGGCTGTAGGGTTAGTGTCCATACTGGTTCTGGTGGGCTTCAGACCATGGAGTAATGACCATACTGGTTCTGCTGGACCTCAGATGATGGATTAGTGTCCATACTGGTTCTGCTGGACCTCAGATGATGGATTAGTGTCCATACTGGTTCTGCTGGACCTCAGATAATGGGTTAGTGTCCATACTGGTTCTGCTGGTCCTCAGCGCTGCTTTTGATTCTATAGATCACAGCATTTTACTGCAGAGGCTAGAGTATGTTGTTGGGATTAAAAGGACAGCTCTAGATTGGTTTAAATCAGATCTGTCTGATAGATTCCAGTTTGTTCATGTTCATGAGGTTTCTTCCGTACAGACGAGGGTCTGCTATGGTGTCCCGCAGGGTTCAGTGCTAGGGCCAATCTTGTTCAGTTTATAAATGGCAGCCCTTGGGAAGTTTTATCCAGAACCAGCATTAATTTTTATTGTTATGCTGATGATACGCAGCTGTATCTGTCTATAAAGCGAGATGTAACAGAACCCTTAGCCTAACTTCAGGCATGTATTAAGTATGTTGTTGGGATTAGGGGAGTGGTGGCCTAGTGGTTACAGTGGTGGGCATGGAGGACCCAGGTTCAAGCCCAGGGCTGCCCACAATGGTAAATCACTGGGGGCCCCTGAGCAAGGCCCTTAACTCCCAATTGCTCCCCGGGGCGCTGCCCTGCTAGCAGCCCCACTGCTCACTAGTGAAACTAGTTGATGGGTTAAAAGCAGAGACTAATTTCGGTGTGGTTGTTGTTTTTGGTCCCTAACAGTTTAGGAATGGATTAGCCAATTTTGTGATAGCTTCTGGTACAACTTGGAGAAACCTGTTATTTTGATCAGGATTAGTAATTTAGACAGCATATAAATCAGGTTTGCAAGACAATTTTTTTTTATTTCCGTTATATCACAAAGATTAGGAGCATCCTCTCCCAGAGTGATTTTGAAATTTGTCTGTTTGTAACTTCTATACTGTAATGTATTATTAGCAGGATACCCAAGTAATTCTCGTAATAGCCTTCAGATGATCCAAAATACCGGATCATGAAGGCTGACAGAAATCAGCAAGAGAGTTCACATCTCTCCTGTGTTAGTCTCCCACCATTGGTTCCCCGGAAAATTTAGAATCAAATACAAAATTCTTCTACTTGCATATAAAGTCCTAAACAGCCAAACTGCATTATTTGCAAGATTTGATAGCACCTTATATTCCTAATAGAGCTCTCCTTTCTCAGATTGCAGATTAACTTGTAGTTCCTAGAGTATCTAAAATTTAAATTTGGAGGACAGGACTTCTGCTGTCAGGCACCATGGGTTAAGGGGGCTGACACCACCTTCACCTTTAAAAACTATTTGGCTTTAAGGTTTTTCTCCCACTAGGTGAGTTTTATCTGCCATTGTTTATCAATGAAATTATTCAGGGGTCATGCTCTGGATCTCTAGAAAGCCCATAGAGATGTGGTATGAATAAAACTGAGTTATACTGAATAGATGATGCACCACAGTATGGTTGAGGAACCTGTGACTCTAATGGTAAAAGCTCCTCTTGAGTCTAAGTTCTTGAGTTCAGGCTGCGGAACTGTTTAACTGAGGTTTATGATCCTTGATGATTTTCATGACTTTGCTCTGGCAGGGTCTGGTTTCTCTCATCATCTGATGATGAGGAGGATGACTCAGAGCTCCCAGAGCAGCCAGGTCACTTTCTCCATCCATCCCTTTTATATTACCATTTAATCATGTACAGGGTCACGGGCACTTTCTGCAGTCAAGCAGATATTATATCTCAAGCAGTTGTACTTTGTTTTAATGACATTTATGACATTCATAATCAACGTTAGAATATTCAGCTATTCTATTTTGATTGTATAAAATATTAATAATAGTACTAAACTTGAGTATTTTAGCAATGTAAAAGATTCAATTTGTTCAGGTCAAGCAGAGGGGAAAAAAATCAATCATTTTAATTTATACTTATAAAAGACATATCTGCACAAAACTAAATATGCAAATTAGTTTATGGTTGAAAATTAGTACTTTGGACCTTCATCAGCTGTTCATTTTTTCATTGTATTTATTTATATACCACCTTATTTACCAAACAGAAGCTCAAGAAGGTGCTTGACAGAACAAAAATGTACAGAGATAGAATATACAAAACACAAATTAAATTAAAAAATACAAATTACAGTAAAACAGTAAAAGAAAAAGTATCATTAACAGCTGGACAGAAGAGCACAAGGTTTGATTGGGCCGAACTGAGGCGGTCATGTGTTTGACTGGATGAGAGTTAAACGCAGTGATGATTAACGAAGAGTCCACATTACACATGGAGGTGTTGCTGGAACTTGCTGCAGGTCCAATGAAACATAGAAGAGGAGTGTGTGATTATAAGAAAAACTGAACATTTCTACAGTCATTAATGATATGGGATGTCAGCCATGCAGCAGTAATAATTATCAGGTGGATGCTGACATTAAGGTTATTCTCATTCCATCAGTGCTGCCATCTTTCATGATGTTAAAGTATGTTTGAATATAGAAAAGACCCTTTAACCTTTTAAGAAAAGACATATTAACTCAAAGACAAAATCAACAGATAGTCGGGATCTCAGTCTTATTGAAATTACATTGGAAATTGAAAAAAATGCTCCATGACTCCATCCTCCAAAAATGATGCATTGAGTGCTAAAGAATATTGTTTTTCAATAGTGAAGTTCATGCTTCAAATAGCTTAAGCTGTCAGTACTAAACGTACTAAAAGTACTAAACATGATGTTAGTGGTCCATGATTCTGTAACTCTTCCTCATGGCAGAGATTTCAAAGCTTTTTTAAATGCAACATAAAGTGCTTCACAGGATTAAAAACAAACATAAGCAATACAAACAGTAAAAGCCATCTGTACCCTCTTCATCAGGAAGTCATGCAGCCATAATCAGTACACACACATACCTAACTATACAGACATATGTATGCATGATTGCACATACTGTACATACATACAGACGCAGTAAAACACACCTCAACCCATACAAATATAAAGTGAAATTGTAGCCAGTTAAGAATTGCAATTGGAAGAATTGGGAAAACACAATTCTTATTAAATGAAAAAAGGCTGAAGATTGAAGAAAAAATATATCTAAACAAACAATTCAAGTTTATATTATTATAACAGTATATTGAAACTGAATTAGAAAACCAAAAAACGCATAAAATGCAAGCAAATGTATTGTCAATGTAAATGCTAGCATAAAATGCTAGATTAGGAACTACGGAAACTATGTATATTTTAACTTTGGATAATTTTCTTTTCATAAAACATTCCTCTTTTTTACTCCTCTATTTGTTTGATTGATTTGTGTGATGCATGTTAAATACCATCAGTTTTCCATCGATTTCCAGCGTTCTGATAGAAATTGACAATGGTACCAATCTCAAAACATTATTCCCTTTTCTCTAGAGTTTTTATTTAGCAACAATGTGCTCACTAATTAGTTAAAATGTATTAAATAACATTAATTACATTAAATGCAAATATAATCTTACAAACTTACCATCAAATAAATTAAAATCTCATAAATATGTTTATATTATTGGAAGACATTTAATGCCATTATGGTGCCACCCATTGGAATAACAGGTCTTCAAGCACAACACCATCCTTTCTGACCACTATCCATGCCTTTAACAGAGAGTCATTTGGTTTTTGTGATGAATTTAAAACAAAAGAAAGATAATAATTGATGATAATTATTTATCATAGACATGTGATATTAATGCCTGAGGTGGTGCCTTGAAATTTTCATTCACACATTAAACACTGTCTAATTTATCCAGCGAAAATCCAAATAAATATTTCTGTCAGGTCTGTCATATAACTTTAGGTTTGTCATGTAGCTGCTGATCTGACATGTAGCAGTACGTCGGACATGGAGCATTTAGGCAACAACAGTGGAATGTTTTTTGTGTTCAATATTATTATGATTATCAAAATTAATGTAGGTAAACATAATCTATCAGGTAACTACAGTGCCGGGCTTTTACCAGGCAGACAGGTTCACCAAAACACCAGATTTTAGGTTAGAATCGAACTCCAGGTTCTTCAAGGTTTCTTCCATATATATACATATATACATACATATATATATATATATATATATATATATATATATATATATATATATATATATATATATATATATATATATATATATATATATCCACGTGAAGTCCTCCTGAGCTCTGTGTCCACCATAGAGGCATCTTAATAATAACAAATCATCTAAAGAAAAGCACTGAATTAAGGAATTTCTTGGTTCAGTTTTACGTTGTGATTTCTGATTTCCAGGGAAAGGTGAATCAGGATTCAAATATGACTAAAAGTGGTGTCTTCAAACCTTCAAAATGAAGATTTTCCTTAGATTAAAAGTATATTTTATTACAGTCGATATTTCTTTACTCTTCTGAGCTGTTATTCACCACACACATGCTGTATTTCAAAATAAGCTATTATACACACATGCATGCGCGCGCGCACACACACACACACACACACACACACACACACACACACACACAAACACACAAACACACACACACACACACACACACACACACACAAACACACCACACAGACACACACACACACACACACACACCACACACAAACACACAACACACAAGCACACACACACACACACACACACACACACACACACACACACACACACACACACACACTGAGGCTAACAGTAACGGAGAAGCCTCCTTGGTAAATATTGAATTTAGCCAAGCTGGCTCAGTCTAATCTTCCAGCATGCACTGGGCTGATGCTCATTTATCCAGGTGGACGGCTTTTCTGGGAATTAATTGATAAACAGCTCTCATATGTTCTGATGTGTTACAGTCCAGAGAAATACACAAATATCTCTGTCAACAAGTGATGCCAACAACTTCTCTTTTCTCAAGTGTTGGAAAAAAGATCTTATTTTATTTGTGTTTTTACTGGAAAGTAAAATACATTAATGTCATGTTAATGTAAGAGCAACAGACCACACAGGATAGTCACAAGGGGTATTAAATCTATCACAGCATTATTATCAAAACTGATATCTGATGTAATATATTTAACTTTCTTGTATTCAGAAGACTCAAGTACCTGATACTCCAATGTAATGATAAATATAATTACTGTTGTTAGGAATAGTCTCTGACAGCACAGTAAGAAACTGTTTTAATTCCAACTTTATGCTAATGATAAGAGTGGACGTAAATCAGCTTTTGCAAAGATCAATCAATTAAATTGATTGGTTAATGTTTTTTATCTACATTTGCAACGTAGGTTCAAAATTATATATTTTTTATTCATTTTGATTTAAATATTTATTTCAGACTGTGGGAATACATAATAAAAACTATAAATAATTCAAACAACAACAAAAAGAAACAGAAAAGCAACATGTTCAAATGAAAAAAAAGTAAATAGTACAATTCTGACAGTTGAAAAGTTGGACAAAAATGTAATGTTTTTTATTAATTATTTTTGACTCACATAAAAGGGGTGTGAACAATGCAGAAAACATAATATTTTAGATAAGTAAAATATATTATAGTTAGTTTCCCTTTCACATTGTTCATAGTACTGCTAGCTCCAAGCTGAATGATGAACGGGTTTCTGCAGCAGAACAGGCATTATGTACTGTCTCACAAACATTCACGCAAGGTTGAAATTTCCATTGCTAATATGAACTTTGCGTAAGTGCTTATAATAGTATCGTTGATTCAGCCTGGTTATTGTTTTTCCACTAAAGTAAAGCAAAGCTGAGAAGATTCCTGTGTAAATATAAACTTTGCTTAAGTACTTATATGGCTGTTTTCTCCCTCCCATATGGTGGCCAAAGGCATAAAGCCTCA
This sequence comes from Xenentodon cancila, assembly GCA_014839995.1. Taxonomy (NCBI): domain Eukaryota; kingdom Metazoa; phylum Chordata; class Actinopteri; order Beloniformes; family Belonidae; genus Xenentodon; species Xenentodon cancila. The sequence goes on along the minus strand of JABWDQ010000184.1, from coordinate 5,117,777 downwards.
GGAAGAATACCAAGCAGCTCTGCTAAGCTCCCATCCCCATCCTCGAGACAAAGAGAAAACTCTTCAAAGCATCGGAGGACCTTTAAAACAGTTAACAACACAGAACACGTTTAAATAGGACTGTGTTTGGGAATGCTTTTCTCCACTAAACCCTATGCTCATTGGCCACAGAAGAGAAAATTGATGAGATGTGGTCACAATTGTATTTTGAGCTCATTTTATGTTTTTATTACCCTGGAGACAGGAAAAACAAGAACAAGTTGTTCAAGACCTAGATTTTTTTCAGAATGCAGAAATAAATAAATACACACACACGAACACACACATATATATATATATATATATATATATATATATATATATATGTGTGTGTGTGTGTGTGTGTGTGTGTGTGTGTGTGTGTGTGTGTGTGAGATTCCAGCTTCAACGTCTATTAAAAGATTAAAAGGTGTTTTGTTCAGTTACAAGAAATGCTGTAAAGATTGGCTCTATTGGCTCATATTTGTGGTCGGCTCATGTTGCCAGTCACATGCACACCTTTCAACATATCTATAGGCTTTCAGTGCAAACTTAAAAAATTCAAATATTCTAAAAACAAAAAAAAAACTGTTTATTTGATAGAATATCCTCATCTTTTAACTCCTGCACTTTGTCATTTTGAAATTATTACAAGGTTCTAGAGTTATTTTAGGTGCAAAGCTACTGCAGATGTATCATGGGATAATAATTTGTATAATACTGTCACATTAACTAATATTAGTTATTTATACATTTTATTTTTAAGGAAGTGCTTAGAACCAGGAGGAAAGAAACTCTTAACAGGAGGATAAATCTGATAAATCTGACAAGTCAGCAGCGTCATTATTTGAGGTCACAAGACACCAGACTTTTATTTAAAATTAGAACATTTACAATTTGAATTATTTGCTTTGATAAGTTCAATTATTATTACAGTGTTGTTAACACTGTCCAGTCACAGTGATAAACTTGCAGTTTCAATCAAGTCTTTGAGAAGTTTGCACGGCTGCGGTGCAGGCAAACTCCGCCCATGACCAATAATATTATACCAACAAACGAA
>JABWDQ010000184.1:5100719-5116499 GCA_014839995.1 Xenentodon cancila | reverse complement strand
AGTGGGAACATCTGCTGCAGGGCTGTAGAGTGTTATCATTAGTAATGTGATTAACACCTTCTCACAGGGAAGCACGGGGGCAGTGTTTAGTGTTAGTGCGTATTTTGAGTGAAGCACAAAAAAGAAGTAATGTGTTTGGTTTTGGGTGGTAGTGGTGGCGCACACCATTGTGTGGTTCTTCTACAGTACCATAATTGCCTTGTTAATATATCAGCAACAGGCATTGATTACTCGGCTAATCCAATCACAGAAGGAGCAATTGATCCCTCAACAAGCAGCCCGACACGAAGCACTTTGATAAAAGAGACGCTCGATAGCACATCCACAATTGGCTCTGTCGCAGCTTAATGGGCTAAAACAAGCCAAACAATTTGGTTTCCCTCTTAACGGTCAGATCAATGGAGGGAATGAGGCCTGAATTCAGATGACTGTCTTAACGGGCAGTTTTTTCCCCAACCCCCATCACAAGAGATTAGTCTTTGGATATTTCCAGGAGGCAAATATCAGCCCAAGACAAATAAATGTTCAGATTTACCAGCCCCACATAGGTAAATCTTTGTACTAGATTGTGACAAGAGAAGTGTATGTCAGCACTTTGGAAATAATGATTTTCTACAATAGGAGATAAACACATTTGATTGTGCTAACAAAAAAATTTGTTTAAAATGTTTCTGCAGAGGGTGGCTTAGTGGTTAGCACTGTTGCCTCACAGCAAGAAGGTTCCTGGTTCGATTCCCGGCCCGGTGGGTCTCTCTGTGTGGAGTTTGCATGTTCTCCCCGTGCTTGTGTGGGTTCTCTCCGGGCACTCCGGCTTCCTCCCACAGTCCAAAAACATGCAGTGTAGGTTAATTGATCTTTATAAATTCTCCCTAGGTGTGAATGTGTGTGTGATTGGTTGTTTGTATGTGGCCCTGGATAGACTGGCGACCTGTCCAGGGTGTACCCCTGCCTTTCACCTGATATGCGTCGGGATAGGCTCCGACAGACCCCCGTGACCCGGAAACGGATAAAGCGGGTGTAGATAATGGATGGATGGATGTTTCTGCTGAGCGCACCCATTGGCTCCAAAGACACAACGCAGAATCCTCAATGCTGTAAAGAAGAACCCGTGAGGAACAGCTAAAAACCTTTAGATTTTTATTTTTTAAGTTTGCCAGAGTAAGGTTTCAACCAACGTAACAGTAACATTACATTAGAATAGATGTTCCCAGGGAAATCTTTAAAATCTCTGATGTGGAAACATTTGAAAGCCTTTAAGTGTCTTTTCCAAGAAACACCGATGCATGTTTTCATTTGATATCGCTACATGTTTTAAAATGAAGAAAAAACCTGAACGTCTCATCACCAGTTGTTCCTGAAGCACTGAGCTGATTCCTGATTGTTGCTCAAGCCTTGTACTCGTACCTCCCTTACCCAACTGCTTCACCCTGCTGGGTGCCTGCTTGTCTGTCATGTTTGTCATGTTTGTTCCTCTGAGTCCTCTGTAAAGGCCAGCTGGTGGCTGACAGCAGCTGAGGACCATAAATCACATGCAGAGGCAGAATTCCTTGTGCCATGCTGGCATTCCCTTTTTCAGCCAGGAAATAAAGATGTTGCAGAGCAAGAGGTGTCCAAAAAAGACAAAATAAATAGTTTGTGCCTTCACGTTAATCACAATGTGTTTCTCTATTTTTCATTAATATTTATTCATTGCAAAATAATACAAAAATAGATATATTGCATGGTTTTCACCAGCAAAGTTTTCCCCACAGAAGACACCTACTAACATACTTTTACTGTTTCAAATCCATCTTTCTGGACGTTGTTACAGCAACCAGACTGGGATGACAGATAGGCCTCACGCACAGAGCTGAAATGTACCTCGTGCCTCGACCAGGTCACAGCAGGTCGATGATCACCCGACCTGCCACAGTAACTTATTAATCACACAGAAATCTGGTCTTGCCTCAGCCTTTCTTAACCAGTATTTATAGATTTCACCTTTCATTTAAAATAAGTATAAAAGTACACAATTATACTTGCATCTCATAGCAAGCTTTTGGACAGTTTGGAATAACCAAACAGTCCATACACTTGTTTTGGCTTCCTTGTATGTTTGGTCTCTAACTCAGGAACGTGGAAGCACACACATGTGCACCCACACACATGCAGGCTCGGCTCTCATTGTTACATCTGAAAGAGTTCATTGTTGAAACACACCTGTCCGGTCGGTCTCTGTCGAAACCACAGCGGCATAACAGAATCCCAGGCAGGATTTTTGCCTAATCCACATCCTGCATGCTCCTGCATTATTCAGTGTGTCACGGTGACATGCAGCCTTCTCTCGGGTCAGCCAAGCAGATTGTGTTCACCAACCATGCACGACAACATGTATACCACATGTAGTGTCTACATCCACCCACACCCACCCAGGAATGAACCACTGACTGAGAGAAAGGTGACGGTGTGAGTCACTGTGGGGGGATGTCAAAGTTCAGCTCTTTCTGATTACAGATTCATGTAGGTGTGCATCTTTGACATAACTGACTGAATATTTTAAAAAGCAACATTATTTAACAGCTTTAGTTTGTTGTATTTTTACATAACATGGTAAAAACAAAGATGACACAAAACTGCCAAAGTGTAATGTAAGTATGGAAGCTTGGTATCCTAGAGAAGACTTGTTTTCAAACTATTGTAAAGGTGCCTAAATGAAAAACTATTTATCTGACAACAAATAGCCGTATATGTGAGTAGTTTATTATTAGATGGAGAGATTCAACAACTCAAAGAGCCTGAAATGAACATTGTTCCACGCTCACTTCTTCAATTTAACCCACTAATTAGCTTAGGCAAAACCTACGTTTTTGACAAGAAATTTTTAAAAATCAATTTGTAGTCTAAATGACAGAGAGGCACTGTGTTTGACATAATGGGGCCATGCTAGTTTGCTTGATCTTTATTGAAATAGGTGGTGAACATCAACTCTTCAGATTGGAGCCGAAATTTAGATTTTTAGTTAAATGTGATCAGAATTATTCCTGAAAGAAATTACAGGTCACCAGTTTCCATGACCGTTCCGATCTGTGTGTCCATGCTGCAAGCTGGCTTTGCACATGTTTATGTATTAAGCTGTTTTTAAGAAGCTGTGCATTTTCCATAAGTTACAAGGATGCTCCAGAGAAGGAGGCACCGTGGCCTATGTTCTGTTAGCATCTGTTCGTGGACAGTGGCAGTCATCACATCCACATAAAATCCGTTAAACATCTGTTAAATTCCAATTAAAATCACAATTGAAACCACTTCCATATTTGATTAGAGTCAAATTAGCACAAATCGCACTTCATGTAGTTTTTGGATTTTCAAGGTGTCAAAACAAATAAATCGGATTTAGGCTGCCAAAATGAACATTGCCCTGCACGATGTTTAGCCTTCTCAGGGAAAATTTCCCTATGTGGAATTGATAAAGTCCTATCTTATCTTAAAAGATGGTTATTGTGAAGGAATCGTGGAAATATCTGTCGTAGCAGATCAGAATCAGCTCCCTCACATGGTATGATGTGTACGACGCAGGTGGTGATGTGGGCAAAGACGCCAGCCAGATACCAGCAATGCGAAAACTACTAGTCTTGCAACCAGGGACAGAGCCAGAAATCCTACAACTCTGGCTACTAACTCTAAAAAGGCATCTTGAAATGAGGTCTTAATGCGACCCCACGTGATTCCCTCCAAAACAAAAGGGTTAAAAGTAAAAGCAATTACACGCTGAGAAAGATGTGATGGAGTTGTCATAACAGAAGTCAACTTTATGAAGACTTTTTTTTAAGTATTTGTACATAATGCTTGTATCTGTAGTCTGGGTCACATGACAGTATCCACACACTCTGTTTTCAAAACTGCAACCACAGTTGGTCTCTTCTCCTAAATCATGACACATTCTTTTTCACCAATTATTCTTTAAAGGATTTTTAGCAGACATAAATGCTGCTATATGTAGCAGTTCATTTGTACTTTGTTTGCTTACTGCTCTGCACATGCCACTGCATCAGCTCAGAGCCTATGACACAAAAGGCATCTCACCAAAGATTAGGCAGATCTAAGTCCTGCAGTGTGAGAGGTAATGATATAAGACTGCTCAAATTGTGTGGTGTAGGAGCCTTTAGTCAATGTAACAGTGACAGTAACATTAGTTATTTATTGCAAATGAAAATGTGTCAAATGTTAGTCCAGTGCATAACCGTAACTATCCCTCTGATTGGAAAACGAGTGTAGGCTATACAGGGGCTAAGTTGTCACCGGCCTAAGAAAAGACTCAACTGCAAGGCAACAAAACAAACAGGAAAAACTGCAGAATGTGCATCTTTGATTAATACAGAAGCAGAACGCTCTATTGTCATTGCAGATAGACACTTACCCTAAACTACAGTCAGATTTAAGCAAACATACAAAAACAGCATATTGGGTACTTTGTAAATAAATAGAAAATAAAGTGATATTGCACTTGATGTCATATATGTTCAATCACTCCAGTATTATGATGTCATGTTAACTGTTTTGTCAGTGAGTCTTTGTAAGGTTTTTTATGTATCACAACAAATCAAATCATCATAATGATGATGATAAATAACTGATAAAATAAATAATAATAATCAATAACTGATAAAAACCGACATTTTGACAAAAAATAACATGTATTTTCTTTTCATTTCTTATCTTTGTAGGAAACACAATTTTAATGTGCAGGATGTAAACAATTTGCACTATAGAAATTAATATACTTTTTATTTACTTCAGCACCTGAACATGACATCGAACGTATTCAAAATAAATTACTATATAAAATACAAATAAAGAAATAGTAAAACATATGTAGGCCATGTTTGTATGCATCTTTGTATGTATTTAAGGTTTATTATTGTTGTTAATTTCATGCTTAATAATCATACAAATGAAAGTTATTAGAGTAAAAGATTTTCTAAAAGATTGAAAGTTTCCTAAAATGAATTAGTAAAACTATTTTAAAACACTAACTGAAGACCTCTCGTGCATTACCATGCAGTCAGATGGCATTTCTGTTCATTTAAAAAGTTTCCTACATTGCCAGTCTTAAACAGACTTAAACTATTAGACTCCAGTGTAATTTAGGTTTCAGTTTTAATGAAACTGATTGGTGGAACATTTTTTGTTTGTAAATTTCTCAAGTTAAGCAAAGCGAAAGGTGAGTGTGTCAGCTCAAAGATGAATAAAGTCATGTTTTTGTAGTCATTATAAGAGTTTCCAAAATAAAGTGAGCAATTCTTTATTGAAAAGTCTTTTGATCAAAACTATAGTTCAGAAAATGACGAAGAGCAATTGGAGCAGAATGTTTTCATTCCACAATCCTCATCTCGACCGTGTTACACTGCACATTCATTAATCGCTTATCTAATTAAGGTGTCACAGATTTAAAAAATTATTGCCGTTCAACCACCTTGCAACTCATTCGAGAGTTCAGTATATTTAACTTGTTTTAAGTATAAAAATTCTTCAAAGCAACTCTCATTTATTCCCATGTCCAGTCTTTTGTTTTCTCCTTCTTCTGTGGATCCTTTGCTTTGCTTTCGGAGGGGGCTGGGAGAGAGGCCAGAGGTTAAAAGGATACTGCAGTGTTTGTCTTCTGGTATTTTCACAGCAGTGGTCTGTCTGACCTCCAGAGGACTGTGCTCACACAAGGAAACAGGAGAAAGTGTCTAGCATGCAGTGTGTTACAGAGAACTCAGGACATTCACAGCTGAAGCCGCATGACTGTCTGAGGCTCGCGTCGAAGGCATCAGCCGGAAAAGCGAAGAAAGAAAGTACAACAGCTATCTGTCCGCTGAGCATCTTCAATGGAGCACAGATACTCTCTGGTGAGGAGCTGTTGGATGTGAAGAGTTAATACTGGCTGTAAAACGTAAGATGGATATTTCCCTTCCATAGATTCTTTGAAGAGGAACAAAAGGCTGAGCCTGTTGTGGAGATTATCTTGTTAAACCATGAAAGCTTGGCCCACCCAGGATGTCTGCAGACTGTACAGAGCCGGTCAATGCTAACGGCCAGTACGTGAGGATCTGCACCCAGGGTGCCTACAGGCTGGATTACCTCCACGTCTATCCATGTTCAAGCTCTCAATAAACACTTTTCCAGTGAGGTAACAGTCAAAAAACAAGTCAGCGTCCTTGAAGTAGAAAGCTGTTGCAAAGCACCAGACAAAACGTACTCACATGATACTTCCTGCCATTCATAGTGATTTCAGTATCGATAAGATGAATCCCAGATGACAGACAGTGTTGATTTCAAAAATGCTGCCACTGAATACAGTAATTTAAAGCTCTGCACAATTATTGCATATCAGTGCTGTTGTGACAGGTTGGGACTAAATATTGATGGTAGGGGATAGTTTCCCCATATGCTATCCGTGACATGTAACTTAAATGGTAGGGGATAATCCTGGTCAAAGGTTAGAGGCATAATTATAAGAAATGACTCTCTTCAGTTCTTCTGCTTGGACATCTTAAATATTCATATCACCTTTCATAGTAGTGTGAAGTCCTGGAAGTGATACCTCCATGTTTAAAGTGTCCATATCACACTTTTCTGCGTTTTATAACTCATCTATCTAGTGTTATTATGATGAATTGCAATCTTATGTACTTTTCACACTGGGCTAAAATTACCTTTAACATTAATTTAATAATTACAGCTTCATGCATTTGCACTAGATTAGCAGTCTATGTTTTACTGTAATTTAGAGACATTGATCTCGGAAGTGACGTCGAGGTCTCTCGTTTCTTTAAACAATTGCCTTTTATTTTACATACATTTGCATGTTGAGTTAAAAGCATCTGATTGGACACTCAACAGTTAGATTTCTTTGACGACACGTCACAATTTGACAAGTGACAAAATAAAAAAAACGATGTATCAGTGTACATTTTAAGTTGCCACGGCAGTGAACAGACATCCAGCTGTAATCTTTGTTGTGGCCATTTTCATGCTGTTCACATTCATATTCTGAACCTTATTATATCTTTACTATATGTGGAAGGATTAGAGGTGTTGAGATGTTGAAAAGGAGCGTATCTGTCTGACTAGTAACAGGAATTGTGCCATTAGCTCCACCACTAAGCACTGTCCAGAAATTCAAGCATTGAGAACACACTTCAGGCCAACTCTGCTGGATTGGCAGAAATACTTTCTCCATGTGATTGAAGTCTTTGTCATTCCAAAATAACTACAGGCTTTTCAGTTATTTTGTGGTCAAAGCTTCTCTAGAGCTACCAGATTTTAAAATAAGATTACTGAAAATGAGCATAATAGTAACATCTTTTAAAAAAGTGAATATATGAATGAAAATAAAGAACGCGTCTCCATTTGATTAACAGAATTTTATTTAAATATATACAATATAAGAGTTTATATACAAACATAAGAGTTATTTCAAGTTAGTCTAGGGATGAAGGATGTGTGAGAGCATACAAGTTGGTAACAGGAGAAGATTGTGTTCATCTTGTTGCTTATCTCATAGAAATTTAAGGTGTGTGGAAATGTCCTGTGTTGGGAATGTAGATGATAAAATGTCTGTGACAGTTTTATTGGGATCTGAGAGCATCTTCATCCAAGAAATGAGTCAGCCTAAGTCGACAGGCTCCCACAGCTGCTGTTATTGAGAAGACAATTCACCGGCACCACACCACCGGCGAGATTTGATATGACTGGCTGGGTTCCTGTATGTGCGGAGGGGAAATTTACATAAGTAACTGAATCTAATGAGGCCTATGACTTTAATATCTCCAGGCTTTAAACTTCACACCAGGCACACACAGTATGCCTGAAACAACACAGCATGTTTTATGATAGCATACAGGACAGTCCACAGTCTCATTGGAGCTGCATCCCACCGGGTCGTGCTGCCAAGTTTCAAGATCATTTGAGTGGCTGGCTGTGGGTCAGGCCTGCTTCAATATAGTCTAATCTATATATATATACACTATATATAATCTTTATATATATATATATATATATATATATATATATATATATATATATATATATATATATAATATCCATTTTCTATACCGGTTTTATCCTTTGCAGTGTCACGGGTGTTTGCCAGAGCCTATCCCAGCTCATTACAGGTGAGAGGCAGGAATCCACCCTGGACAGGTCACCAGTCCATCACAGGGCCACATTCAGACAAACTACACCACACACATGCACGCGGTGGGCATGCAAACTCCACACAGAAAGACTCCTGCCCGGCCCGGGAATTGAACCAAGAACTATCTTGCTGTGAGACAGCAGTGCTAACCACTAATCCACCATGCTGCCTTATAACATAATAAAATCTAATCTGTCTTTCCTGTTTTTCAGTGCGGCCAGAGGCTCGCACCCTGCAGTACACCCTGTAGTCACACTCATATGGGTGTCTCTTGATTGTTGACATTAACAATGATCCTCCTGCCTTCTCCATTGCATTCTGGACTTCTGCTGATGTTGTGGAGGGTTTTTCTCCATCAAGAGAAGAATTCTGCAATCTTAAACTTTAGTTGTCTTCTGTTGTGTTCCAGACCTTTTAATCTTGTTTTACCAGCGCTTTCTTTCTTTTTAAAAAAGTACCAAACTGTTGTAGACAGCTGCCAAATGCCAACTCAGTACCTGCAATAAATGCCAGATGTTTTATCAGATTTATCTTGAAATAAAAGAAGAACGGACTACTACTGGCCAAATTACTTCTACTCAGTAAAACAAAAACCTGAGCAGATGTTCCTTAAAGCTCTTTGAATTTATCTCATGTCTCTGTAATTTCTGAATTTAAATTTTACTAGTTTAGTAATATTTTTCTTTCAGACACGGACAAAGCTTGAATCTAAAGCTAATTCAGGAGAAATGGCGATGTTGGAAAATATAAGGAAAACAAAATCTTCATTTACTTTGACTTTTATTTCTTTGTAGACTGTATGAGCCCAAGAGGCCAAGAAAAGAAGCCACATGTTAACCTCATCCAGAGGCGGTGTCAGGGATGGACAATTGCACAGTGGAAACGTGTAGACAGATAAAGCTAAATTACAGATCTTTTTTGGAAGAAATGGGGGTTATGACATCCAGGTTGAAGATGAAAATTACCACCCAGACTGTTTTTCAGCAGAGCTTCAGTGTTTCACAGCTTTTCTTCTGGTAGAGGAAGATGCAAGTTAGTCAAAGTCAGTGCTGTAGAGCCAAAATCCCTTTCCTGATGGCTGCTACTTCAGTGGGATCCCCAAATGTCCCCAAAAAAAATCAAAAAAATGGGGAGCCAAACTGGTAGGATGATATCAAACAAGCAATGGGGACGAGAAACATGATAAACTCTGACAAACACTCAAGGAATCCTGAGATGCAGGTGCAGAGGATTACAGTGCTTTCAAAATAAAACAGAAGATAAAGCCAACTGCAAACCAGCAGTCCAAACAAAAAGTCAACTAAAGGTAAGACTCAAGAGGACCAATTATCCCATCTAAGTCTATGATGGGAGGCTCCTGAGACTCCAGCCAGCATTGTCTGTCAAAAGTGTTCTCCATGTGCCATGTACAGACTTTTGTTGTTCATAATAAAAGTGTGGCAGGCTTCATGTGTCATATGTTCTAGTCGGTATTTAGAAAAGAGCCAGGCACCTTCACCAGACCTCTTATCAGTTTATCAACACCATGTCGTGCTAAGAAGAGAATAGGCTTTGCATGTAAAGACTGTAAAGTGCTGTCACAACGACAGATACTCGAGACTCTGGCGTTGCGGGAGAAATGCAATCTCCACAGGCCTAGAATAGACGGCGGCACTAAATTAGAGTCCACTTTCTCCACCTGACCATCCACACACCACATGTGTCAATCTCCTCAGCCCCTGGCTTCTGCTGCCCTCTGGTAACTTCAGACTAGGGGAAAATAACCAGGGTTGACGGTGACATATCAGCTTACAATCCCGCTCCAAAAGGAAAAATATGACAAGGAGATATGTATTTGCCTCAGTGGAGTCCCAATCAATCAGAAACAGAAGCTCAAAGCATAGCTCTGTTTGCTGCACGTGAGAAGACGTAAGCAAAGTGAGATTCAGAAAATATAAAAGGGAAAAGGTGTGTAGTCGAGCAGAGTCTGGACCAAGGCCTAAATAATTACTGAAAACAAACTGCAGAGAGAGAAGGCGCTATGTGGAAACTGACCTGTTTTATTATTTCCTACTGTGGAGACTCCTACATTTGAATCTCTGGAAATATCTCCGAGGTGGAATCCACTCAGGAAAGGCTATTACCATTTTGGTCTTTTGGTATTTGTAAAAAGATATTTCACACATATTTGTGGTAGGAAGTGCAATTTTATGTTTATAATTTTTATTTTTTAGCATCCAGTTTTTTATCAACAAATCAATCTGACATGAGACATTATTTCTACCCATGAACATATTTTCTGATTTACAACCTCAGTTTCGAATAAAAGTGGAACACTGTGTAAGAATCAAATAAGGGGGAGTGATGGCCTAGTGGTTACAGTGGTGGGCTTGGGCGTGGAGGGCCTGAGCAAGGCCCTTAACTCCCAATTGCTCCCCGGGGCGCTGCCCTGCTAGCAGCCCACTGCTCACTAGTGGTTAAAAGCAGAGACTAATTTCAGTGTATCGTACATACAGCGTGTGCATGATGTCCACACTGACAAGAAAGGGAAGAAAAAATAAATAAATAAATATATAAAAGCAAAATATGCTAACTTTTTTACCATTTCAAGAAAAATATTAGCCCATTTTAAATTTGATGTCAGCATCTCAAAAGAGATACTGGCACAAAAGTGTCACTAAAAAGAAACAGCTCATTGTGAGAATACTTAGATTAGCTGTCAACACTCAGAAATAAAGATTGACAGAAGTTCACCAATATGTGAAAAGATGCATCTACAAATTTCAGAAAAATGTGCCCGAACATAAAATTGGAAAGACCCTAAATATCTCAGGACACAATGTCATCAAAAAAGATGGAAAAAAAAAAGAATCAGAAGAAATCTCTGTGGTCAAAGGACGATGCTGAATCTTGGCCAAAAAGATATGATTCTGTAATGAAAATCACTGCATGGACTTAGAAACACGTCAACAAGTCACTGTCAGAGCAGTTGGTTGTGATATCCACAAGTGCAGGTTAAAACATGCCAAGACATTTGAGACATTACTATACTTCCAACAGTTTAGAGAAAGCCGTTTTCTTTTCCAGCATGACACGGTTTTATGAGCTCTATGTGTAATAACTTGACTGGTTGCTAAGAGAATTGACCTCAACCACATCTAGCGCCTTTGGGATGAACTGGAAAGAAGATTGGCCTTCTCGTCACACATAGGTGCTCTGCAGTATGAAAGAGCGCAAATTCCCAGGGAAACATTCCAAAATCATATGGAAAGCCTTCCCAGAAGAAAGGAAACTGATGCAAAAAATGGGACTTCCTCAGAAATAGATTATATGCATCTGAATACAATGTCATTACAGTCCCTGTTGGTCTATTGGTCAGGCGTCCGACTACTCTTGTCCATATAGTCAAATTCCGGATTGATTTTTTCCTTTCAGATGTGCAACCCCATTCCTTAGTCACTAACATGCTTTATGCCAGCATGCAGATGTAATCTTTTGAAATTAAAGCTCAACAAAGTGGAAGCAGTGTCCATGCTTTTCTAAAAATAATTTCTTTAATTTATAATATTTTTATATTTTACATGAGCCTCACCCCAGAGACAATGCCAGCTTTTCTGGATCATGTTTGCAAATTTGATTTCTTCTGTACACAATGGAGCTTTAAGACTGTCCTTGACGGGAGATAAGGAATCTAGAACAAACCCTGAAATACAGCACCATACAACTATCCTTCCTCCACTAAACTATAGTTAGCACAATGTAGTCAGAATGGTAATTCCCTCCCGGCATACACCTGATCCAGAATCACTCATCTGACTACTCTAACAAACCTGTTTCCACTGCTCCATAGTCCAGTATCAAGGGGCTTTACACCACTTCATCCACTGATGGGACTGGACTTGGTGATGTATGGCTTGCATCCTTGGCTATGAAAACCCATTCCATGAAGCTTCCACTAGAACTTTATTTACAATTTAATTACATTTGCCCGTGGAATATCCTGCAGGGATAAAATCTGATTGACCATCTTCTTGCAAAGGTGCCTTTATGCCCAAATAACTAGGGATACAAGAGAGACTCTAACACAAAAGGCGTGTCCCAAAAAAATAAATATTTATTCCTTACAGCAGAAACAGAGAATAATGGAGTATCTGTAGTCCTGTCGAGGGAGGCTGACGTTCAGTGGTAATCCAGTTTGAGAACAGGGACAATGCAGGTGGCAGAGCGAAGATCAGAGTGTGGGTCCATAGACAAGAATCCAGCTGATCGTGATCCAGTGCTTCTAGTGGCTGAGTGGCAGAGTTGAAATAGGCGAGCTGATAAGCAATGGTGCTTCTCGGATGGACGGGAACTGGATCAAAAGACCACAACGAAATACATAAATCTCGAGGGTATACAAACAAGACCTGGTTGGCCATAAGCAACTACACCTGTAGTTGGCAGAACAATCTGGGGGAGAATCACAGCAAGGATCTGGTGTTTTATGGTAGGCTCTTGATCATCCACAGGTGTGCGTAATCTGCCCAAAATCAAGGACAAGTTCAATATTCCAGGAAGCTCCACTACACAGCTAGAAAGATATGATAAAACACAGAAGACCAAAACAGAACGTGTCAAAACAGGTGCTTTTCTGTCCCAGTACCACAAACGTCACTGAACTGTTCTGAATGATCAGTTTTGTGTCTAAAATGTTTGCAAACAGAAACTGCATGTTAAGGTACACAAGTTTATACACCTGAGGCAACAGATCTGATTCAAACACCTGAATTCAATAATTAACAGGCGTGAACAAATAATTTTGTCAGAAAAGTGTACGTATAGCAGTCCCTCCAATTCGTTACGATTTCACAAAAGCTTCATAAATGGGTTTCCATGATCGAGCAGATACATCCAAGCCACACATCACCAAGTGCAATGCAAAGCCTTCTCTGGAGTGACAAATTACTCTTCTCCATCTGGAAATTTGATGGACCAGTCTGGGTTTGGCGGTTGCCAGGACAACAGTTCTTGTCTGACTGCATTGTTCCAAGTGTAAAGTTTGGTGGAGGGGGGATGATGGTGTGGGGTTGTTCTTCAGGAGCTGGACTTGGACCCTTAGTTCCAGTGAAAGGAACTCTGAATGCTTCAGCATACCAAGAACTTTTGAACAATTCCATGGTCCCAACTTTGTGGGAACAGTTTGGAGCTGGCCCTTCCTCTTGTGTGTGACCTCACAGTTTACATCCTGCCGTCAGCGAGGACACACGCTGCCAGTGATGTCATGAGCTCTGCTGTTGCTAAGCTACAGACTCAACAACCCAGCAGGTTTCTAGCCGTCACTGGTGATTTCAACCACGTCTCTCTGTCACATTTCCAATGTTTCAACAGTTTGTCAAGTGTTTCATGAGACTGAGAGCCAGGCATTCTCCTCCAACATCAGTGTGACCTCACAAATGTGCTGTGCTTGGTCCAAACTAAACCTAGTGGACAGCCTTCCCAGAAGAGTTGAAACTGTTATAGCTGCAAAGGGTGGACCGATGTCATAATGAACCCTATGGATTAGGACTGGGAAGTCACTTACGTTCATATGCAAGCCAGGGCAGGTGAGCGAATACCTTTGGACCTTTGCACCTTGAGGTACAAACTCGCAAAAGAGGGGACAGCAGACAACTCATGGTTACTTGTTTATTGTTCTTTTTCCCTCATTGGCTTATTTCCTGCAACAATTTTTTTTTGTGTAAAAAAAAAAAAAATAAACACACACACACACACACACACACACACACACACACACAAAACTATGTTGTAATTGCAACTGTAAAATTGACATTGATTTACTGTAAAATTAAAAATGTATCACTGTTTAAATTATTATTAAATCATTGTTAAATTCACTATCAAAATCTCTTAAATAACACAAATACAAATATCACATTAATACCTTGTGGAAAAGACAGTTTATAATAGTTAATTTTACTATCAATTACTGTTAATACCAGACAACAAATACCATAACATACATAACTGTCACAACTGTTAATTTTACATCTATATGGTGTTAAACAGACATGTTACCACTGGTAAATTTACTATCAAAATCTCTTAATAACAGACAAAAACCATAATATACATAACTGCCACATCTGTACATTTCTAAATAAAATCTAGATTAAATATTTTTGCTGTAATTTCAAAATTTGTCTAGTTTTATTTTACCAACCACCTGTTATTATAACTGGAAATTGATGCGGTATTACACAAGTGTTAAGGGCAGAGAGAGGTGAGATATCTGAGACTGGGTACCCAGCCCCAACGCTCATTCAGTTCTTGTGAGCTAAACATGAGAGCAGCTGAACGTAGAACCTATCATAAAGTTCAGCACTAAACTGGAAGCCATGGGATGTCATTTAGTTAGGATATGTATGATTGTATGGTAAATCTGAACCATGAGGAGGCCACTATAAGGAGGAACAGATTTACCTGTAAATAGTAAGGCGAGCTCTAAGAAATCAGTCCAATGGAAAAAGAAAGATCCAGGCTACCAACACCTATGTTGCACAGATAACCATATACCCTGCTGGCAAAATGCGATAAATACAGAGGTCTCTGAAATCAATACCAAGAAGAGAGTTTCGCCTGGAACCCAGCATCCTGGGATGAGGATCACTAAATGAGGGAAAGGAGGCCAACGACTACTGAGAGTGAGAGCTATCCACGATGAAACAACACAAGTATATACCTATTTATTTAAAACAGCATTTATGAATAAGCGCCGACACATTTCCAATCAGAGGAGTGGAGGGTCCAGCACCTCTCCCACATGAATTACCTCTGCTGGTTTGTCTGTATGCTGCTGAAAGCGTCAGAATTGTAGCTCATTGTACTGACCAGACCTGCTGCAAAAAATTCTTTATTGTTCCATGAAGGGAAATTAAACGATGCAATAGTTCCAAAAGAGACAGAGAGGAAACTGTCTAATTATAGCTCCATATATGTCTTTCTACATCCGTACATGTTGGCTTGCATGTCTCCCCATCTGTCTATATGTCTTCCTTCCATCTTTCTGTCTACATTCCCTTCCTCTTCTTCTACCACTTAGCTCCATTCTAGTGCTTTTCCTTCTCTCCCTTTGATCTTTCTTCCTAATCTGTTTGCTCTTGATCTTTATTTGGATGAATTTAAAATTCTTTAGCAATTCAAAAGGTTTTTCACCTTCTTGCAACACTCCAACTATTTTATATAGGGTCAGCACTACTTAATCT
The DNA here is from genome assembly GCA_014839995.1 of Xenentodon cancila. Classification (NCBI taxonomy): domain Eukaryota; kingdom Metazoa; phylum Chordata; class Actinopteri; order Beloniformes; family Belonidae; genus Xenentodon; species Xenentodon cancila. The sequence continues at coordinate 5,101,121 of JABWDQ010000184.1, read as the reverse complement.
ATCAGTTCTTTCTTTTATTGTTTTCAGCCACTTGCTAAATTCTGCTAAGTTTGATTATTTTTCTAGAGTTTTGGCTAAATGTTTTAAACTCATTCCCCTCTCACAGAGTTCCTTTCTTCAACCATGTTCTCGTCAGCTCATCTTCTTTTAAACGGATCTTCCCGCCCTGAGGTCATTCTTCTTGTCTTTAGCTGATCTTAATCTCTTGACATCATCTTCCTCTCATAAGCTCATATTCTCTTAGCATATATCCCTCTTTTCAGTTGCTTCTCCTGTCTTCAACTCATCTCCTCCATCATATTAAGAATATTCAAATGTTTAAGATATGTTTAACCATTTTCTTCAAATTTGTACTTGAATGTAGTTCAGCTGTCTTTTAGGAAAAGTTCAGCTCGTCAGCAT
>JABWDQ010000184.1:5060719-5095719 GCA_014839995.1 Xenentodon cancila | reverse complement strand
ACAGAGAGATTCATGGAATATGTTTCCATTACCGAGTAGCTGCAACCACGACAAACATCACCAAGTACAATATAAAGTGTTGGATGCAGTGGTGTAAAGCAGCCACCACTGGACTCTGGAGCAGTGGAGACACCTTCTCTGGAGTGATGAATCACACTTCTCCATCTGGCCAACTAATGGACCAGTCTGGGTTTGGTGGTTGCCAGGACAACTGTTCTTGTCTGACTGCATTGTTCCAAGTGTAAAGTTTGGTGGAGGGGGGATTATGGTGTGGGGTTGTTCTTCAGGAGCTGGACTTGGACCCTTAGTTCCAGTGAAAGGAACTCTGAATGCTTCAGCATACCAAGAACTTTTGGACAATTCCAGCTCCCAACTTTGTGGGAACAGTTTGGAGCTGGTCCCTTCCTCTTCAACATGACTGTGCACCAGTGCACAAAGCAGGTCCATGAAGACCTGGATGAAAGTCTGGTGTGGATGGACTTGACTGGCCTGCACAGAGTCCTGATCTCAACCTGACAGAACACCTTTGAGATGAATTAGAGCGAAGACCCAGGCCTTCTTGTCCGATATCAGTGTGTAACCTCACAAGTGGGCTTCTGGACGAATGATCAAAAATTTCCATGAACACACTCCTACACCTTGCTTGAAGCTGTTGAAGCCGTAAAGGGTGGACCGACGACATATTGAATTAAAAACAAAAATGTAATTCTTCTTCAATATTGATCAATAATTTATCTAATTGATTAATTTCATGATTAAAATGACTGGATGAGCTTGTCATCAGGGTCTGTTAGTGACATTCATTTCAACCAAGTGTGTTGAAGCAGAGAAATATCAACAACATGGAGGACACCGGTATGAATGTTAGTTCTCCTACAGCAGCATTCAGCTTCAGATCTGGAGGACGGTCTTCTGCTATCAGGAACCATCACCATGGAACCAACTTCCAGTTTGGGTGAAGGAGGCTGACACCACCTCCACCTTTATAACCAACCTTTAAACGTTTCTGTTTAGTAAAGCCTACAGTTAGTGTGTCAGGACCAGTAGTCACAGCTGCAGCTGCAGGACCAGACTAGAGCAGCTGGTCTTCAACACAGCTTCATCTGGATCTGCTGCTGTAGACCTGCTGCAGGGAGACACCAACATGATCCACTGAGCACTTCCCCTCACCCCATTTCTCTCCTCTTCTTCTCTTTCCTTTCCTTCAATCCACAGTTATTAATTAAAAGTATCTCTTAAGCATAATTGTGCCCCGTTGTTGTTTTGGTTTGTTGTGCTGGTCTGTCCCCTTTTTTTCCTCTGAACATGTTTGCAGGCCAGAGATTCCTGTGCTGCATCCTGACCAGTAGACCCACCCTCTGACCTAGTGTCTGCTGTCACCACCAACTGTCTACAACCACATGTAGGTTTTGTTTTTTTTTTCCTAATGAGCAAAGGCAAAAGGTTAGATGGGTATTAGCAAGTCTTCCATTGGGAGGGTGTACTGGGGTAAGTGGTTTGGATTCTGCTGAAGCAGGATGAGACGTCAGACCACTTTTTGAAGGGCATCCTTGTCTTTGTCATTGATTGTTTGTTTGATTTTCAAGGGTGGAGGGTAAATAATTTTGGATGTTAGAAATCATTCGTACACTTTGCACGTGACTAGGTTCTTTTGGCTTCTTTAGACCCCTAGGATGTACGTGTGTTGAGCTTTTGAAAACCAATGGTTCTTCAAAAAATGATTACTTTTTACAATAGGCTGTGGTGCTTAGCATGCTGGCACCTCAGTCTGCACTGATAAGCATTAAAAGAATAAATCAGGAAGAAAAACAAATAAAACAGAAAACATGGCAATGACGATCAGGACATGCAGGACAACACTTGTTTCAAAGGCAGATGTATCAGGGTTGAACAAAGCAGCTGTAAGCCTGAGTTCAAGCATGTCTGCGTCAGGAAAATATTTGTATAGATGTTTGTTCAAGCCTTGAAAAATATTCATATGATTAATTGATGCTGGGGTAATCACAAGTGGTACAAATATTGATGCATCTTTAAAATACCTAATAGAGTGAAATGGATTTGTTATTTTTTGGGAAATAGACCCTTGATTTTATATAAGAGTGAGGTGGGAAGGAAGATATAATTCTGACTGAAGTGGTCTTATAAGGTATGATCTCTCCGGATAGGATTACAACCCCCAAGAAGAAGAAGTAAGGATGGGCAATGCAAGTAAAAAATCCCAACATAATTATTCAAACATTTCCTTTAATTTTTATTTCTTTGCTGACAATAAAAACCTATTAATTCATGTCTTTTTTATCAACTTAACTCAATTTGTTAATGTACTTCAATTTATCATTTCAGACCTGCAACAAATTTCACAAGAAGTTTATATTGGGCAATTCAAATAGATGAAAAAAAAAAAACATCTAATCACTATAATGGTGATTTAGTACAAAATAGTATGAATAAAAGGCTTTAAAAGCAAAAGATAGACAGAGGATCTTTGCTTTGTCAACAGATTTATGAGAAAATAATATCAATTTCTCTAAATAATTGTACTCAAAGATTGACTGGAAAGGATTTGCATATTCCTCCTACTGACCAGAATATAATTAAATTATATCCAATCATATTTATTACCTGGATAAAAGGCTTTAACTTGTGCAGGGCAAGTGTGTCGACATCTCTGGGCTCTGACTTATCTGGGTTTTACCATCACACTGTAAAACCCTGGGATGTGGTCAGTAGAAGCAGTATTCCACTTCAGTTTTGGAAGAAAAAATGGATGTGCCTCGGGCCAAAGAGGAACTGAACCTTTCACACTCTCATCAGCAGCAAAACCAAAATCGAAGGTCTGTGTGTGTATGTATATGAATTTATATACACATGTGTGCATATGTGAGTAAGTATGTGTGTGTGGGGTGGGCGGGGGGGGGGGGGGGGTGTTTGGCTATATATATATATATATATATATATATATATATATATATATATATATATATATGCAGTGATCCAAAGATATGTGTAGCTATATTATTTGCATAGTTTTATTTATACATATATTTGTGTATCTATATAATGTGCTCATGTGCACATGAATGTATCAGTGTATATTTGTATGTATGTATAACTATGTACTTGTGCATATGTATCTTACTTTCATGCATAGCAGGATGCTTAGATGTCCACACATTGATCTTTGATCACACCCGGTGATTTTAGCCCTCTTTGGCAGAATTTATTTCTTTTTTTTAATTTTATTCATTTTTTTTTTCTTTTTCTTCTTACCCCGGGATCAATAAAAAATAGTTAGACTGCCGGTGAAGGGTACACATTAGCAAACACTTACGCAGACATAAAAAAAAAAAACCTTGATTACAGATTAAAATGCATATATATAACTTTTGGGTCCTACCAATTTGGTATTAAGCATTAATATAGGTGCAAACAAGGGCAAAAAAATAAATAAATAAATAAATTAAAAAAAAAAAATCGAAGGTCTCGGTTCATATGCATAATGCATGATGATGATGGGGCTCATGCTCATTGCAGAGAAGTAAACATCAAAGTAAATGTTAATGTTTGTTTCCATTTTCTGATTCGGGATTGTACATCACCGTTGGATGTCAGCAAATATATCTTTTTTTTTTATCATTGCATAAGAAGTCAGACTCTAATTGAAGTCACTTAGAAGAGGAGCAAAAGGGGAAACAAGCTCAATTGTTCCAGCTGTTTTCTCACTTTATCCCAGTACCTCCAAAGCTCAGGCTGAGCACAAATATAATAATAATAATAATAATATAATGCATATGTCTATGATACTAGTGGCTTCATACATCAGCTGCTTGAACACTAAGACTCTTTCCTGGTAATACAAGCACAAACTGCCACGTAGTCTGACACGTCTCATTATCACACATGCTTCTACGCACATGATGCAGCTCTCCCTCAGAAACCTACTGTCTTGTCTCCAGTCCTTTCAAGCAAACTTCCTCTGACTGCTGAAACTCAGCAAAGACAGGGGGTTATTGTGCCGTGAACACAGCTCTGAGCCTCGTAAACAATTGTCTCACTCCAGGACTGGCCTCATGCGTCTTTGCGCCTTCAGGCCAGCTTTGACAAGGGGAATCAGAGATGAAGCTCCCTTTACTTATTGAGAAAACAGAGATGGCTGTGCAGCAGGGAGTAGGACGTGGAAAGGTGTAGCATTTCAGGATTCACAGGAATTAGCGGTGAAAGGTTGTGAAAATAACACCAAAGCCCAAGCTGTGCGTGAAATTGTGAACAGAGGGATTAATGGGACTGTAAAAAGAGCATTAGAGCCCCCCCCAAAAAAAAGCCAATTCACAGAGGCATGTCTGTGTGGGACAGCTCACTGGTTTAAGATGTGGGTGTTCATGAGTAAGATGGATATAGACCATCTCATCTTACAAGGCTAATGAGAAAAACAGAGAAATGAAGGATGACAGTGTTGGAAGGAGGACAGTACATGATGAAGAAGCACTGACACCACATCCAGTTCAGGCTGCTGTTTTGTCATTTTCTGACACATTTTAGACTGTAACAGAAGGTTCTCACATGTTTTAACATCTACAGTCACCATCTACTTCACCAGACATCACCAGAGAGGACGAGGCATGCTTGGACGTGAATTTATAGTCAGGTGTCTCTTACAAAAGGAAACCAAAAAATACATAAAAATACTGCTAATCTATAAATGCACAATTTGTGTCAAACAAGTACTACTGCTTACAGCTGTGCCCAGTTGACATCTATTAAAGTCCCGTATTATAAATAATTTATAACTTTAAGTTCACTTTTCAGCTTGAAGTAAGAATGGCTTCATGAAACCATAATCACCTTGAAGTTTTCCAACAGTTGTAAAGCTCCTCATGTACGCATCTCAACAAAAAAACTCACAGAAATTCAAACTACACAAGACACCAGCAGCAGCTGTCACACCTCCAGTCCATTTGGACTGTGTTGCTGGTTAATGAAGTCCTCCTCCCAATATCTTTAAAATCACTATAAACATAAGACATAATACTCATAACATAACAAAAGAAGATGATGCAACACTGTAGTCAGAAGACAAGAGAACTCACCAGCCTCATGAAGCTGGTTTTATATATATATATATATATATATATATATATATATATATATATATATATATATATATATATATATATACATACACACACACACACACACACACACACACACACACACACACATATATACGGTTAGAGACCCTCTTTCTCAAAGGAGCAACTGCATCTAAAGCTGTATGCAACACATCTGCAGTGCTACCAACAAGGAAATCAACGTCTGCAGAGGTAGAACCGAGGTCACAGCCCTCAACTGCTTCACTATGTTCCTCTGTAAGAAGATGAAGAGCAACGGCCTCCCTAAATTTAGTAACAGCTTTATCGGATAGACACCTGCTAAAGTAATTCCTCCTATTATGCGTAACGTTGACAATGTTGAATTCAAACGTTATTAAATAGTGGTCGGATAGGAGGGAGTTAACATGTGACACTAACAGATTATCAAGTTCTACACCGTAGACGAGGACCAGATCAAGAGTATGATTAAGACGATGCGTCGGTTCGTTAACTTTTTGTAAAATCCCCATCGATTCTAGAAGAGAATCAAAAGCCAACTTAAGACTGTCGTTGTCAACATCCATATGAATGTTAAAGTCGCCCACTATGATGACTTTATCTGTACTGATCAATAAACTAGATAAGAAATCTGAGAACTCAGACAGAAACTCCAGATAAGCTCCAGCAGGAGGCCGGTAAACTACAACCAACAAGACTGGCTTCTCTGATTTCCAGCTCGGCAGTTTTAAGCTAAGCGTGAGGCTTTCAAATGTATTATAATCGCATTTAGGTTTGGATTTTATTGTAAGACTGGAGTCGTAGATCGCCGCTACTCCTCCACCTCGACCTGTGATTCGAGGAATATGATAATTAAAGTAACCGGACAGCTTCGATTCGAGCTTAAAGATCGTATATTTAGTCATCTGCATCTAACTTTTTTGTCTTTAGTAGCGTATTTGTTTTTATTTTTACAAGGTTATTTTGATTAACGCCTCTATCACATCGCGCTTGGTGAACATTTGGAGGACGGGGAATCGACACCGATTCTATTTTTCTTGGCACCTCGTTAGAATCTCCAATTACATCATTTACTTCTACATTTGGCGATAGTCCTGGAGAAGCAGCAGAGAAGTGTGTAAGACTGCAACCCTGCACCCCGGCCTGGACCTGGATTGTCAGGGGGAGGAGCTAATAATGTCAGGCAGATTTCTGGAAATGAGACCTGCACCATCCCGGGTGGGATGAATGCCGTCTCTTCTAAGCAGACCAGGCTTTCCCCAAAACGTCTTCCAATTGTCAATAAAGGCCACTTCTTTCTTGGGACATTTGGTCCACTTCTTACATTCAGGGCAGTGGTGCTGATGATTCCTGACTGCATCTCTTCCCCTCAAGATCCAGTACCTCCTGCGCAGCTCTGCAAATACACATTCGGCTTCTGTACATGCGCCTGCATTGCAAACAATGCAACACGGGCTGCATGTAGTCCCAAAGGGGAGCACCTGCCATTGGTAGATGGTGGGTTTCTCATTTACCTTCCATGTCAGGAAATGGAGGTGGGGCTTGTCTTCATATAGCAGACGGACTTGGTGGAACATTCCCTTCAGATTTCTTTGGTTTCTCCTCTGTTAAAGTCATGTCTTTCTCCGGCTTTTTCTTCTGTTCGCTGCCGTGAAAAATAGTCATAATCTTCTGAGGCTTACACTCAGAGTGCCTGTCTGTTTTTGTAGTTAGCTTCTCTCTGTCTGAGTGGTAGTACTGTACTCCAATTACCTGGACAAGCACCTCATACTCAAGCCATTCCGCTAGATCAAGCAGTGTTGGTACAGGAGTGTGGATGGGATTCACAAATCTCTGGAAGTTGGCCCTTAGATTGTAGAGTAATTAGCTATGAGGCGAACGTCCACTGTGTCTGGCCCTGTTCTCCCAACTGGTGTAGCATGCCCACTAGTGCACGGACTTGGAGTGCAAAGGACTTGAATGCGCTGATGTCATCATGCCTAATCATTGTGATCCTCTTCAAAGCCAGATGTTGAGGTTGACCATACATCACTGTGAGCACTCTCATGGTGTCGGTGAATGGGAATAGACTGTTGCTGTATGAGGCAGCAATAAGCAGTGCTTCTTCGCACTTCAGGTGGTCTGTCAATATCTGAAACTTGACGTTCAAGAGCGTCAAATGGGACTATGTTGTCTAAAGCTAGCTTCAATCTTGCAAACTCAAGTGGGTCCTGAGGCACAAGATCAGGGATTGTTGGTTGAGGTCCACAATAAGTCGCTACCGAGGGGGTGTCTGTGGAGAGAGCGATGCGTCTGAGGCCAATCATCAGGTGGACACCATCGAGGACCACCTACGTCATGGTTCTCACAGTGGCTGTATTGATTACTTTGATCATAATAGCCATGTCCATAAGTAGGACTATAGCTACCATAACTGCGACCATAACCATCACCTACATGAAGATAGCATCTGTTATCAGGCTCTTTGGTTGGAGCACCATGATTGGGGAGGTGTCCATCAGCTGTCTGGAAACAGTATGTGGTGTAGGGCGGGCCTTGCTCTTTTCTCAATAATGCTGCTTTTGAGACTGTTTCCCTAAGTCAGCTACATTCTGATGTGGAGGGGTCCTCTCACCTTGTGTTGTTGGTGGGAGGAAGTCTTAAGACTAAGGGGGGGATTCGTCAGAAGATGATGGTGACTGTGCAGCATGATGCCAGGGCAACTCTGCTCTCTTTAGACTATGAGTGAGCTCTTCAATCAGTCCATGTGGACTGTCCTGTGGATGTGTAGACTTATTCCTGACTGGAACCTGTGGAGCACTTTCAGGCTGATGTGGGTCCTCTTAACCTCTGAATTACAACAGCTTACTATCATGCACAGGTGTGGATGCCGTCATGTCCTTACGCAGCTTGGACTGTGACCTGGCATGTTCAGGAGCAAGTGCAGGAGAGCGAGAGATTGCTTCTGTCAGACGTTGCCCATCTCGTCGCAGCTGTTCATGTTCCTCTTTCATACTATAGATATATTGGAGAACCTTAGGAGAAGTAGCATCTTTGATGTGCTCATCATGTGGGAGGCGGGGCTTATAGAGGAATAGCCCACTTCGTAGTCCTGAAGGTATGATGGTAGCCGAGTACGTCGACGTGGCTGATCGGACCCTGTGTTTCAGTTTTTCTCTTCCATGCTGAACGTACAAGGCTGGAGTGGTTGCTGAGATCAAGCTCGAAGGACAAAAATTGCGGCGAAGACTGCAAGGATCTAAGGTGGCAGCAAGCACTCGGGAATGTCGGGTCAGGACCCAGGTAATGTTCAGGTGATTGTGGAAACAAACAGGCAGAGTCCAGCGAATAAATGTATCACTTTCTTCCAAGTGATTAGGTTTACTGAGGATGTGTGTGTGTGTGTGTGTGTGTGTAAACAAGAATAAGAGTGCAAATTGTTGAAATTAACTTGCACCATGGGCAGAAATTATACCAGAAATGCACATAGATGCCTGAATAGAGCCAATAATGGTCCAGACCGATTATGTAAACTCAAGTCAGAAAGTAATATATGCATATTGTGCCCTGCTAGCAGCCCCACTGCTCACTAGTGAAACTAGTTGATGGGTTAAAAGCAGAGACTAATTTTGGTGCATCGTACATACAGAGTGGTCACGATGTCCATACTGACAATGAAAAGGAAGGAAGGAAGGAAGGAAGGAAGGAAGGAAGGAAGGAAGGAAATAAGGAAATAAGGAAGGAAAGGAAGGAAGGAAGGAAGGAAGGAAGGAAGGAAGGAAGGAAGGAAGGAAGGAAGGAAGGAAGGAAGGAAGGAAGGAAGGAAGGAAGGAAGGAAGCAATTAGCTCCGCCGCACCAGCTACCGGCCATTTATGCATACATACAGCTGGTGGTAAGTAGTCACGACACACTCACAATGAAACACAAATAGAGCCGCGCGCATCACAACGTTGAACTTACGGTTTTAAGGACGCACACACTACGTATGTGTGGCTGATGGAAATATCAACAAAATATGGCAAATTAAAGAAAAATCCCCAGTGCTGGGTATGTGTGTTAGAACTGTTAAGTGTGATGTCACAAGATCTATCCTTCTATTAATTAAATTAATACCCTCTTTCCTATTTAGGGTCCTGAGTGGCAGAGCTTATGAGAGCTTATCCTAGGTTTCTTTGGCTGACAGTGTTGGTAAAGCCCTGGACTGGTTATATCAGAACTACACTCAGTGAATGTGTGTGTGTAGATGTAAAACCAGACAAAAAACTTGATGGCCATCTGTTTTGTGCTGTCAGGTAGCCGCTGACCTTCAGCTGGTGAAAAGATCAACGTGATATCATTTCAAAGTTCTGTGGGGTTTCTTGTTTCTTGTTTTGGGTGCATACTAGCAGCATGACATACGTATAAAGTATAATAATATGGTAATACAATCACAACTGCTGTGTCACTGCTGCAAGGAATTGATGTGTGTTGTTTGTATTTCAGTATATCACAGTCAGATCAACACTGCAGAATTTGTGTTGTTTAACATAAAGCACAATTGTGTTGTTATCGCAGGGACATTTTCTGACATTTGAGCATATGGCCACACATTTCAAATGGAGCGGGAATACCTAGGGTGGAATGAGATTCGACATAATCCCAAAAGCTAACACTGAAGTCTGTTGTCTGCTTTTCAAGGATCAATAGCTCAGACATGCTGCTCTTTCTGCAGCTGAGCACCAGGTGGATGCAGAGACGGTTTAAACGGCAACATAACACGAGTAAACTCAACATCTGGTCACTCTGTCATGTGGCCTCAACACACAACAACAGCAGTTATCCGAACATCGTTGGTGCGTCCTTTCAGTCAGATAAACCATAGTTAAAAATTAATTTCACAAGAATTAATGAAAGAATCTGGTTAGTTCATAAGTGATTACAATGTTAAGTGGAATAAGCTGTGGTATATATTTAGCTTGCAGGTGTATGTGATATATACATTCATTCATGTACTTCATAGGATTCACATATATAAACATTCAAAAGAAGTCTCAACAACTGAACAAGAAGAAGAGAATTTATTATCTTGTAATTTCAATGAAAGTGTTCTGAAGGGTCCTACAACCATCTTTAGAGCTCAGACCTTAAGCAAAAGCCCACCCCATCTTATTTATTAACATAACAGAATTGTGAACAGGGCTTTAAAAATGAATCAAATGTTTGTTGAAAGTGCCGTGTCTCTGGACTGAAGGTGGACTCATCCTCATCAGTTCATCACGGTCTATGGCTGCAGCACGAGTCCGTCAGCGCACAGAGAACTCGTCACTCTTACCTTCCACTGCAGCCTGAACAAGGCTGCTGTTGCGTGGTCGTTAAGTGATGTGTTGAGCTAAAATCCATCTGTACATAATTTGTCAGCAAGATGTTCAGGATTTGTTGATGTGAATGAGGAGCTGCAGAGAAAAGCTTTAAAACAAGCCAGTGCAGATGTTAACCTCATGGAGCTTCCATTAGACATGCACTGGTACCTCTAACTGCAGGGAGGCTGGAGGGGGACAGGGGATGAGGGAGTAATGGGGGAAGGGAGGAGAAAGACTATTTTTCTGTCAGGAGGCACTCAGACAAGTTAATCCAATTAGAACAACCACTTTTTCCAGTGAGCTGTGTTTAACTTCAGCAGACGCAGGTCATCAGCAGTTTTACACGCAACTCTTACAAACACAGTTAAATGTGTAAATATGAAGAGGCTGTGAATAAATAACTTTAATTGTCCTGATTATGAAGAATTAAGATAATTCAGACAGCAGCAATGTTCTCCAGAATTACCAGCGATGGAATAAAATGGTTCTATAATTCTAATAAGCGTAATCTTCTTTGGTCCTCAGATCTTGGAAAATACATTACAGTCAGGCACTGACAACGTATTCACATGTAAATGTCCTGGAATGCTCTTATTTAAGTTAAGTTGTCAGTATAAGTGAGATAACTGATCTTAGGTTTGACTTAAAGACCTGTATACATGAGGCAAACACTTCCAGTATGAAGGAGCTGGAGATGCCCTGAGAAACCCCTGTTTGGTTCATCAAAGGCACATTGGTCATGGCGACAGGCCAGACTAATGGCGATTCCATAGATTTGTATGGAAAGCTTGATCTCCCTCACTCAGAGTAGGGTCACCGGGGCCCATAGGAGAGCACCTGGTGGCCAGACCGTTATCCATGTGGGTTGGATCTTTTTCCACTCTGGAGTGGGCGTACTCATATCCCCCCTGCTTCTACGGGTCAGGGTGATGTGCTGCCTGAAGTAGGGGAGTGCAGGTATCTCTGGGGCTTGTTCAGGTAAGTCACATTTGGAACACTTTCTAACAGAAACAGAAAATCCAGTGTTTGGAGGGGTCAGAGTACAGACATTAACCCCATATGAATTCTGTGAAATTACCTAAAAAGAGCTGTTTACACCTGACATCATATAAATGTGACTTACCTGAAATAGTTCTGTCAACAGGAATGACCAAAAGGTCTTCCTGGATGTTGGGCAGCTCTGATCCAGGAATACTGAAACTGACTTCTCTCCAAAAGTTCACTTACTTTTCCTCCAACTCCAGAATTTTGTAATGGATGTTTTATAATTAAAGTATGTGAAATTATGTTTTTTAATTATAAGCTTAAAACATTGTTTGTCTGTTATTGACACATAGACAAAGAACAAATCCCATTTTATGGCAAAAAACGTTTTTAATTTTTTATCTTCTAAATCTGTCAAAACACACTCAATAAACAAGCAGTTGAACGGAATTTGATTACAGCTCTTTCAAACTCAAACTCTTACAGAAGCAATTTCTCAATAAATATGCATTTTATCCGTAACCGTACACGTTGTGGGGTCTTCTTCTTAGTATATTTATAGTACACCATAAATAACTTTAGGAAATGAAGCATATTAAAAACAAAATTCAAACAATCCAAACATGTATAAATATAGGTTCATTTAGGGACTGAAGAGGACAAACACAGGAAATCCAAAACTTGAATTCTGTTGTACAGACATGCCCAAATAACATTTATTAACAGTTCAGGATGTCGTTCAAGTGAATGAAGCAGTCAAGCTGCCTGGCGCAGCGTCCCAAACACTTGCATATGGTCACAAAAGTTCGTTTTCCCACAAGCACACATGACTGGGTCCATGAGGACAGAAAACAGACCTCACGTCTGCCGTCACCTGCCTGGATCACACTCTAATGATCTGCAGTAGAAAATCTATCATCTCATTTTATTATGTGTAAGGACCCTCTCAAATACGCACATCAACTCATTCACTATCTGTGGACCTCACTGGACACTTGTATTAATCACAAACCACGGTCACCAGCCTATCTGCTCGTTTCCTCTCCTCACTTCAAAGGGTGAGAGAAGGTTTGGTGAGTTTTGCATATTAGTCAGTGAGGTTTAAAACGACACATCCTTCCAGACAAGGTTAATCTGTGCTCTTAGTTTCACCTGCATCTCTGCAAAATGCGCCGCTGTTTACCCTGTCACACAACTTATAGTGCAAAATACTGCAAAGCTCAGTAAAATCCAACGTAATGGAGCCATTGGGCAGTGTCGAACAGAGGAAGAGAAGAAACAGCAACACAAGTTAAGGAAATAATCTCCAATCTTTTCTCGCCTGCTTTCCCCCCCACCATTGTACCACTTTTGACCAAATAACCCTTAATGTTTCCATCTAAATGACCTTCTCTCATTTTCATTTCTTTTTGCAAAATGAGTGTCGTCACGAATACTTATATATATATATATATATATATATATATATATATATATATATATATATATATATATAGATATATATATATATATATCTATATCATATATATATATATATATATATATATATATATATAGATAGATAGATAAAGTACATATGTTCTCTGTGTCTGAAGGCTATATATATATATATATATATATATATATATATATATATATATATATATCTATATATATATATATATATATATATATATATATATATATATATAGATAGATAAAGTACATATGTTCTCTGTGTCTGAAGGCTGTAACAGTCACTGGTCAAACATACAGCTGCATCATTACTAGTTAATGAAAAACATAAGTAATTTTATATGCATTGGAGACTTTCCTCCCATGAATAACATCATTTATCCTTACAAAATCCCTGAAATGATACACTCATAGGATCAGACTTGAAGGAAAACAGTTTATCGTTTCTGCATCCAATCATGCGTCACATGTAAGTTTCCTCCATCTGTAGAGACCAAATGTGTACATGCCAAAGAATCTTTAACTGAGTGCAGCAGCTGCACGGCTGCCTGCATCAATCTCCTCTTCAGAAAAAACCCAGAGCAAACAATGAAACAATGGGTAGATGAACAACATGTACCTGCTGATGCATGTCTGTACACGCACAGGCTCGTGGCTGGTGTCAATAGCAGCGTGGCTGCATCTGTGGAGTTGCAGTCAGTTTAAACATGTGGATGCAGGAAAGGAAGGTGTCTTTTTTTGTACAGAACTATTACCTCGAGGAGGAGGATTGCTGGGTAAACGGAGAACGTGGTATTTAACATATACATGAGGTCACTCCCTGATTCAGCTTTGTTAACACAAACTTTGATCCCTCCATACATCAAGTTGTCTTACTGCATTTTGTCAGAAAGATGTCTATATTTTGTTCTAGGGAGAAGAGAGTCGCCTATCTTCTCATGGCATTTGTAGGATTTTCTATGGTACACCCTATCCCAAAAGTATTAGGGATATCATCTAAAATGTTTTTTTTACAATCCTGCTGACACCTTTCTTTGACAAACTCACAAATAATGTAATGTTGGACTTCAAATTACTCTTTTTATCTTTAATCTAATTGTACAACAGGATATCAGGACCGTATGGGGAAAAAAGACAGCCATCACTTCCTATCTTACAAACTTGCAACTTTACAAGAAATATCTGAGAAGCAGTGTTCAGGATTTTGAGGTAGAAGAGGTCAATTTCATCTCTTCCCATCACAACTGTCAGTAGGGACTACAGGGCAAGTCTTGAGGAGACTATGAACATAAAGAGTTAAAACAGACTGAAACATGGTTGTGTCGCTCGTGGACAAGTCAAAATCTTTGCCAATGTCTGTACTTCTTAAGTCAGTTGGGAAACTCAGAAACTGTGGCTTATAAACGTGCAGATTCGTGAGAAAACCCTTCCCTACAACACTGTGTGCAATGCACATGATGATCTGATGAAATTATACATTTATATCTAGCAGTAGAAGCAGGAAGATGGACTTGATTTTGGCCAAAAATCCCCAAACTATGATCAGATACTGAACTTTGAAGATATGTTTATGTGAATTCTGCAGCCAAGTTTCAGATTTAGCTCTTCATTTTTGTGTGCATGTGAAGATTTGGTCAAGTGAAATATGATTATGCTTAGACTAGTAGTACTAGATCTCAGCAAGCACTTGTACTACAAGTCAGGACACTGACTTTCTTTATCTAAAACATGCAACACTGATTTTCACATACATTTGAGAAATGTGCACGTTTACACTGTCATTATTTCAGAGTTGACAACATTTCTGAGTGTTTTTGGCCTTGTTGGGGTCACACTGAGCTCTAACAAAATCCAAATAAAAGAAGCTGCAGCAGGATTAGAAGTTCCCAGGATTTCAAGCAGTTAATTAACTTTCCTTGTTGTTACCTTTAGTGAATACTTTACAAAGCAGTCACTTAGTAAAACTTTTGTTGTTTATAATTGTCCCTTTCTAAATATATCTCCATAATGAAGCAAAAGATGAGATTGTGATTAGAAGTTCCCAGTATCGTGGAAGAACCAGCTGATAGGACCCAAACTACAAGTGGCTTACTAGTTAATGATCCTTCCAGCTCAGCGTGTGTGACTTTATTTGATCTATTTTATTTGACTCTTTGAGTCAAATAACTGTTAACTACTGTTGGTGATGATGACAGAGGTCCCTTTGTGCCCAGGTGTCTGCTCTGCTGGTACATGAAAGGGATCATAATGGGTGGGGCCAGTGCTGTAGGCCCGGAGGCTCTCTGGGTCATAGAGGTGCTCCAGAGTGTAGCCTGTCAGAGAGTACGTATGCTTCTCCAGGTATGACCTTGAGTGGCCGTTAGAGGGGTAGAGATGTGGAGCTGGTGAAGGGGAAGCTGAGCATGCACCTGGTCGACCAATAGGATGGTGAAACTGCAACGAAAGTGGGGACAGTTCAGTGTGGAGGTAGTCTTTGGGCTTGTGGAGACGCTCCAAACCGGGACTGCTGAGCCTCGACAGGGGGGCAGGACTTGGTGCAGGACTGAGCACCTGACTAAAACCTCGACACACCACAGCCTGTAGCGGCAGGGGTCCTTGACCATAGTCTGCAGTGAAGCAAGAAGCAGGGCCCTGAGGAAGTCCATTGCCCAGACCTAGTGGGGTGTCTCCTGGGCCCTTTCGCAACTGCAAACGACTTTCCTCTTCCTTGATCATCTGCTGAGTAGCTCGGATCAGTGTCTCAATCTTGCTGGGCCCCTCTGGGCTGCAGGGGTAGTGGTCAGCCCGGTAACGGTCCCCTGAGTCACTGGCAGAGCCTCCATCTGGAGAACTGACTATGCTGTCCTCGTCCCAGTGGCCCCGTCCTGCAGGAGGATCCAGACAAAACTTAAACAATACTTTTAATTGGCATGAGTTCCTCTACGTTCTGCAACGTTTATGGGAATGAACAACTGAATTTAAACTGGAAAAAGGTTTTGTGTACATAGGCTTAATTCATAACAAAAAGTAATATCCAGGCACTTTGTGTTAAAAAGAAATTTAACAAAAATGTTATGCAGCCTCTCATCAAAACTAAAAACATAGATCAATACCAGATCAATACTTAAAAATCTATGCCTGTCAAAGGCTCTGTAGAAAGTCATTTTTAAGCATCTGCAGTTGTTCCTACACAACTACATCCGTATTAACAGCTGACCTGGGAAACTGGGCCGTTTTACTGCTTTCAGATTGTCTGCAGCCTTTGACAAAGCAGATCACAAGAATCTGTTGTCCAGACTTAAGCAGTGTGTTTGGTATAATGAACAGTTTTACATCGTTTCTAATCCAACTGGACCTTTTCTTTACACACTGATAAATGTTGCTCCTCCGGGTCTGTACTGGGACCCATGATAATTTTGTTTGTGCATGTTGCCTTTGGAGTTTCTCTTCAGGAAACGCAACATTTCCCCCCTTTATTTTGTTGTTGATACAGGTTTATCCGCCTGTTCAGTTAGACCACAGTAACACTGCAACGTTTAAAACTGAAGATAACCTCTCTTAAGCTTGGACGGTTTTATCTTCATGCCGATTCAGTTAAAATCGGTTGTGCTTTGACTCCATACCGTTTTGTTGTCAGGAATCTGGGTGGAATTTTTGAAAGCTTCTTTAAGAGGTAAAATCAGGAAACTGTGGTTTTTAAGTCAAGCGTTTCATATGGCTATGGCTAAGTCCATCCTAGTCAGTTTTATTTTCCAAACCTGATTAAAAAAAAAGAAAGATGTGCATCCAGACTAGGCTTTCAGCTCTCTGTCTGAGAGGTCTCCATTCATTTTACACCAGCTTAAATGCATATGCTATCCGTGCTCGCCCGGCATTCACACTAAAGACTCAGTAGCTCTTATAAAGTCTTTCCTCCTGTACACGTCGATGGCTGTTATTCAGTATTAAAGTCAGCCCGTGCTGCTCCATCTCTGTCATTGTTCACACTGTTCCCATGGCGAGTGCTATTTTCAGATGAAAGTCTCATGAACTACCCTTGGAAAATCTGGGATTATTACGAATGACCCAGAGGAGCAACTCCTGAAGCATAGTGGTCCCGTCCACCCTGTCACAGTTATATTCAAAACTGGAGTGTGGATGCCAGGCGTGACCAAAGGACACATTTACATTCCAACATGAAAACATATTAATGTAGTCCATAAGTAATTGTCAAACTTTAGCCTTATCTTCTTTCCAAAGCACTGGGAAAGCTTAAGTGCACAATTATCATCCTTCAATTAGTGTGAATTCAGCGTATCCTAGTTTTGGATCAGTATACTCTAAAATGTTGGGAAATAGTTCATCTTTTAATTGACTCAAATATGCATAACCACAACTGCACTCCTGTGGTGTCTTCACTGGCTCCCTGTTGGTTTCCAATTCTATCCTAAGATTTGATTTTTGTGATTTTTAACGTTTAGCCATCTTAAAGATTTTCTACATATCTATACCCTCACATTTTTGTAAATTATTATTCTTACATACGGTATTTTAATGTTATTAGATATTTAATTGGCTTTCAATTTCTTATTGTTTCTGATTATTTCTTTTTTTATTTCACTATAAAGTACTTTTGCCAACATTTGTTGCTTTTAAATGTGCTACATAAATAAGTTTGACCTTGACCAACTGTGTTTAACCAGACTCTGGTCAGGGTCAGTCTATCCAGCTTCAGCCACACATAAAGCCTGGACCTGGACCTGGACCTGGACCTGGACCTGGGACATAGTCCTTACCGTGGTAGCTGTGGATAGCTGTGATGCGTGTCATGCTACCATCAGAGCTCTCACGGTTCTCCAAGGAACTTTTGCTCAGTGGCACAAAGGAGCGGGCGGTGCTCCACCATTTGTCCCTGCTGGGTGGAGGTGCACCAAGAAAATATCTCCCCGCTTCACATCGAGCCCGCTCACAGCTCTGTCCCTGAGCGTGTGCGTGGAAGTGCGAGTGGACGTCACTGGTGTTGTAATGCTGCTCTTCCGACAGGCTGTAACAGAGAGCGCGAGGATCAGAGAACTGCCTGTAGCAGTGTGACGAGTCCAGGCTTTCGTGCTCCAGGTGAGGGGAGGTGGAGTCAATGAGGGGGCTACCGCCCCACGGACTGTCCTGGTCGGACTCCGATCCCTCTGTGTGGAAGCTGGGATACTGCACCAGCAGTGGAGGTGGGAGGTGGGGGAGAAAAGCAAAAGAAAGAAAGATTAACGATAACGTCGACCTTGGGAAACCATATCTGATCACAATATTTGTGGGCAGTTGACCCCAGCAAAGTAAAAAAAGTAAAAAAAAAATGTAAAAAAAGAAGCGAAAGGAAAAACAGGGATTCTTACCCATTCTTGGGTATTTATTTCAAGTGATCACAACAATAAATGAAATAGACAGGATGATCACTGTGCAGTGTTGCTATTCGTTTACACACTTAAGATGGTACTGAAAACACCAAGTGATGAACGGTTTAATTTGTTTTCTTCTTGGTACTTCAGTGCAGCGTCGCCGTCGTCACATGTTTAGGTTCAGACTTCTCCAACATTCTCCATGGAAACAAGTTGAGACTGCAGGCAGTGTGTGAAGGAGGTGATTTCTCTACTGTCTTGCTGAAAAACAACTGGTGATTCTGGAAAATGTGGTCTTGAAACAGCTTATGCTGCTCTGAAATCTCAGTGTACCCTTCTGCATTAACACTGACATCACAGAATTAGAGATGAACTTTGGCAAGGATGCTGATGCAACCCCAAACTATCACAGAGCCTGTTTTTTGACTTGTTGCTGATAACAGTCCGGGTGGTGCTTTCTGTCCGTTTGGTCTGGAGGCCACAGAAGCTGTTTCTCCAAAGACCTAAAACACTGGTTCATCTGACCATGACACATTGTATTATGAGCCGTTATTGAATGATGTTGATGCAGCGCTATCGGACGCCAGCCAGCGTAGGCACAACTTCACCTGGTATATTATTTTACATAAATATTGTGGAATTGTTAACGAACAGTTATGTTGCATACATGTAAATGACAGCTGAAGTAATTCTGAGAAAACTGAGGAAAAGCTGTTAGGTGTAACAGTGCACCGTTAATGCTGGTGTTTATGTGGTGCAGTTGCACAGAAGGCCTTCCAACTTTAACCTGACAACGTCTCAAAAACATTTGTCGTATTCTTCCTGTTCTTATGATACTAACCATGAAATCGAATCAGTATGGAAACGCACCCACTGACTTTAAAGATTATGTCTAAAATCTTAGAAGAATTGTCATTAATTTCCACATTGATGAAGCACTTTTAATTTTGGTTAAACTGTGAGACACTGAACCGTCTGCCTGGTGAAATTTAAATGCTAGATTTTGCTAGAATTTTACTATTTATTCCAAAGCTTGGATCATAAAATGGGAGGAAGCGCAATATTCCTTCAGCGGACGTTACCACCATGATGAAGCCAGGTTAGAAGAGAGTTCCATTCGTGATACTGAACATCTTGGTTTGAGACTCGGCAGAACCACAACAGCTACTTTTCAATCAGAAACAGGTAACACTTTCATAATAAGATGCCCAAGAAATTGCAGGAAATTTTAGAAAATATTGCTGTTGTAGTATTGAACTAATGTGGCTCCTACAAACCATCACATATGTTCCTGGAGCTGTAAAAAGCCAGAATTGTACGTGCCGCTCACACTCAGACGGAATGAATGCCATGTGGAGTTTAACGTTTTAACTTCTGATGAAAGAGTGCTATCAAAAGATCAGGCTTGA
Source organism: Xenentodon cancila (assembly GCA_014839995.1). Classification (NCBI taxonomy): domain Eukaryota; kingdom Metazoa; phylum Chordata; class Actinopteri; order Beloniformes; family Belonidae; genus Xenentodon; species Xenentodon cancila. Next base: position 5,076,099 of record JABWDQ010000184.1, on the reverse strand, counting down.
CTGAACTTGCACACACATGTGCATGAAACCTGTGGGAGACTGAAGGTAGATGATAGCCCAGGAAGAGAAGAACCTCTCCCCTGGAAGGGGACACATCTGCACACACTTGTACACACATACGCACACACAAAAAACAAAAAACAAAAAAAAAAAAAACTTGACCTTGACTACAGATTAAAATGCATATACATCTTTTGGGTCCCACCAATTTGGTATCAGCCATTAATATATGTGCAAACAAGGGAGAGAAAAACAAGAAGAACCTCTCACCTGTGTATATGGTGACAGTCTAGCTTTGGTCCTGGTCCGGCATATTCTGCTCTTGGGGTTTTTGCAGTTTTCCATGATGTTGCTGGAAGTGTTGCTGTTGTAAGGGAAAGAGGTCTTGGATGTGACCTGATCCAGGGAAAGCTGAAGGCCTTTATATTCGGTCTCCCTAAAGACAAAGCGTACATGTTCTGCATTAGAAGGCTGCATATTTGATACGCTTCACTATTCCACATGGAGAGATCCTGCAGCCGTGGGAAGGCTGCTATCAAACAACACTAGTTGTTTACATGTACCTGCAGATTTAGTTTTCTTTTGGTACAGAAAACCAGTAACATCTGTTTAACAATCAGAGCCCCATCATTGAGTGGGGGAGAGGAGGCTTGTGGGGGGAATGTGCATGTAGGCTGTGTGCTTGAGTGTGACGGCTGAGAGGTTGGGGTGTGCTAAGAGGGCTGCAACGGCTGTTGAGATGCTTGTTTTACTAGAAGGATTGCAGCAAGGCCCTTAACAAACACTCTACAGAGGCAAAGCTGTCCTATCACATACAAAAGGAGATTAAAGGCTATGTCTGCCTAAATCAGGCCCATCCGAGAAGCTTGGACGTCTCACTAGTGCAAAATGGGAATTGATTTTTTGTTGAAGTGTTCTCACCATGGAAGATGAATCAAGTTTGAGGCAAGAGAAAATCTGGACATGATTTACTTGAGACAAATAGTGATCCATCTTGCATGTGCATCACCCCACTGTCTTGATCTCTCTCTACACAATCACTAATTCATGTAAAAAATAGACAGGTTTTTTTGCAGGATTTGTATCATTTTGATTTGGAGAATGCTGTGCAAGTTCATTTAGCACTGCTATTTCCACTATGACGCAGGAAGCAAACTGATTTTTTACCTTGCTTAGTTATGTTAGAAGTATTTGGGAAAAATCTTATATTCCTTCAGCAGGCTCTCAATCTTCTCTTTGTTTCTATGCTTTTATGTATCAGAACACAAAAAGACGTTAATACTGTTTTGCTATTTATTTAAAAACAGCAACAAAACTTAAATACATGAAGAGTGTGTGCCCCATGATGTAATAACGTGTAAAACCACTCTGGGAAGCAGTAGCGGAGGAGTCCTTTCCTGTAAAACTTCATCAGGCTTCACACAGTTGTGGAGAAGTTTGACCACATTTTTTTAAGGATTTACCTCTATTCTTTGAAAAAAATGAACTGAAGTAGTAAAATTACTTACGATTTTTATTTATGCAGCGCAGGATTTCAATCATGTTAAAGTTTTATTTTTAACTGAGACAATGCAAATGATGTAGATTTGCTGCTGTGCTTTGTTGGATCATTTTGTTACATACAACCAGTTAAACCAATTTAAACTGCTGGGCAGATGGGTTCAAATTTGTATCAACAATATTTATTTATTATTTATTGTTTATTATTTATTATTTATTGTTTATTATTTATTATTTATTGTTTATTATTTATTGTTTATTATGTAATATGTATTGTTTATTATTTATTGTTTATTATTTATTATTTGTTATTCACGGTCCACTCGAGGACTGCAATGTGCCCGGGTCCTGAGTTGCAAATCCTCATCTCTCCACCTCCACCACTTGATAATCCAGGCAAGCTGTTTGATGGGCCGTTTTTACTAAACATTGCAATGTGCATTATTGCCACATTCTTTTCAGAGAGAAGATACCTTCTTCTGGCCCCTCTTTTAAACAGGCCAAAGTTGTTTAGCCAAGGTTGTTTACTCTTCTTCTAACTGTACTTGCATGTTGACCCCAGATGTCCACTTCTGGGAAGATTCTATTCACATAATCTTTCTCACTGACAAGCGACAGACTTTCAAAATGTTTGTATTGGCCCAGTCTCTCACAGGGCCACATACAATGAAAAAGAACCATGGACACGTACACTTATCAATCAACCTCCTGCTGGGGGATTGAACCAGAAACCTTCTTGCTGTGAGGAACAGTGCTGAACACTAAGCTGCCGTGCTGCCTCACTAAGGACCAATTAATCATATATTCTAGGGTAAGCAGCACCTGGGTGATGCTCACCTTGTGAATTCATGTGGAGGCAGCAGCAGTGTTCAGTGCTTCTCATACAATGCATCTGCATTTGGCTTAATGTCTGTGAAAGAAGAACGCAGTGTAATAATTGTGCTCATCTGAGGTTGTATTGACATCATTTTAAGACCTGAAAGGGCCAGCTGATTTTTATATTTTTTTTATATTTTGGTGTACCCTCTAATTGCTGCACCTTACACACATTTGTCAACATTAACTAATGAAGATTACTAGAACAAAACAAATGAAATAATTCAGCCTTTCAATCCAACAACCAGGAGACATTTTGCAGTGTTTGTGATGGAGTTAATCACAAACATCATAAATATAGAGATATCTTTAAAGAAAATCAGTTTATTCATGTATTTGAGTTCCACTCTGAGGTTATGAGGATTGAAGCTGATGTTAAGGCATGTCCCACAATTTATTTGTAAGTTTTATCCCTCTGTTATGGAGATTAAAGTTATTCAGCAGCAGTAAATTATTTTAATTCTTCATTATTTGAACTATTCTATCTTTTAGTCATGAGAAAAAAAGTTAAAACTGTCATCACATCTTCCATCCATCCATTATCTGTACCCGCTTTATCCGTTTCCGGGTCACGGGGGTCTGTCGGAGCCTATCCCGACGCATATCAGGTGAAAGGCAGGGGTCCACCTGGACAGGTCATCACATCTTTAGATTGCTTGTTATTTAAGCAAATAGAACAATTAGGACACAACTTCAATTTGGATTTATCTGAGTGATAAATGTACAGAATACTTGCTCTTGAATTGTGATTGTGGGTGCGTTCGTGTGTGGGAGTGAGAGATGAGTGACTACTATACGATTACTGTAGAGGTCTGAAGGATCTCCTGTATAGGTCTGAAGGATCTTCTGTATAGGTCTGAAGAAACGCCTGTAGAGGTCTGAAGGATATTCTGTAGAGGTCTTAAGGATCTCCTGTAGAGGTCTGAAGGATCTCCTGTATAGGTCTGAAGGGTCTCCTGTAGAGGTCTGAAGGAACTTCTGTATAGGTCTGAAGGATCTTCTGTATAGGTCTGAAGAAACGCCTGTAGAGGTCTGAAGGATATTCTGTAGAGGTCTTAAGGATCTCCTGTAGAGGTCTGAAGGATCTTCTGTATAGGTCTGAAGGAACTCCTGTATAGGTCTGAAGGAACTCCTGTATAGGTCTGAAGGAACTCCTGTATAGGTCTGAAGGAACTCCTGTATAGGTCTGAAGGATCTTCTGTATAGGTCTGAAGGAACTCCTGTAGAGGTCTGAAGAATCTTCTGTATAGGTCTGATGGATCTTCTGTATAGGTCTGATGGATCTTCTGTAGAGGTCTGAAGAAACGCCTGTAGAGGTCTGAAGGATCTCCTGTAGAGGTCTGAAGGATCTTCTGTAGAGGTCTGAAGGATCTCCTGTAGAGGTCTGAAGGATCTCCTGTAGAGGTCTGAAGAATCTTCTGTAGAGGTCTGAAGGATCTCCTGTAGAGGTCTGAAGGATCTCCTGTAGAGGTCTTAAGGATCTCCTCTATAGGTCTGAAGGATCTCCTGTATAGGTCTGAAGGATCTCCTGTATAGGTCTGAAGGATCTCCTGTAGAGGTCTTAAGGATCTCCTCTATAGGTCTGAAGGATCTCCTGTATAGGTCTGAAGGATCTCCTGTATATGTCTGAAGGATCTCCTGTAGAGGTCTGAAGGATCTTCTGTAGAGGTCTGAAGGATCTTCTGTATAGGTCTGAAGGATCTCCTGTAGAGGTCTGAAGGATCTTCTGTATAGGTCTGAAGGATCTCCTGTATAGGTCTGAAGGATCTTCTGTATAGGTCTGAAAGATCTTCTGTATAGGTCTGAAGAAACGCCTGTAGAGGTCTGAAGGATATTCTGTATAGGTCTGAAGGATCTCCTGTATAGGTCTGAAGGATCTCCTGTAGAGGTCTGAAGGATCTCCTGTATAGGTCTGAAGGATCTCCTGTAGAGGTCTGAAGGAACTCCTGTAGAGGTCTGAAGGATCTCCTGTATAGGTCTGAAGGATCTCCTGTAGAGGTCTGAAGGAACTTCTGTATAGGTCTGAAGGATCTCCTGTATAGGTCTGAAGGATATTCTGTATAGGTCTGAAGGAACTCCTGCAGAGGTCTGAAGAATCTTCTGTATAGGTCTGAAGAAACGCCTGTAGAGGTCTGAAGGATCTCCTGTAGAGGTCTGAAGGATCTTCTGTATAGGTCTGAAGGATCTCCTGTAGAGGTCTGAAGAAACTCCTGTAGAGGTCTGAAGGAACTCCTGTAGAGGTCTGAAGGATCTCCTGTATAGGTCTGAAGGGTCTCCTGTAGAGGTCTGAAGGAACTTCTGTATAGGTCTGAAGGATCTTCTGTATAGGTCTGAAGGATCTTCTGTATAGGTCTGAAGAAACGCCTGTAGAGGTCTGAAGGATATTCTGTAGAGGTCTTAAGGATCTCCTGTAGAGGTCTGAAGGATCTTCTGTATAGGTCTGAAGGAACTCCTGTATAGGTCTGAAGGAACTCCTGTATAGGTCTGAAGGAACTCCTGTATAGGTCTGAAGGAACTCCTGTATAGGTCTGAAGGATCTTCTGTATAGGTCTGAAGGATCTTCTGTAGTGTCTGTGTTGCAGCAGAACTGAAGAAAAACTGTGACCGAAGACACTCTGTTGCTGAGTCACTGTGTTGTAAAGAGGGAAGAGGGTGTTTAAGGTTGTTCATGATCTTCTTCATTTTATGAAGTGTCCTCCTTTGTGCAATCATGTCCAGAAGCTTCAGAACAGTTTCAAAACAGAGCCACTATATGAACTACTGAGGTGAAGTTTTACCTACTGTTTAATTCAAAGTTATTACATATACATGGCCAAATGCATGTTTGAATCAGATCCTGTAGTACTTAGATGAATCACAGAAAGTGTGCATTTATATTCTACAGAGATGGAGTGGACATAGAGTAATAACAGCATCCTTTAATGTAGACACTGATGTGACTTAAAGAGCCTGATAGTGTGTGCATAAAAGTGCAGTGTGTGTTAAAGAGAGAGCGAGAGTAACAAACAAGAATTAGATCATTAAAGGCTGGTTTGGCAATTTTGCTGCAGATGTCAAAGGATTACTTAGAGGGGTTGCGGGGTGGTGTGGTAGGTCTGCAGACCAGGATTCAGAGTCCAGAGGTTATCAGAGCTGAACACACAATGGGAGTCCACATACAGGTGAAGCTCCCTCGCGCCTGTGTTATCCAAGGCTGTAAACAGTAAAGCTACTGGCCGAATCAGCTCTACTCCTGATACCAGTATGTGCCTACCTGCTGCCTATCTCTGCTTTTGTGTCAGATGTTATACAGAAGAAAAAGCACCGTCTCATTTGCAGCTGCATTGCGTAACTCAGTCTGGGTGTGTTAAAAAAACAAAACAGGGCACAAAGAACAGGAGGCTTCACTCACATTACAACATGCTGCACCCCATAAATGCTCATCAAATTTCAAGCCTGTCAATTAGAAAGCCATAAACAGAAAGCTGCTATAGATTAATTTAGATGGTTGGAAAAGCCTATGTCAAGCTGTTTTCTGCCTCTGAATGCAGCCAGACAAGCTGCTTAATGGAGCGCTTTATAGGGTTTTTTTCCTTCCTCATGCGCTCTTTTCTTCATCCGTGAAATATGGAAATCAGCAGTAATAAAATAGCAGGTTAACAGGAGGGTAAATGACAACTCTCCTGTGAAGGGTGAACTGGATACTGGGATGTCCACTTGGAAGACGTGTGGTTCACTTGTGAATGATCTTTCTCACTCTTCTCTAGAGTTGGGGTTTCTAAGGAAACGTGCTAACCACACATGTGGACTTTCACCCAGAACTACAGTTTAATCTTACTAGAATGAACAAAAACAGAGAGCTGTGATATTTTGACAGGCAACCCAGTGCACCAGTGCAGAATAAAGGCTAAGCAAATGCAGACAGACTTCAGCTGCTGTGTCTCTATTTACCGTCTGAATCCTGAGCTGCCAAATAAAAGTGGCTGACACCGTCACACAGCAGCCATGAAAACGCCAGCACACTCAGCAAACTGTGTAACAAAGGACAGATCTGGTATACCAGAGAGCAGCGCTTGAAATAAGAGAGGAATGTCTGCTGCCAGCAATGACAGAAGAAAACACAAGTCCTCATTTTCCCAAACGCAATCTTTTGTTTTACAACTTCTTTAATATCTGCTATATCAATAATCTAAATAATGAATAAACAAACCTAAATGTGACTTGACAAACTTTTCTTAGATTGTCAGACTCTGCAAACAAGGCTTTAGCAAATACATATCAAATTTCCAATTAGCCTGCAGGTAACTGCTGCACAGCAATGTTTGCATAAAAGTGAAGCACCATTCCTCATTATCTTCTCCGGAAGCCTTCTCTGCCACTATACATGTCTGAGATGTTACACCAAACTATAACTCTGTGCTACCTAAATATCACACTTTGTTTACTATCACAAAAATACGATTTTTCTTTTTAGAGGTAAACAACATAAAACGTCGTCAGACTTAATCAACATTCCCATGTCTGGGTTAGAGCTAATGCAGACGTGGCCGTTCCATTACTGACCAAAAGTGACCAAAACTCCATAGACTCCTTGTTAAAATGTCCAACTTTACAGGGGAAATAAACATATTTACACCCCAGTACAAAAAGCAACATTGATCTCCATAGCTCGAGTTTACATGATGATATCTGTACGGGAGGAACCTGACATTGTGACCTCCAGTCCCAGACTACCGTAGTGTCTGCTGTCGGACTTGTTTATATAAATCAGTCACATGACTGATGCATAAAGGTCTTAGTTCTGCTGCTGTTGGGTAGTTTTACTTATGTATCTTCTCTTTTGTACCTTTGACGGTCTGTCTCTCCTCTCTGTTCTTCATTCTGTCCTTTCTGATCTTCCTTTTCCTGTTCTACCTGCTGATCTTCAGCAGGAGGGTCCCCCCTCATGATCCAGGTCCTGGTCCAGGTTTCTTCCCTCTTAAAGGGGAGTTTTTCCTTGCCACTGTTTGGTTTAAGGTTTTTCTTCCACTAGGGGAGTTTTTACCTGCTGTTGTTTATGTAATAATTGATCAGGGTTCATGTTCTGGGTCTCTGGAAAGATCCTGGAGACAACTTGTGTTGTAATAAAGGCTATATAAATTAAATTTAATCAAACTAAACTAAACTAAACTAAACTAAATTGAATTGAATTGAATTGAATTGAATTGAATTGAATTGAATTGAATTGAATTGAATTGAATTGAATTGTATATTTTTGGCACAGCCAGCATGTTGGCATCACTTTTGCCACTTAAAGCTTAGTAGGGTATTACATTTTGAGCTGTAAAAAAAACCAACCTTACACAGGATAGTCATCCAAATTTTAAAGAGAAACTTTTTGTTGTGCTGATTGTACCACCATGACTGGCGGGTTGGTCTGGTAGGGTCTGAGGACAAAACCATTTCATTATTGAGCATAATCTTGATGCTATGTTCTTAACAGAAACAAGGTTAAATGAAAATAGTAAAACACATGCTTTGATAGTCAACGCCCCCCAACTTTAGTTTTCTAAGTGAGAGTAACACGCATAAGGGAGGGGGAGGGGCCACAACCCTGTTTCATGATCCGCTGAAGTGTAAAGAGCTCTTCTTAGGAACATTTGACACCGACTCTGACTGTTCAGCTAAAAGGTCCTTCTCGAGCCATGTTTATGAATGTCTACAGGCCTCCAAAACACACTGCAAACTTTTTCAGGGATTTCAATGACCTGCTGTCTGTGATATGTGTTGATTACGAGTGTTTAATCATTGTGGGAAACTTTAACATCATCCCCCAAGACACAGGGGCTAAAGAACATGTGATGTGCTAAAAAGTTTTGGTTTGAATCAACATGTGAAACAGGAAAAGCACAAATGAGGGCATATAATGGACTTGCTCATCAGTAAGGGTCTTAACCTTTCCAAGGTCTTTGTAACTGAGGTGACCACCTGTCCGATCACTTTTCTGTTTTCTTTGAAAGCACAATTTCCATCCACTCAAGTAGCCAAAAAGAAGTCATAACAAAAAAACCTGTTTTTAAGGACAACTCAACTGAAACCTTTAACCAAGTCTACTCGTCCACCTCCACTCTGTCCTGTAACTCGGTAAATTAACTTCTCAAAAATGTCCATTCTAAAATTTTGGATATCACTGATTTCATTGCTGTCACTAAGGTGAAGCTTGTCGAAGGAATCCTTCTTTTCTGAACTCATCAACTAAAACATAAATAATAATCGTGCCTTGTTTTCTGCTGTGGACTGGTTAACAAACCCTCCCCAGTCAGTAGCATCTGAACTCCACACCACTAAGGCCTGCAACCAATTTACCAACTTTTTTTATTGAGAAAATCTAGAAGATTTCCAGGAACAGTGCTGTCTCCACTTGAAACCAATTTGGACAAAATTACACAATTTTACCCAATCAACCACAAAAACCTGGAGAATATTATGGATCAGCTAAACTCATCCTGTTGTTTCAATATTTTGCCCACAGCTTTCTTCAAGTTTTATCCATCATCACATCGGATCTGATTCAAATAATAAACTCACCCCTTTTGTTAGGTGTTTTCCCCCAGATCTTCAAGACAGCAGTCATCAAACCACTATTAAAAAAGAACAATCTGGACAAGTTGTAATGCAAAATTACAGACCCATCTGAACTCTTCTGTTCATCAGTAAGGTTTTTATAAACACTCTGTTTTAACAGCTAGATACCTTCCTAACTCTGACCAACCATGTTGGCATCTTTCAGTCCGTTTTTTTGGTTTTGTTCACCACAGCACTGAGACTGCCCTTTTGAAGGTGTTAAATGACATCCACATAAATACAGACTGTGGAAGAACCACAGAGCTGGTACTATTGGACCTCAGAGCAGCATTTGACACCACTGACTATTCTATATTACTAGAGTGATTCGAGAAGTGGGTCGGGTCGGACTTTCTGGTACAGTACTTGATTGGTTTGAGTCTTACATAAAGGAAAGGGACCACTTCGTGTCAATTGGTAACTTTATATCAGATTCAACAGAAACATACATGTGGAGTTCCCCAAGGTTCCATCCTAGAGACTCCTCTCATTTATATGTTTCCACTAGCTCAGATAATATTAAACAAAAAAATAAGTTACCATAACTGCTCAGATGACAACAACTTTACAATACAGCATCACCAGGTCACAATGAGCCCATAGAAGTGATGAGTAGATGCATAGAACAAATCACTGACTGGATGTGCCATACTTTTCTCTGGCTGAACAAAAATAAAACTGAAGTGGTAGTTTCTGGACCAAAAGAAGAGTGTTTAAGAGTCAGCACACAGCTTCAGGTATTAAAATCTGGATGTAGACATGGACTCAGAGCTGAACCTTCAGCGAGACATTAAAACAGTTAAAGGTCAGCCTTGTATCACCTGAAGAACATCTCCAGGATCAAAGGACTAATGTCTCAGCAGGACCTTGAAAAACTCATCCATGGGTTTATCTTCAGTCAAATTGATTACAGTGTCTTCACAGGGCTGCCTAAAATGTCAATCAAACAGCTAATCTAGAATGCTGCTGCTTGGGTTCTTACTAGAACTAAGAAAGTGGACCACATCACTCCAGTTCTAAGGGTCCTCACACTGGCTCCCTGTATGCCAGATAATAGACTTTAAAAATACTTCTGTTAGTTTATAAATCACTGAGAGATCACATCAGAGACATGTTGTTGCCATGTCAACCATCCAGACCTCTCTGGTCTTCTGGTTCAGGTCTTCTGGTTCAGGTCTGGTCTCTGTCCCCAGAATCAGAACCAAACATGGAGAAGCAGCATTCAGCTTTTATGCTCCACAGATCTGGAGCAAACTTCCAGAAACTGCAGGAGTTACTTTAAATCAGGTTAAAACCTCATTTGTTTACAGCTGCATTTAACTGAATTATTTAAACTACTCTGAATTTAGATTGAGTCTGTTAATTTCAGTATTACACTGTAACTCTAGCTGAAGTCTGACTTTTCTTCGTCATGCCACTGCACTATATCTCCTAATCTTTTTTCTCTTTATTTTGTGATGTTTTCATTATATAAAACACCTTGAACTGCCTTGTTGCTGAAAAGTGCTATACAAATAAACTTGCCTTGCCTTGCCTTATTCACAGCATTGTGTTCAGTATCTAACGTTCAAGGAACAGCCCAGAAAACAATATTACATTATTCACGCAGACACTTAAATACTGCTAAAGGAGTCCAAAGCAGCTCTTGCACATGATGCTACACCTGGGTTCAGTTTACTGCAACTGATGAGATGGGAAATGCATAAAATGATTTTTCAACTTCACTCTTAGCTGCTTTGCATAACTAAATAGTGTGATAACATGGTGCATAAAACACAGTAAATATTTCTCTCATTCAGGTAATTAATCAAGCTATTCATATAATGATGTGAAGTTCTGAAGAGTGGAGACGGAAACTTACGTGAGAACATAGTTGACACTGACGATGCAGTGAGGACGGGATGAGCGGCTGTTGTGGACGATGGTTGCATAACTCTGAACCCAGACCCAACCACCCTGCTTGGCTAAAAAACGGTAGTACTTTGTGGTGACTTGGCCTTTCACCAGCACTACAAGACAAAGGAAGAAACCACAAGAAATTGTTACACTGGGGGGGGTCACATTTGTGCTCATTGGAATATGAATGCATCAGTCAAAACATTGCTGTCTATGTGATACCAGTGCTGCATGGAGTGTGTGTGTGTGTGTTCGTGTAAATATGTAAATAACAAACACAATGTTAAGCGCTTGTAGAACCAGGTTAAAGTTGAAAAGGTGTTTTATAAGCAGCCCATTAACTACAAATAAACTGAAAATAAAAATATCAATCACTTCCAAAGAGGGCAGTTTAAATGTGGGATTTGAAGGATGGTTTGATTACTTTGAGATTTTATTTAAGAGGTCTCACAAGAATATGTATTTATTATTTTGGAATGACAGACATTTAAGGTAAATTATCTTTATTTTTTAGGGAGTCAAAAGTATTTGGACAATTGACTGAAAAGAAATTAATAGCCCAAACAATTGTCAAGAAGTGGGTTAATGCCTCACTGCTTCAAGACAAATGACGCAGATAAAAGATCTGGAAGTGATATCAACACTTAGCAGCTGTTTGAATAGAGTTACCAATACGAAGCTCAATGAGATTTCAGTGCAAGAGAGGAGGTCATTATTAGGCTGAAAACAGCAACATACATGTAATACAGAGAGCAAAATCTTAGATGTGGTCGAAAGTGGTGCATTTTAAAAAACAAAGTGAGAAAGGGTGAGCTCCGCAACATCAAAAGGTTTCAAAGGTCATGGGAAAACACCTAAGGTTGATGATTGAATACTCTTTTTTTGTTATATAAATACTGTGGAGAAGGTAAGAGTATTATTGTCAGCATCCACAATAAGGAAACACCCTTATGAAGGAAAATAAGGGTTTAAACAAGGCACATTCCACTGGAGAGATGATAAGAATAAACTCGTGATGGAATGATGGAAGAGAAAAGTCAAGAGACAAAAGGAATATCATGTATTAAACATAGCGGAGGCACATTATGGTGCGGGCAAGATATTTTGTGTTTCTTCAAATTTCTTCAAAGTCATAAGTTTACAGACACTGGACTTAGTTGATAAGTTGTTTAACTTGGTTGAAGAAGCATCCAAAAGCTTCTAAAAATGTTTTTGAAATTCTGGTCTGTTCATCTCAAGTGCGAACCATCTAACTTCTGGACTGAGTCTCATGTGCGACTAAGATGCGTTGCAGTTCATCGACTGGCTGCAAGAGGCTGGCTCCAAAAACAAGTCAGTCTGTGTTGACTCATAATGCTTGCTGAAGCAACACAGTACAAACAAAGGCGGCTTCAGAACCACTCTTGACATGACCTAATGCTTCATCCTATCTTTTTTGCAGTCTATGGTTCCTGATAGAACTAGTACTGCTGCCATCATTTTGTGGACCTTCTGGCCTTTTCAGTGCCTGGCACAAATTTTCTATAAGACTGACAGTTTCTGATGTGGTCACACACTGATGTTGAGACCTCTCAGTCTCCGCTCTAATTCATCCTTAAGGTGTTCTATCAGGTTGAGATCAGGACTCTGTGCAGGCCAGTCAAGTCCATCCACACCAGACTCTGTCATCCAGGTCTTTATGGACCTGCTTTGTGCTCTGGTGCAAAGTCATGTTGGAAGAGGAAGGAACCAGCTCCAAACTGTTCCCACAAAGTCGGGAGCTGGAATTGTCCAAAAGTTCTTGGTATGCTGAAGCATTCAGAGTTCCTTTCCCTGGAACTAAGGGTCCAAGTCCAGCTCCTGAAGAACAACCCCACACCATAATCCCCCCTCCACCAAACTTTACACTTGGAACAATGCAGTCAGACAAGAACAGTTGTCCTGGCAACCACCAAACCCAGACTGGTCCATCAGATCGCCAGATCTGATGGACCAGTCTGGGTTTGGCTCCAGAGAAGGTGTCTCCACTGCTCCAGAGTCCAGTGGTGGCTGCTTTACACCACTGCATCCAACACTTTATATTGTACTTGGTGATGTTTGGCTTGGATGCAGCTGCATGGAAACCCATTCATGAATCTCTCTGAGCACTGTTCTTGAACTAATCTGAAGGCCACATGAAGTTTGGAGGTCTGTAGTGATGGACTCTACAGAAGGTCGGCGACCTCTTCACATTATGCGCCTCAGCATCCGCTGACCTGCTCCGTCAGTTTACCTGGCCTACCAACTCATGACTGAGTTGCTGTTGTTCGAAAACAATTCCATGTTTTAATAATACAGATGACAGTTGATTGTGGAATATTTAGGAGCCAGGAAACAACTAGATTTATTGCACAGGTGACCTTATCACAGTTCCAATCTGGAATTCACTAAGCTCCTGAGAGCAAAGCATTCTTTCACAGTTATATCAGTTAGATGAGCGGGGGAGGCAGATGGGCCGGGGGAGGGAGAAGGAGCCAGGTTGCTGCATGGAGGGGGGGAAGAGACTGCAGCAGAGGTGTGACTGGGTCCAGGGGTGGCGGTGGGGACCCAGATCCACAGACAGAGCTTGCAGTTGTGTCAAACTTTTTGAAGAATAGGTTCAGCTCTGTAGCAAATTCTGAGCCACATTTGACTCAAGGTGTGATCTTCCCACAGCCTGGTATCTTTTTCTCTCCTTCTACAACTCTTTTGTGTTGTTCTGCCCCATCTTGGCCTCGATCGTCTCCTTGTAGGTGTTTTGGGCCTCCATCAGTTTCCTCTTCAGCTCCTTCTGAGCAGCTCCAAGCACCTGGTGATCTTTTGCCATGAAAGCCCTCTTCTTCCTGTTAAGAAGTCCTTTAATGTCCTAATTTATCCATGGCTTATTGTTTGAAAAATGTGAACCTTTTCTGTTGGGACAGTGCTGTCCTTACAAAACTTTATGTAGTCTGTAATGCAATGAGAGAGACCCTCAACGTCATCCCGAAGTCTTTTAAAAAAGAAGCCAGTCTGTGACATTGAAGCACTGCAATGCCTCCTCTGTGTCCCTGAACCAAATCTTTAAAGTCCTTATGTTGGCCGCCTGTTGTTCCACCTTTGGCCTGTAGGTGGTGACCAGGTGTATTAAGTTGATTCTGTCACTTTTGTAAATGCACCGGTTGCTGTGTGGCTTTTTAGCTCATATTAGTGTTTTACTTTGTGTGTTTTGCTATGGATGATGATTCTCTCTTCCAGGTTGCAGCCAGAACCTTTATAAGATCTTTGATTGTTGTTTCTTGGGTTAATTTCCATATTTTGCACCAAAGCTGCCTCCGTCCTGAGTCTTATGATGGCTGTGTAATATCATGCTGCTTATAGTTGAGTAATATTGATTTAACAAATGAATGTGAGACCTTGAGGCATTTGAAATAGTACCCAAGGATGGACCAGACACCTGAAGGTCTGTGATTCTTTCTGGAGTTCCTTTGATATGATTTCCTCAGGATTTCATGCCAAGTGTTGCTAAAAATACATCCACAGAAGTGTGTTTTAGAGAGCCAGTTATGTGCAAACTCTCATCTCAGCATTAGTCAACTCCAAGTTAGTATTTTACCTCAGAGTTTGCTGCAGCACCATTCTGAAATAGGACTCAGGCGTGTCTCCAGTTAACTGTAGTTAGTGAGTGTATGCATACACACTTCTTTATTAGATATAGCATCATATATATGTACCTAATAAAGTGGCTGGTTTCAATGTATTAACCTACAGATAAATTCAGATGATGCATATTAACATTCTAACAATATAAACATTGTGAAGATGCTGACACACTGAAGCCTTTAATACACTCGCGACTATCTGGAAAAATGAGAGTAAATACGGGCAGTTTGCTGGACGTGAATCAAGCTTAACTCACATAAATGATGTGCACAGCGCAGGTGGAAGGAGTCACAGCTGTGGACGTGATGATAGAGAGTCTTCTCTATGAGATCCTGCGGCTCGAAGCCTGTCAGCTCTGCAACCCTGAACAAACCACACACACGTTTTCAATGTCTGCAGTAATTTACAAGTTATAGTGATTGAAAACTAAAACAAATAAAACAACCCAACAGTGTCTGACATTTAAACTCCCTTTCAAACACAAGATATTGAATGTTTCTTTTTCTCTTTAACTTACTTTCATTTGTTATATTACACGATTGCATTTGAGCCCTGCAACACCCATCCATAAGGTGGATGGACTCTTCCTTAGCGAAAGTCCAACCAGCCTGAGGTGGTTTTTGCACCAAGACAAGACGCCTCCTGGACACCTCCCTAAAAAGGTGTTTCTAGCCATGTCCAACCAAATGGAGGCCCTGGGGGCAAACCAGGACACACTGGAGTGATCACAAATCTTGGCTGGTTTCTGCCTGAACAGCTAGAGGAGGTGGCTGGGAGGAGAAGTCCAGTAGTCTTTGCTTAGTCCGCTGCCCCACAATCCTAACCTGAGTAAGTGGATGTTAAGGGATGGATGGATGGATGGATGGATGGATGGATGGATGGATGGATGG
>JABWDQ010000184.1:5004032-5060219 GCA_014839995.1 Xenentodon cancila | reverse complement strand
TCTATGTAGACTCCAAAAAGCTCCAAATACATTTGTTTGATAAAACAGCCATTAAGAAACCAGAACAGTAGCAGCAGGAGAAGTAACCACATCCAGGAGCCACCTTATTTCACAACCAGACCCAGAGCATGGAAAATCACAAGCATGTGTACACGTTCACCACAGAACCCTCGTTCCAAACTGTGGACAATGGCTTACAGACGCAGAGACACGGCGCTGACTTCAAACGCCACTCGCTGAAACCAAGTAAGCATCTTCAGGTGGATCGCAATCCTGCTCCATACATTCGTTTTATTTGTTGTCTAAAATCTCCTTGGCTTGTCCGTGTGGTTTATGTCTGCTGCTTGAAAGCGGCTGTGGCTGTCAGACATGGACGATCCTGCTTGTTAGAGCCCTAATCTGGTATTATTTACGAGAAGGATGAGAAAGTTCAACTACAAATCACATACTGTTTAACCCTTCCCGTCTACAGCACAGCTCTGCTTCAGAGGAACAGGATGCACTTCAGAAACAACTGTTTGCTATTGGATTCTCAAACTCAAAAGTTGTTTGATTCCATCAACACAAAAGACATGAATATGATGTAAAACAGAATGACTGAAGTGCACCGTATCTCTGTTTCTCTACAGTAATACATTTCTTCCCCATACACTGTAAACTACTCTACATGGAGGAGCTCTTTAGTGGTGAAGCGCTGCGCAGTAGAAGGTGCCAGAGACTGCTGTGTCGCTGAAAATAACCGTTTTCATCACGATTAACTCTGAACGTCAAGTCCAGGCTTTTCCTCAAACATGGAACTGTTTTTATTTATGACATGATGCACCTTAGTCCGGCTACAATATGCATTAGTGTTTCTTTAACTAATACTGTCTTTTTAAAATGTTTTTTTCCTGAGCTATGATAGCAAACTTTACTAGTACTGCCGTGTACTAGAATATCATCAATTATAATACCAGTATTCACTTATTATAATGGTTTAACTGTTAGATAAAAAACAGATATCTGCACAGGTCTCCACTTGCTCTCTTCCAGCTACAGGTGAACAAGTTCCAGCTACAGGTGAACAAGTTCCAGCTACAGGTGAGTAAATTCCAGCTACAGGTGAACAAGTTCCAGCTACAGGTGAGTAAATTCCAGCTACAGGTGAACAAGTTCCAGCTACAGGTGAACAAGTTCCAGCTACAGGTGAACAAGTTCCAGCTACAGGTGAACAAGTTCCAGCTACAGGTGAACAAGTTCCAGCTACAGGTGAGTAAATTCCAGCTACAGGTGAACAAGTTCCAGCTACAGGTGAGTAAATTCCAGCTACAGGTGAGTAAATTCCAGCTACAGGTGAACAAGTTCCAGCTACAGGTGAACAAGTTCCAGCTACAGGTGAACAAGTTCCAGCTACAGGTGAACAAGTTCCAGCTACAGGTGAGTAAATTCCAGCTACAGGTGAGTAAATTCCAGCTACAGGTGAGTACATTCCAGCTACAGGTGAGTACATTCCAGCTACAGGTGAACACATTCCAGCTACAGGTGAACACATTCCAGCTACAGGTGAACAAGTTCCAGCTACAGGTGAGTAAATTCCAGCTACAGGTGAACACATTCCAGCTACAGGTGAGTAAATTCCAGCTACAGGTGAACAAGTTCCAGCTACAGGTGAGTAAATTCCAGCTACAGGTGAGTAAATTCCAGCTACAGGTGAGTAAATTCCAGCTACAGGTGAGTAAATTCCAGCTACAGGTGAGTAAATTCCAGCTACAGGTGAGTAAATTCCAGCTACAGATGAATACATTCCAGCTACAGATGAATACATTCCAGCTACAGGTGAGTAAATTCCAGCTACAGGTGAGTAAACTCCAGCTACAGGTGAGTAAACTCCAGCTACAGGTAAATACATTCCAGCTACAGGTGAGTAAACTCCAGCTACAGGTGAGTAAACTCCAGCTACAGGTGAGTAAACTCCAGCTACAGGTGAGTAAACTCCAGCTACAGGTGAGTAAACTCCAGCTACAGGTGAGTAAACTCCAGCTACAGGTGAGTAAACTCCAGCTACAGGTGAGTAAACTCCAGCTACAGGTGAGTAAATTCCAGCTACAGATGAATACATTCCAGCTACAGATGAATACATTCCAGCTACAGGTAAATACATTCCAGCTACAGGTGAGTACATTCCAGCTACAGGTGAGTACATTCCAGCTACAGATGAATACATTCCAGCTACAGATGAGTAAATTCCAGCTACAGGTGAGTAAGTTCCAGCTACAGGTGAGTAAATTCCAGCTACAGGTGAGTAAGTTCCAGCTACAGGTGAGTAAATTCCAGCTACAGGTGAGTAAGTTCCAGCTACAGGTGAGTAAGTTCCAGCTACAGGTGAATACATTCCAGCTACAGGTAAATACATTCCAGGTACAGGTGAGTAAATTCCAGGTACAGGTGAGTAAATTCCAGGTACAGGTGAGTAAATTCCAGCTACAGGTGAGTAAATTCCAGCTACAGGTGAGTAAATTCCAGCTACAGGTGAGTAAGTTCCAGCTACAGGTGAGTAAATTCCAGCTACAGGTGAGTAAATTCCAGCTACAGGTGAGTAAATTCCAGCTACAGGTGAGTAAGTTCCAGCTACAGGTGAATACATTCCAGCTACAGGTGAGTAAATTCCAGCTACAGGTGAGTAAGTTCCAGCTACAGGTGAATAAATTCCAGCTACAGGTGAGTAAATTCCAGCTACAGGTGAGTAAGTTCCAGCTACAGGTGAATAAATTCCAGCTACAGGTGAGTAAATTCCAGCTACAGGTGAGTAAATTCCAGCTACAGGTGAATAAAGAGAAAGAGAAAGTGGAGACCTGTGCAGATATCTGTTTTTTATCAAACAGTATAACCATTAATAAATTCCAGCTACAGTTTAACTCGTGGGCATTATTTCCACTGAACCATGTCTGTTTCTGGTATGTGTGACATTTAGCCAGCTTGTAAGTTTAAAGCTGGGGTCCTTCGTATTTGTGGGAATATACAATATTTCACCGTTAAAAGCACAAACATAGTCCATATTTCAGAATAGTTCAGCTGGATTTGACAGTCTCCTTTGGACATTTTCACCAAGTTGTGTTTTCAGTTGGTATAAAACTCTCACAAATGTCATTCTGTTGTCCTGCATAGCACCATACCTATATTTTGAAGATGTTCTTGATGATTTTCCTTTACATTTACTCATAAACCTTTGCAGCTCATTTCAGAGTCACAGTTTACATGAAGGCGGAGAACATGTTTGGCTGTATGAGAGCAGGTCTCTTCAACACATAATACAAGCATTTAGCTGAAGCAGCTGAAGCAAACTCTGCTTGGTGAGTTATACCTGACAGATTCGGATTGCATTGTCCAGCACCGTCTTGGTGTCGGTGGTGTAGTCGCTGCACGGCAGCTGAGCGTGGCTGAAGTGGGCCTGCAGCAGCAGGTGGGTCTTCGTGTGCGCACTATCAAACGAGTGGGGGTTGACCTGTAGAGGGAGCTGCTGAGCCAGCTGGCTGTTGAGCTGGTCCTCGTTGTGTCTGACAGGAAGCTCGGCATACTCCTCTGCATCCTGAAAGACATCAAAAGTGAAACGGGAGTTGAAGTCTGTGGTGGCCTGACCATGTGAAGTAGACTATCAGTTCTCAAACTGCTCCATTTGTCTTTTTCTGCTTTTTTCTGTTTTTCCCTGCCTAGAAGCCTGGATGTTTCTCCGTCTTTTCACCATTCCCGATTATCAAATCATAAAGTAAATTAGAATAGATTCAAAAGGAATTGAAGTGGTAATAAAACACAGCATGCATGAGAATACGCGGACATAAGCCCAGTCTTTATGTCCACCATGGCAAAGCTGCCAATTGTCCCTCTACTGCCACGGTTCCTATCCTCCCAGGATCTACTTCCAGTGTCTGCTACTACCACTGACTACGGCACAAAGAGGCTGCGCCTAACCACAGCATTACAATGGGGAGCTATTCACATGACACAAATAAATCCAAATCCTTCAATCTAAACTTTAGTCACACAGACTAAACTTTGAATATATCAAATTGTGACAAATGTGGCATATGTCAGAACTATAATTTTTAAAAGCTGATTATTTTTCTTATACATCTTGCATTGTCGATTTTAACAGAAAGATGAACAGAAACGTAACCCTCAAAGATATCAGTGAAGAAAAAATTACACATATTTAAACTGTGGTGACAGTTTCCCACAGAGAAACATTGAAACTTTCAGGAATCCCTAAATAAAAGGCCCAACGAGAATGCAATGTAATGAAGCCGGCTGCGTGAAGTGATGGTGATGGTCCATCAATCTCCTATTTAAGCGACGGCTGTGTTCAGCTTCACTGGAGGTTGTTACACTGAGCGATGCACGATCACGCACGCCTTCTTTACATTAATTCACTTCGGTTCAACTTTGGCGAATGTGGTGCCAACACCAGACTGCTGGAAGCATCTGTCTTAACCCTCCGCAGGCCCGTCTGCTACGGGTCCATCCATCAGTGACTGAGGACACTGCTACACTCATGGGAGAAGCTGGAGCCTTGGAGAAGTTATGATGTAAACAGCTTTTATACTTTATATATAGTTATACTATAGCTACACACATATATACATACACACACACGCACACACACATATATATGTATATATATATATATATATATATATATATATATATATATATATACATACATATATATACATATATATACATACATATATATATACATATATATACATACACACACACGCACACACACACACACACACATATATATATATATATATATATATATATATATATAGTTTACATATAATATATTATACACCTTTACTTGCTCTGAAAAACTCCCTGGCTCAAATCGCTAAACTGCTCTGGTATAAATGTCTGTATTTAGTGATGCGTTATAAAATAAAATGTCAGCCCTTTAGTCTTTGTGTCATCACTATGCCAGGTTGGCATAGTGATCTGAAATATCTGATATGATATATATGATAGGTTAGATTACATTCAACAACTGTACTAATCCCTGAAAAGATATTTCATAAATTAACTTTTGAGTTTTGAGTGAAGTCTGAGTCCGATGAGAACAATATCTTTTAATGAAGGGGATGACAGCAGCAGCAGGAAACCAGACAAAGACCTCGTACTCAGAGAGGAAAAAAGGTGTTTAACAAGAGGGGTGGACAACGACGGTGTACGGAGGTGTGGGTCATGCTCATTAGGAACCACACTGCAACAATTAGGGGCAACTGAATGTGCATGCAAGTGATTTGTATTCAACAGAGGGGGAGGGAAAGGGGTGTCAGGGTCACTGGCCTATGGCAGTGCAGCGTGTTGGGGAGGGAGGCAGCCAGGACTTGTTTTGTGCCCCATGCATGTGTGTAACGGAGAGTGATGTTAACCGTCTGAAAGAAGCCGCCCCCCTCCATATGTTCACATCATTATTCTACCACTGGACTCAACAAATGGACTTAGGGTAGAAACAGAAGATCCCCGTAAAACCTGACAAGGATCTGAAAACAGGAATGAATCAATTACGAGCTTGTGTGAAATCTCTTTAATGTCCAAGTTCACTCAGACACATTTCCGAACAGTTGGCCTTCTGTTGTTTGTTCCTTCAGTAATAAAAATATTCTGTTCTTCGCTGCCGCTATCTGTTAATTAAAAAGAGGAAATTAATATTTTCGCTGTATTGACACCAACAGTTAATCTGCTTAATTACGATCTGTTCTTTGAAGCCACTGAACTATTTAACGCACACTGTGGGACTGAATGAAACATCACTCCATTGTCATGACAATAAACTAGTTATTTTCCCTCACAAGCACCATCCAACTAGTACACTCAGGATTTAGATGACTTACCATGACTATGTGACTAGTGCAAAGCCTTTTTTTTGTTGTAAAAGGTTGTAGACATTTACTAATGTGGTACAGTGGTGAGTCTGAAAGGCATCAAGACGGCAATCTTTGAGCCTGGCCCTGATGTATAAATGTTTATGGGAGTTTCCCTTTGTAAGTGCAAAATTTAGAGAGAAGATAACATTCAAATATTACACTCACGCAGGTTGATTTACTATTTCTGTGCTTCAGATTCACAGCTGATTATACGATTACTGACCAACAACAAATCTGTCTTAAAGGCTGTACGATACAAGCGGGAGGAAGCAAGGGTGAAGGAAATGATTCTTCATTCATACAAATGTATTTGAATTGCCAGATAGATCAGAAAATATGCAAATGCACATCATTTCTATTTTACTGACATAAAATGTACAGGGTATTTAAATGTTTGACAGTGCCGTTGGGCAGGACAGTGAATTCCACTGTTCTCTCACATGTTCACTGGGATATGACAGTAGAAAAACACCCACATACTAACACCTGTAGCAAGACTCAGACTTGTGACTTCAGACAGGTGAACAATCTGGAATGTTTCATTCTTATTCCATGACCTCGTCACAGACGAACCTCGCACTTGTATGGAGCATGAACACAGACATCAATAACGATCACGGATAGACACACAGCACAATACAACAAAGCTGGTGTGGTTGTGTCATTTGTGCCGTACGCTAAAACTGTTGCAAAACTGCTGCACTGTTGCTATGAGAAATCAAGATATCATTCCTGCGTCACTGACACTGTCTCTCTTCAGCCCTTCTAAAGCTTGCTCCTTCACTGAAGATCACGGTACAGTGCTTGTACATGCACTGTGTCACCCCTCTGTCCTTTCTCCGCTCTCTCACTCCTAACAGGTAGAGGTAAAATGCCTGGATAAAGTATCGTGTAACAACTCATTTTTAAATTTTTTTTTTAAATACTGAAGCAGTCAGTACCAGGCTCTACAAAGATGGATGATGAGCTGAACCACGCACTTAAAACTGGAGCAGGACAAACATGCTGGGCAGAAATTACCCCGGAGCAGGACTCGCCATGAGTCGCAACGGCTCCTGTATTTTTAGTGTGAAACTCACTGTGAGGACAGACAGCAGCTCGTGGATGGAGAGATCAGCCTTCAGTCTTTCTTTAAACATGCGGATGGTCTGATGTTTCAAATAGTAATAGGAGGCGATGCGCCCGTAAGTCAGTGGCTCGATGGTTCGATCGTCCTACAGCAGAAATGGAAACAAAAGCTTGTTAAAGAGTTGAAACATTTTAAAGGCCACCAAAATATAAAAATACAGAAGACATACACACCCACCTCTTTTATCTCTATGCAGTACGAGCACTCCAGGTCCCGCAGGCTTCTCTCCACCAAGTTGGACAGATATTTGTTAATAGACTCGTGGCTGATGTCTTCTAGGCTGTAGTAGCTGAAGAACACAGAGCACAAAACTCGCTTCATGCAACATCACCTTTACACGGAAAGGCTTAACTAAAGATCAACAGTAACTGTCATATTTTAAAGCAGCACAGTAGAATTTTTCTTTTTGGCTCCATGGCGCCCCCTACGTCTCCAAACTGGTCTCACACGGTCACAAACACCCAATGGCAAATTGAGCACTGAGTCCAGTACGCAGTACTGGACACAGTGGATTTATTCACCAGCTCAGAGGCTCAGTATAACCGGAGAAGAGCACAAAACACAGAATCACATACACAATCAGCAGGGTTGCATATGATCTACAACCAATATCATGATCAACTGAACATTTTACCTTAATTAGATGAAATGAAGGATTATTAATTTTGTCTTGCTTTCTGCCCTCCTTGATTGCTGACAATGTTATTGTTGCACATATGCTTAACAGTATAACCAGGATATTTTACCGGATCAAAAGAACATATGTTTGAATTTAAAAGAAGCCAAGGGAAATGCAAAGATTTTTTTTTTATTTTGTATTTTTTGTATTTTATTATTGCATATGTCAGACACTTGAAATTAAAGCACCCATTGCAGCATTTGTTTTACACTTGACATAATGACAATGATAATGACAAAAAAAAAAGAAAAAAGTACAATGATTTGTATGTTGATGATGTTTCACTAGAAATGGCAAACTAGGTTTATTCTCAACAGTCATAACTCAGTTGGTATAGAAGTGCTGAAAGATATGAATCTAGACAAGCAGTGCAGAGTCAATACAGCTCATTTACTCCTGTTCCCATGGACAGAGAGAAAAAACTTTCCACTCTTAAATAATGAGTCCCAGGTTGGCAGTTACTAACCAACATAAGACAAGTAGAGGCTAAACAGGGTCCCATGTTCAGCCCTTCAAAGTAAGAGTTACCACATGAGGCACAAAAGAAGTGCAATCAAAGACAATCTTAATTTGCTCAGAACGCAAATGAAGATTTGTTTAAATGTTCAATCAAAGCAGAACAAGTATGGTTTCTATACAAGCTGCCTGACATCCCAAAAGAACGCTTGCAAGTGCAAAGAAAGTTCATTTCTGTTGAGGGACCGATATCATCACAATTGGATACACACACACAAACACACACACACACACACACACACACACATATATACATATATATATATGTATATATATATATACACATATGTATATATATATATATACATATACATATGTATATATGTATATATTTATTCCTACTTGTTAAAGATAACTGAGGGTTTTGTGAAACAAGTAAAATGTCATCAGCATATAAGCTGATCTCATGGAGCAATGAGGTGTCTGGATTTCTGTGACGTGAAAGTTCTGACAGACAGCTTCTGCTAAGGGTTCAATATATATCATAAATAAAGAAGGGGCGAGTGAACACCCTTGCCTAGTAATGTGATGCCTTTGTGATGTAATTCCGTTGGTGGTCACCGTGACTGAAGGTGCACTGTATAGGGTCTTGATCCAATCACTTAATGACTCCCCAAAGCCAAATGTTTTCAATGTAGTGCAGAGAAAATTCCAATTGACTCAGTCAAAAGCTTTTTCTGCATCTAAAGTGTCTTATGATGAAGTGTCTTCCTTTTATAGAGATGAAAAATGAATTAAATGAAATAGTCTGGGCATGTTACACACGGCATGACTTCCTTTAATGAAACCACTTTGCTCTGGATTCATTATGTAAGAGGTGACGTTTTTAAATCATGTGAGCTATAGCTTTGCGGATGATTTTTAACATTTTTAAGAGTTTTGCTTATTTCATTTATCACTCTGATGAATAGTGGAACCAAAATATTCCAAAAAATGTTTTTTGTTTCTTTCTAAAGATCATGGGATGATATATGAATCTGTTTTTCATATGCAGGTCACCTCCACGCAGCTTGAAATTATTCTTTAACCATTCTTCAGTTTTTGGACATGTTTCACTCATTTTGACATGAACAGAAGGTCTGTGACTGGAAGGTCACTGGTGATAGTAACATTTCTGATCCAGTATCTTTTCAGAAATTAATAAAGAGCTGGCCTACATGGTTCAGATCCATCTTCTTTAGAACATGGGGTAAAAATTTACTTCTGAAATGGACCAGACTCATCACAGATGCTTTTCCTCTTAACAGAAAGCAATCCTGGTGCGAGTTGAAGCTCACTGCTGGATTCAATTCAATTCAATTCAAAAGAAGAAATAAACTCTCCTTTAAGGCTCATAAGGGGGGACCCTCCTTACGAAGGCCAGCTGGGTAGAGCAGAAAAAGGGAGATCAGAAAGAGAAAATGAAGAACAGAGAAAGGAGAGACACAGACACACCGTCAAAGGTACAAAAGACCAGATACAATAGTACAACCATCCGTCAGCAGCAGAACTACGACTTCCATGTATATATGACTGATACATGGTTAGTTGGTGGACTACAGAGACCACTATCTAAACAGGTGTAGACAGCAGACCCTGAAGTGGTCAGAGGTGGGACTGCAGGTCAGAGGATCATGTTGGTGTCCTCCTGCAGCAGGTCTACAGGAGCAGATCCAGATGAAGCTGTGTTGAAGACCAGCTGCTCCAGTCTGGTCCTGCAGCTGCAGCTGTGACTACTGGTCCTGACACACTAAACTTTACACCAACTAGATGTTTTACTGAACACAAACGTTTGAAGTTTGGTTCTAAAGGTGGAGGTGGTGTCAGCCTCCTTCACCCAAACTGGAAGTTGGTTCCATAGTGATGGTTCCTGATAGCAGAAACCCGTCCTCCAGATCTACATCTGGATCTTCTAGGAACTACAAACTGAGAACGGAGAGCTCTATTAGGAACATACTAGATGGATGAGGCCCACATGATCCACACAGGCAGAGATGTAGTTCTGAGGTCAGTAAAAAGCCTGTTGTTGCCTAATGTTTTTGCATTAAAATATTCTGTAACCTTCCTTAAGAGAAGAACTGTGTTATCTCATTCAGTCTATGATATTGTGATGCACTGTGGTATTGTGTCATTTCTTCTCAGATCTTTTGCTTTTGTCACTCCTCAGTTTTACAGTTTTACATCCAAAAAGAATGGATGTACACATTTGTCTTCAGAATGTGTGCACAGGGTGGGATAGCTGTTTTTGGTACATATCTGGTGTGCTTACCTTGTATATACATAAGAAAACATGTTTTCTTTTCATAAAACTGCAGAGGAGCTCATTGTTAAAAGAAAGACCCAACGCATGTCTGCTACCAGGTGGAAGCAGAGTAGTAAATGAAGACCATTTCATCTGCATAATGCATGTAAAGCAGTTACACAATGAAAAATCACCCACTTCTCAGATTACATTAAAACCACGGGTAACTTCATGACCAATGGACACAATGGTACCTTGTGCAACTACAAAACTAATCAGAGCCTTAATGCAGAGCTGAAAGCACAAGACAAGTTGCCGGATCTCCATATATAATGTGCGTTTAATGCCGAGTTTTGTTGTTGCCCTCTCACTGCTCCACATGCCAACTGCACTCGGTTCAGAGGACTGCATGTGTTTATTACTGCACACATTTCACAGGTCTTTACTGATGGCAGAGCCTGTCTGATGAAGTTAAAGCCATTAGCATTATCACCACTGGGCTCCTGATGGCACATGGAGCCCGCCGTTAATGACACCCATGGGAGCTCACTGATGTGCTTGTATGTGTCGCGGGAGCAAACGCCTTAAGCAGTGGTGATACATGTGCTGGTGACGTCTACAACGAGCTGCAAAGAAATAGCAGTGTAAAGAGATATGCACATTTAGAGGCAAAACGTACAACATCAAATATAATACACAATATAACACAAAGCTCTATGTAAGATGCTGACTTGTAGCATTTTATCAAAGGCTATGAAACAATGACTGAATGTGCTTGTCATATTTTCTTTAAACAAGTCTCCACGTTTGACTAAGTGTAATTGTAAGTAAGTATTACATGACAAAGACTGCTTTGGATGCCATTTACATCTGGTGGTGAACGTTGCTATAGCTATTTGAATTATTCTGTTTATTTAATCTTATAGTTAATTCTTCAACACTTTACAGAATTTTAGAAAAGAATTACGGCTGCAAGCAGCATTGATTGGGCCCTCACACCAAAGTCCACTGCCCCCGGTTGTAACTGCCTCCCTGCACTATCACACTAAGTTACATACACCTGTATTGCATTAATTAGGTCAGATGACAAGACCATGACTACTAAATGTGCATTTACCAATATTTCTGTTAGGCATCATAAACTTCTTAATTGCTTTTGCACAATGTTCGACATGACTTGTTGTTCTGAGAGGCACAGGAAATCCAAATATTTTGCTAGTTTCTTGCCTTTACCACATGGTGGCGTTATGACTGAGCAAATATGAGCATGAATTTGGATGGATTCCATCAGAGCAGGACTGATCATACACAAGAAATCTAAGTTCTCTAAGGTAAATGTACGCAGCAAGCTGAATGTGTTTGGCAAACCATCAATTCATTCAAATTTGAGCCACATTTAACCCTGTATGGCTGAGTAACACCAAAGGGGGCCATCATTTGCCCAGGGCCCCAAATATGAAACAAACACCACTGCTTCTCTCTGCCAGTTGTGAACAGCAAATCCTTGTACAATGGTTTAAAAAAAATAATTCTAAATTCAACCATGTACTAAAAAGTTGTGAATAAAATCAGAAATGATTCAGATATATACAGCTAAGTTTGATAACTCTGATTGAAAAATAGGTTTTCATAAAAAAATGTGTTTAGTGTCCAAAATGTCAAAATGTCACTGTATGTGTACAATCTCACCAATCAAACTCACATGAATTAATGAGCTCAGGGTCAACAGTGTTTGTGGTGAATTTGAAGAAGATCTGACAAAAATTATGGCAGAAATATGATAATTGGTTATGATTTCATATTTTCTGAAATACAGGGTAATGAACTTCTGAATAGACCTTATGTTGCAGTGTATTTAATGTTTGCTTCTGTGAAAGATATTTTATCCTTCAACCTTCCCTCCCCAGGACAAACCAATGATTGTTAATGAATTTATTTCATTTGTACGTGGCAAAAACTGTCCACTTCCTGTTTCACAACAGGTGACGCATGCACCATTTGGTGTCCATCCACATAATTTTACATTGTGCGTGATGATAGTTTTGAGTTAATTCTGTGCAAATCTCAGACTGACCTGATGAAGCACGGACTAAATACAGGACATAATGTAACGGAAATCAAGTCAAGTCAATAACGTTTGTTGTAACATCTGATCTCATTATAGTTTTTCTCATGTCCATGTAGGCAGTTGCAGCATTATTCAATGCAAACATCTTTTTAACAGTTTATAGCAAATACAACCCAGTTAGATGGTTTATCTGCTATTTCCATGCTATTGTCTATGTTCCAGTAAAAGTCATATGCAAGAGGTTTGGCCAGTCAGGGACAGACATGTAGTGACCCAGGAGGGAAAATCATTAAGTAAATGTCTAAACTACGTCTCCATTTCTACAGAATTTCAGTTTTGTCCATCCACATAAGAGCAAAATAACAGCAGCAGGTCAAACTAAGTCTGCAAAACAGAAAAACTGTCCCGTTTTTGTTTAATATCACAAAGGTGTTATGGATCAAATAAAAAACTAAAAAACTGAGTTTATACATTGTTTTTGTAAAACCACAGACAAGTCAAGGCTAAATGACACACACAACTGATGCGCAATGATCAGGTAGAGAACATCGTGTGCAACATCATGTTCAATGAGCCAATACATTAAATACCAGCACATGTTTACAGTCTATTGTGTACAGATTTAGGTATTATCATTACTGTGCTGAATGTTTTTTTTCTCTATTGGGTGCCATTATCGGTACACTTGTTAGTGCTGTTGCAAGGGAAATGTCCTCACTGTGATGCCAATGACAGATTATCTCATTTTACTGTATTGTTCATTTAAAAAAAAATAAAAAAACTAACTCAATGAAACCTGATACATGTGGTTTGAGTTTAGTTTACTGAATGTATTCATGTATTCATGACGCAGCAACATCAGCGGACCTGCTGATGTGCTGTTTGCTGCACGGCTGGCATACAAAGGGACCAACTCGGACCTGGTAACAAGTGCTCGCTAGAGGTGCATGTGAGGATGCATTTTAATTCCATGTGTGAACAAGCGTACTTTGATTGAATCACCCAGGATGCAGAACAGTACCAGGTCTTAAAGGCCACTATAAGATACAGATTGAGCATTGACTTAATATACCATATATCCAGAGAATTGTGTGATTAACTTTCAAATTACTCTTAAATGTTGAAAGGATTATGGCATTAGAGACAAGCGGCTTTGTTTACACAGTATGAAGCTGAAAGTGTGATCTTTTTCGCTGCAAAATGCCGTATGAGGCTGAAGACTGGGTTTGTAACGAGAGTTGCACAAATAATCCTACTGTGTGTTTTAACCACTACAAAATGAGGAGCTGTTACAGTTAAAATAAGCATATTTATAAGGGATTAAAAACATAAAATCTTTTGACAGAGCAAAAACGAATATACTGATATGTCCCGAAAATGTCTCAGAAATTTAGCTGATAGGACAGTTCATAAAATATAATTATTTGTGATACTTCCCAGTTGGTTCACGGGATCAACTTCAGTGAAGAAATCAATAATAATCAGTGTAAGTGAAAGCAGAAAAACTCCTACCCCTGCTGTCAGTAACATTAGTGAGTTCCAAACTATTTCTTCAGCTTGTGATGAAACAAAGTTTGAAAAGCGACAGAAAGACAATGATATGAACGTTCCTGGTTCAAATCAACATTTATGTTGAATATAATGGGAGTACAAAAGTGTCGACCAGTCTTGATTGAACAGTAAATCCATGTTATTGTTTTTTTTGATAGTCAGACACTGAATATGGAGCCAAAAGCCTAGTTTGAATTCAACATGATCCAGGTCTGTATTGGTATATCCCACCGTCTCAGCATCACTCAGCCGGCGGTTAATGTGGGCTGACAGCCGTGCAAATACCAAGATGCTGGAATGTTCTGGGATGGTTTGTGTCTCTGAAGCAGATGTTTGACAGAAACACACTGGCGCTCACCCAACTAGGCCCACGAGGCATGCATGTTGTTTTAGCCTTCATTTCCATTAACTGTGACTGTTGATGTGAATGTGCCACATGTACAGATTCTTCTTACCTGGGGTTCATCACCAGCCGTCTAAAGAAGTAGGTCCAGGTGATGTAGTCCATGGCATCCTGCTTGGAGGAGATGGTTCCAGCAGCAATCTCAGCATTGAGATGGTCTGACAGCACACCGAGGAGACTGTGGATACAACACACAGCCGCAAATTAGCTGAACGATCAACTTGGATGATTCATTTGCTGTTTCATGTGTTTGTTTGTTTGTTTGTTGTTAAGTAAACATATGCATTCACTCTCAATGCAGCTATGGCACTACTGCCTCCTCTTTTGCATGTTTGTGCCGATGTCTGTGGTTCCAGAGAGGCTTTTTCTCCAACCAACGAATGTTCAGCAGTACCAGGGCTGAAAGTGAAAACGTAATTCCTTACTGGCTTCAGCTTAGTCTGGCTTACATATTTCAGTTCCACATGTGTTCGGGATTATAACGTGCTCTTGGAAGGAATACAGAGTTGCAGATCCATGTTCGCGATCAGTCATCTGGAACCATCGCAGCCCTTCTTGTGTAAACAATCACACAGCACATCAGATATTTGCGTTTTCTAATTAAAATATCAACTGCTATATCTTCTGTCCATCTTGCTCACATTTCAACCAAACTTGGTACCCTCCAAGCTCATTAAAGCAATGTTCATTCCTCGTTAGAAGTAATTACATTTTCTCATGTACACTTTATGGTTCAAAAATGGAGTGGTGGCCTAGTGGTTACAGTGGTGTTGGGTGTGGAGGACCCAGGTTCAAGCCCAGGGCTGGCCACAACGGTGAATCACTGGGGGCCCCTGAGCAAGGCCCTTAACTCCCAGTTGCTCCCCGGGCGCTGATGCTGGCAGCCCCACTGCTTCGGTGTGTATCGTACATACGTGGTGTGCACGATGTCCATACTGACAAGAATGGCAATGAAAAAAAAAAAAACAAAATTAATAATATTGTAACTATGGACAGATTTGTTGGTATCCCGAAAAACAATCACAAATAACTGCATTATAGTTACGTTTCACTAACCGTTTGATGTGAATTAGTAATCAGGTGTTTTGATGACCTTTTCAGCAAATGGGACTCCTGGGAGTACTTCCTCTCAGGATTAATGAAAGAAAACTGGAGCGTTTTGGCTTTTCACAGCTATCAGCTCTATGGAATTTTTAAAGAAAATATCACCATGCCTACCATAAACATGGAAATGTGGCAGTTGAATGCTTACAAGGGATTCAGCTGATCAGTCAGCTAATGTGCTGGTTGAGATGACAAAATACAACAAGATGTGGGCTAAGTGCGTTTATCCTTTGTTTTTGTGTGCCACAAATATACTTAAAAATGCACGGGTCTTGGTAGGTGTTGGTATCAGGAAAAAACAACCTTAAACAAACAGTTATTTCCTAATTAAAAAATGAAGTCAAAAGAAAGGCACAGGAATAATACTTTACACATCCTGATTGTTTTCACAGAATCTAAGAGCTTAATTTAAGAGGTTGCAGCCAGGTGCTGCTAGTTATCAGCCTTTGATAACCTGATTATCAGCAAATGTGCAAAGCTCTATAAAACCATGTTAACCTCCGGGGTTATCCATCACCCCATCCTCATTTGCATCCAACATCAAGCCTTCAAAAAGGGATTTTTACATGACAATGAAATCTTAGTAGCCATCCGACTTCATGTCAACTCGATCCCATCCCTACGAGATTCCTTCAAGCCCGAGCCCCGTCCGTTCTGCCAGCTATCACGCATGTGATACCATGTGGTAAACCACGGCTGAATGTAGGTCTTCAGTGGAGCAGAACCAATATTCTGGATACTTTCAAACCGAGGTAGAATGCTTCACATCTGGGCCTGGTGGGACCCAGGAGTCACAGAAGCAAATGTTGCTGCGTACCAGTCTGTAAACGCTTACAAAAACAACTTCTAAACATTTCTACATGTTCTTCAGTAAGAAAGAGCATTTGCTAACTGAAAATTCAAGACAATTCTCAGTCTTCCCAGGACTGGATGTCCAAGGACGTTTAGCTCAAGTGAAGACTGTGCAGTGCTCATAAGTGTATAGAGCTCAGTGGGCATGTTAAAAGTTTAAATCCATGACGGCACATTTAGACAAGTGCGTTTTGTTTAAGAGGGCTGTCAGGGGAAAGCCTCTTCTCTCTAAAAACAACACGGCAGCAGACCACATGGCTGTCTCGTGGACAGATTAGGCCCAAGGGGAGGGAAAGGTCTGAACACATTTGCTCTGCCAAGCAGTGGACAGGTGACAATTTGGCTTATTTCAAAGGCACAGGACTTCGGCGCCTTGCAGTCACTGAGTTAATCAAGAACTATATTGAAATACTCTGGGAGAGAAATGTACGGCCATCCCTGGCGTGTAAAGCTTCGGTGACACTAGAAATCCTGGATCGGACAGCTGAAAAACCAGAAGAATCAAAGTTGTACGGACTGCTTCGCCTAAGCCAGGACAGAAATGCTGTGGTTGTGGTAGGACATTAAAAAAGTTGAGGGTAATTAAATGTCCAAAACTTCAATAAACTAGAGCACTGCCCGCATTCCTCCACAGAGCCGTGAGAAACAGATGAAGTCATGCATGAAGTCATGCATGAAAGCAGTGCGGTTATTGATATGGTTCAGGCCTTTCTCTCCTACTGGACACAAACGCGTCAGAAGCCTTGCAGGTGAATGTTACCTGGGATTTGTGAAACTTCCAAAGCACAGACATCATTGCAGCTTTTCTCTTTCTTTTTTTTTTTAAACTTTATTGTCTAATCGTTTATGCTTTTTTATTTTGTATTCCCACATGTCTGAAATAAATCTACAAATCAAATCAAATAATGTAAAGGTTCTTTTTTCCCCTGTAGGCATCAACAAGGAGTATGTGCAGGGCTCCTTCTGTTGGACGATAAGATTGTGGGAATGGTGGGAGTGATTATTATCCTGTTGGCACACAGATCTGGGAACGGCTCGGCGTTCACATAGGACTGAAGCTCCTGTTTTCTGCTGTGCAATGTGACAAAGTTAACCAACGGATATAGAAGATGAGTGTGTGTTACCTGGACTCCACAGGGAAAGGTTCATAGAGAAACTTCTTGTAGAAATCCTTCTTGATGTCATGAACCAAAATAACTGCTTTGCCTTGGTCGTCAAACTGAGGTCGACCTGCTCGCCCCATCATCTGCAGGACATCTGCATGGACAGAGACCTTAAAACAAGGCTTCTCCACCCCCCTTCCACTCTTCTTGCAGGGTGTTTATGTGTCGTCATGATTGCCCCACATATGTTAAACAGTTTTTTTTTAAACTTTGCCTCAGTGAAGCTGGCGCAGTAACAAAAGAAGAAGCAAAATGAGTCAATCCATAAAAAATAGAGTGAGTCAAGAGACTGACATAGCTGATGTGAAAGTAGGACCAGTTCAAGTTTAAACATTAACTCGTGACTTAATTAAGACAACATTTCAATCCTCACAAGTTCATCCTTCCCCACTGAAAACACCCCGTGACTGTGACTCGTGTACCTGTAATTGGATAGTCCACATAGCGCCTGGATTTGCCATCATAGTATTCAGTTCCTTTGACGACCACCAGGTGAGCAGGAAAGTTTACTCCCCAAGCCAGAGTACTGGTAGCAATCAGAACCTGTTAACACGCATTGTTTACACGAACAACATCAAAGAGAACAAGCATAGCAAAAGAAAGTGACGTAGCATTAGCAGAGAAGACGAGTAAATGAAGGATGATGAAAGAGTTGATCTGAATAACTTTGGACATTTTTTCCCTTTTGGAACCTGAACACTCTTCAGACCGAGGGAAGACACTTCGGACATATCATCCCTCCAGTCTCTCAACACTTGGATTTGTATAAGTGTGACTGACTTGGTGTGAATGTGGATGGGTTTTCAGGGAGGTGTGGGATGCCATCATACCTGGATCTTACAGTTAACAAACAGCTCCTCCACAGTCTTCCTGTCTCTCTCATGAAGGCCTGCATGATGCATGCCAATGCCAAAGGCCAGCGTGAGCTTCAAGTTGGAATCCCTCACTGTGGCGATGATGTCTTCTATCTGCAGACAAACCAGTAACAGACGGGAGTGACCTCAAGACCAGAGTCATAGAAAGGTGGCCTTCACTGTGCCATAACAACAAAGTATAAAATGTCAGAGGATGTATCTGACCAGACAACCTGAAAAAAGCCATGTCAGCGATGTTCTTTTTCATCCGTAACAGAGATGTAAACTCTCCCAACTACCAAACAGCTCAATGTTCAAAAGTTAAAAGGAGAAATGGAGGGAGAGAGGGAGGGAATTAAACAAACAAGCAAAAAAAGAACAAATAATTAAGAAAAAAAACTCATTTTCAGTTGGATGGTCTGTGCACATGTTCCATCTGCAGGTCAGTATAACAGTCAACAGATAGGCCATGGAACCTTTATGACATTATATGCTGTGTACATGAAAACTGCATGTGAGCCAAGACTGGGACCCAGGTGGAGGAGAAGTAACCGGGGTGCTCGGCCAGAGCAGAGTAGGAACCAGCTGCAGCTCAGAGAGGTGATTCACGGCTGCTGCTGACGCCCAGCGAGAGCTAAGCAGCCGTCCGTTAAACAGCAGGGAGCTGAACTGTTACATGGGCTGGTGCAGGGAAGCAGCGGGTGGCGGCGAATGAGGCAGAACACACACAGAGACTGGCCCTGCGCTGCCAGATACGACTTATTTGGATTGAGACATGAAATCTGCAGGCTGAAGGACAGAAAATCAAAGAGTTCCTGCTCTAGAATCGTAGATGTGAATGGGTAAGACTACGCTGCACTACAACTGGAAAAACAGAAAACTGAAAAAGGCTTGAAATGACTGACAGTAAATTAAGGCCATCACCTCTAAACCCAAACCTTTATTGAACCGTTTACAAGGCCCCTTGTACCACAGAGCAATAGAGCAATATTTCACACCTAAAATGTATGCTTCAGGACTGAGGTCCTTGTTCTACCTCAACTGCAAAGAAACTAGGACCTTGTGTAAAATGATTTTCAAATCTGGGAACTACATTTGATTCTCAAAAGAACATGGAAAACATGTCAAATGTTGAACATAAGGAAAAATCGTGAAAAATAAACAAGGTCGTTTTGCTTTTGATAGCAGCAGGCAGGCAGGCAGGCAGGACAGACAGGCAGGACAGGCAGGCAGGACAGGCAGGCAGGACAGGCAGGCAGGCAGGACAGGCAGGCAGGACAGGCAGGCAGGACAGGCAGGCAGGACAGGCAGGCAGGCAGGACAGGCAGGCAGGACAGGCAGGCAGGACAGGCAGGACAGGCAGGACAGGCAGGCAGGCAGGCAGGGCAGGCAGGCAGGCAGGCAGGCAGGCAGGCAGGCAGGCAGGCAGGCAGGCAGGCAGGCAGGCAGGACAGGCAGGACAGGCAGGCAGGCAGGCAGGCAGGACAGGCAGGCAGGCAGGCAGGCAGGACAGGCAGGGCAGGGCAGGGCAGGGCAGGGCAGGGCAGGGCAGGGCCAGCACCTGGACTCTGATACTACAAAGCCTTGTTTAGTACTGGATGAAGTCAGTAGTTAAGCATCGCCTAAACCGCCAGGCTTCTTCTGAAAAAGACATTGTTTAGATGGGAGTCTATGCTGCTCTAAAAGCTTCATTCATAATTCAGGATTACTTTCCAGTTGTGCAAGCCGCCCGTTCCACAGGCACTAACGGACCACATCAACAGAGGTGTGGACGTTTGAACTGAGCGCTGATAACAAGCTCGATGCGCCGCTCTGCTTCAGTCCAGAGGACGCAGCATCCAAGACTCACAAACCATTTACAGAGAAGACGATAGCATTTCTGGATCATGTTCACACACAGCTTCTTCTTTGCATGACACAGCCTTGACCTACACTGTGTTCTTAGAAAGTGACTTCTGCAGTAAGTACAATCAGATTCAGCATTAAAATAAACACCCTAGATATCACTAGGACTCAGAGGGGACCATGTTCCCCTCTGGCAGAAGTGCTTCCATTCGTTACTCCATATGTTGTCTTTTTAACAGGTTCATGCTGTATTTCAGCCGTGTTTGGTGGGTATGATGGAGGCAAATAGAGAAAGAAAAAGGTCAAACACTGTTGACATAGACACAAGTGTGAAGTTAGAAGAGTTAAATTCTCACATGCTTTTAAAACTACACAACAAATTTAAATGTTCTGATTTTACACCAAATGCCTTCTGGGATACTTTACAATCTGAAGTTTCCAAAAGTTGCCAGTGGGTGAATGCATGTTAAAATGGGCGGAGCAAGAATACACCTGCGGATTTTAACCATGCTGGTCGAGAGTCTGACTCTTAGTCTTGGCTACTGATGACGTTTCACAAGTACACAAGTACAGACAGGTACTGACAAGTACTGACGGGTACTGACAAGTACTGACGAGTACTGACAAGTACTGATGAGTACTGACGAGTACTGACAAGTACAGACGAGTACTGACAAGTACAGACGGGTACTGACAAGTACAGACGGGTACTGACAAGTACTGACGAGTACTGACAAGTACTGACGAGTACTGACAAGTACTGACGGGTACTGACAAGTACAGACGGGTACTGACAAGTACTGACGGGTACTGACAAGTACAGACGGGTACTGACAAGTACAGACGGGTACAGACGGGTACTGACAAGTACAGACGGGTACTGACAAGTACAGACGGGTACAGACAAGTACAGACGGGTACTGACAAGTACAGACGGGTACAGACAAGTACAGACGGGTACTGACAAGTACAGACGGGTACAGACGGGTACTGACAAGTACAGACGGGTACTGACAAGTACAGACGGGTACAGACGGGTACTGACAAGTACAGACGGGTACTGACAAGTACAGACGGGTACTGACAAGTACAGACGGGTACTGACAAGTACAGACGGGTACTGACAAGTACAGACGGGTACTGACAAGTACACGTGTTGAGAAACGGCCAAGCTGTGCTCGCATAAGCAGCAAGAAAACAGAAAGTTCCTTTTGATTAAGCAGAATAAATTAGAAGGTGCTGTTATGCATTTTTAAAATAATTTTTTCATGTTAAGAGGTTTTGTTTTTTTGTTAACCTCTGAGGTTTTCTCTGCCTCGTGATGTCACAGCCAGCCAGGTGAGTGTGTTTTATGCTGACTGTACGGATGTACAGATGCAGTAGCTAGCCAGGGTAAAGTAATGGTGAGTAAAGGACCGTGGTCCTGAGCTTTTCCCGGAGGGAGTGGACATATAAACAGCCCTGCATCCCCGTAACTGGGAGTCCATCCATGGTTGGGGCTGCTTCCATCTACAAAGGTACAGATCTACTTAAACATGAAGAAAGAAGGGTATAAAAATGTCCTCAAATGTAACTTGTCACAATCCAGGAACAGTTTGGTAATGATCTGTGCATTTTCCAGCACGATAGAGCGCCATGTCACAAGATATATGTGATAAAGTGGCTCAAAGGACAGCAGTGAAATTGTGGATCAGGAAATTTCACAGATCTTAATCCCATCAAGAACCTGTGGCTAATCTTCAAAAAGCAGGTGGAAAATTGGCAATTGTGACAGGGCACTGATACGTCAGTCAGGATTTGGGAAGTAGTCAAGTCAGATCAACCAGCAGAACTTTAAAACACTGTAAAGATGAAGTCTTTGAACAAATCTGAGGTATCTGCCAATAAAATCTTGTTATGAAATGCTTTCAAATGTTCTTAAGTATACCATGGAAACGCTTTGCAAACCCGTGGATAAACATTGTGGCTGATCGACTGATTGTGCGGTGCCAGAGGGGATGGAGGCATTTCAGCTGCAGGTATTTTGTTTCACAATTGTGGCCTCTTTCTTCGTACTTGCTGTGTGACAGAGATGTAGCACTAATGCTCTTGTTCCTGTGCAGATGGGGTGTCAGCATACCTCTCTCTCATCCTGGTGCAACCACTGTTTGGGGTTGTCCTCTGTGGCGAGGTAGGCGATGAGGTCCAGGGCAGTCAGGCGGGTTTGCCTTCGCGATGACACAAAAATCAGTACTGGCTTTGCTGGCGAATGACTGCGGATTGCTGCATAGAGTCAAAAATAAGCAGATATTAAGTAGGCTGAACAAACTTCGGTGGCTGCATCATAAACATTTTGGGTGTTACTGTTAGCTGCTTACCACCGAGGGTAAAAAAGAAAGACAAAACTAAAGCAATGTGTTAAAATGCCTTACTTTCCAGGACAAACACTTCATCAGCCTGCAGCTGTATGTGACGGTTGAGTGTCCACAGCTATTTACCGCTTCATAACAACGGCTCGGATACCTCGCTCACTATTTTATAACATAGTTGTCAACAACTGCTGAAGGTGGAATGAACTTATGTAAACCTGAACATAATGTGACAAATGTTCTTCAAATCATTTCAACTTGAGGTCATTTTTGTGGGAAAATCAGCAACTAAATCAACCAAGCAGATTGTATACATGTACATGAAGAAGTTGTGGACGTGGAAGTGAACCTTGGAATGTGGGCTTGTTCATGCTGGCCATGCGGGGGCAGTAGTGTTGCCCTGGGAACCCATGGATGTGTACTTCCAGAGGGACAGGACGCACAGACGGACGGAAGTTAAACAAACCCGCCTGTTAGACAAAGCAGGGAAGCGGGGAAATGGTCGGGAGACAAAAAGAGAAAGGAACAGGAGAATTAATGTGAGCAGCTGGCCACATGAAGCCCCGTTTGGCTGCACTTTGACTTACGACTGAAACACGAGCAGCGGGCCTCTGCTGGAGTGTCTATGTAACAGTGTAGTGGCCCGGTGGGACAGAAGGGAGACAAAATGAGTTAGTGAATGCCACCACGTGTGTTACATTGTTTGGCATGTGATTCAGTTGCATGATTAGAGGGACCTTGCGGTCTGGAGCAGCCATCGGCCTGCCAGCTCAGTCCCTGCAGCAGCAGACATCAGATTTGCGGTTGGCACACAGCCTACCTGGTTTTTCTATCAATCTGATAAACGTTAGGCTACAGTACTGCGATGTGTTTTATCTGGATGCACAACCAAGATTACAAGGGTTCACTTAAATTTAGATCAATTTAATTATACTTATATTTATACTCCTCCACCCCTCCACTTCTTCTCCCATGATGGAAAAACTACTCTACTTAACCCTGGCTCTCCTAAAGCCCACAATCATCTGCTTTGTCTTGTTCACATTCAAGATGAGATGCCTGTTCCCACATCATGCCACAAAACGGTCCACCAGGTCTTTTTTTTTTACCATCACTGATACACCCCACAACTGCAGAGTAATCAGAGTATTTCCGCAGATGACAGGACTCTGACTTGTACTGGAAGTCTGAGGTGAACAGCGTGAAGAGAAGCGGTGAGAGGACGGTCCCCTGTGGTGCCCCTGTGCTGCTGACCACCTGGTCAGACACACAGCTACAGTCTCACAGGCTCTGGTCTGTTAGTCAGGTAGTCAGTAATCCAGATGTTTGTGGAGGCATCCAGCTGTGTCTGCGGGAGTTTCTTATCTAGTAATGCAGGTTGGATGATGTTAAATGCACTGGAGAACTCAAAGAAGATCACAGTCCTGCCTGCTTTGTCCAGATGACTGTGGGTTTGTTGAAGCAGGTGTACGATGGCATCTTAAACTCCAACCCCACAACTACAAGTAGTTTGCAGTGGGCCCTGGAAAGTGCTTGTTTGCTTATTCAGGTTTCCAAATCTGCCTTGATGAGAGCAGATTGTGCAGAGGATACATCTCAGTACAAAAGGTCACTACAAAAACAACAAAAAGTCAAGATCAGAGACAACAAGAGGGTGTACATGAGGAAACTGGAGAACAAACTCCAGCACAACAACCAGGAGGTGTGTGATCAGGGAGGAAGAAGATCCCAGGCTTCACGCAGGAAAAGGCCCAGACAGATGGAAGTCTGGACAGAACCAGTGACTGGACACATCCTTCACAGGTTCAGTTCAGAAACAATCTCAAATTCTACAAGTGACTACAAATCTCCGCTCAAGTTCACGAAACTCTCTTTAGAGATCCACACAGAATGTGACATCCTGCATAGCAGCCAGAGCACATATTATGCTAATTCACAGATTTAAAAAATAGACTTTGGGGGTTCAGCCCATTCAGGCCCATGGCTTCAAAAACCCGCGGGGCTGTTTGAAAAAGTTCAAACTCAAAAGGAAATGAGAAAACTACATTGTTGGCCCGACAGTAAATCAAATGCATCAATAACTAAATCAATCACGCCTGTCGCATCAGGTCTGAATTGGTTAACATTTTCATGTTTTTGATCAATTTTACATCAATTTTAGGCTAAATAAAAAAGATTTAAGATAACACAGCAAATGCTGGTAGAGCGGCTCGCGTAATCACTTTAACATTTGACCACAAACCTTTGAGTCTTGATATTGTCTAATTGCTCCTTACCCACAGCCCTGGAATATATCAGGTAGGGCTGGTTTACCACAAAACAGGAGAGCGTCCGTACATTGTTATGTTGTTCTTGTGACCTTTGGTATCCAAAACTGAAATCCTGTTTAAAAAGTGATTCATGTACGGACCTGCTTTCTGTGCCAGACATCACGAGCAAAAGCGAAGCAGGGAAGTCAGTGACGAATGTGACCTTTTTTAAGTCCTCACAGCAGCTCCACTCCACATGCACGATAAACATGAAACCAGAACAAAACCCGGAGGCCTCAGCGTCCACCAACGTCCTCTCACAGGAAATGATGCAAGTCTTCACCATGAGCCGCAATTACAAGTTTCATTAAACTCAGATTTGGAAAAAATTTAAAAAAGAATGAAAGAATAACTGAAAAACCACCGTCCAGCTTTGAAAAAAGCTGTAGCTCAGTACGACTGCCCGACTCCATCCGCAGTCCCCGCTGATGATTATGGTCTAGACGTGGTAACCACACAGACTGCAGGCAATGAAAGATAAACTACAGCATGACCTCCAGTCCAAAAGTATCTTAACTGTTGTCATTTCATGCAATCAATCTGATACGTTGACACAAAACATCAGATGAACTGTAAAAACAATATATATAAACAATACATATAAACTTTGGGTTCTGGCTGGCTTTACTTAATCTATGCTCTTGGTGCACGAAACCCGTCTATCCATTTCTGAAACAAGGGTCCTTATGAGGATGATCCCTCCAACTAAGCAGAGAACAAGGGGGAGAAGGTTAGCCACGATCCAGGACGGAGACCAGGACACTGATGCCGTGTTGTGTTGGTGCTGACCTGTCCGATTCCCAGCCAGTCAGCAAGGTCTCGAGCGTTGGCCAGAGCTGTTGACAGACCGACCACACGAACAGCCTTCGACGTGTGAGAGGAAATGAAGTTAGTCCTGGACACAATGACCTCCAACACCGGACCTCTGTCCTCACCTGTAAACAACAACATCGTACTGCTCAGTTAGTCTGCTCAGGTAATTTCTAGTATTATTGTTCGTTCAGAGAGAATCCCAGGTGACCAAAAACAGGAAAACTTTCCTTAGCTTCACTGCATCAACTATTCAGAAAGAAATGTGTGTGTTTATCATCTGGTTGCGACTGCACCTTGTAAAACAAATTCCATCTGATGTGATAGAGATACTAACATTGACATGTAAGGAGCGAAATCAAGTCAGCCATTGCCCACTCTTGTCACGCACACTTCAGACAACGGAAAGTGAAGTTGGAGGTGCAGAAAGACACTCACCCAGCAGGTGGATCTCATCAATGATGAGAATGGCTACCTTCTGAACGTAGTTTCGATTCTGCCAACTCCTGCTCACTCCATCCCACTTCTCTGGCGTGGTGACGATAAGGTCGGCGTGCGCGATGGCTCTCATGTCAGGAGTCACATCACCTGTTAGCTCCACCACTCTTGACACAAAAGAACACTATTTTTCAGTAATACTTTTACCTACAATATAAAAGAAACATAACTAAAAAAATTCAAACAAAGAACTTTCTAATAATCGTAAGAGTTAAGGCAAACTGGAAGGACGAGCCCCGTGACTGTCCTGAAACTGTCCTCTTACTTCTTTCCCAGTTTCTCCTCGATCCTGACCTTCCAGTCCTCAATCCTTTCCCTCACCAGGGCTTTTAGAGGGGCAATGTACACCACCTGAACAGACAGCAACAAGTCAGTAATCAGCTACTACAATGTTCATCCAAGACCTTACAAATATGCTGCAACTATGAGCCTACAGCAGCCTTGTTGGAGGACTGGTACGACAGGGGAGCTCCCTCGGCAGAAAACGGGCATCTATAAATATGTAAGTCTGGCCTCACCTACCTCTCCACCTTCCAGCAGGGATTATCAGTTCATTACTCAGCCGAGTGCCAGCAGCTATCCTCCAAACTACACACAGCATCATACGAGGTAGCTTCTCATTTGTCTGGCTGGTCACGGCACAGGCAAAGCAGCTGCGCTTCCAGAGACTTTCTAGTCGTGTTTCCATTACCCGAGATTTCTACAAACCCTAAATACTGTAAAGGAAAACCTTTAAAGGAAAAGCTTAAAATAAAAATAAAGCCAGATGTTGAAAAAAACATTTTATGCTTCATAAACCTGGTGTTTTTTTGGACATGTTGATAATCCAGTTTATCGCAAAAGTGTCATGTAAACACTTCGTTCACATTTTGAAGTCAGTCAATCTAAAGTCAAGTTGCAATAATTTCTAAAAGCCTAAAGATGTTTTTGTCCTTTTTCTGTAAAGTCAAGATCTGCTTTTCATTGTTTTGAAGTGAATTCTCGCAGGACGAAGAGAGTTGCGCTCATAAAAAGAAAAACCCAGTTCAATGGAAACAAAGACTCAGCACAGACCTGCCCTATTGGATTATTTCTCCAGAAACGATGAGGGATCCAGAAAGTCTAACCTTGGAGGACGGATACTGGTTGTAGACCCGGAACATGGCCATCTCTGCTGCAATGGTTTTCCCAGAGCCGGTTGGTGCCCCCAGCAGGACGTTGGTGTCGGTGTGGTAAAGCGTATGGAAGATCTGAGTCTGGATGGGGTTGAAGTGAGTAAACTTGTACAGGCTCTCATACTTCTGGTTCCCCAGCGCGGTCACTGGTAAAGGCTGCAGGTCCAGCAGCTCTGTGAGGGAAAGTGGAACCACAGAACTGTTTGGTTCGGTTTCTTATCGGTTTGCACTAGTGACTGAAATGCAGCTCATTAACACTTCATGTCAGCCTCAACCTACACATACTGTAACTGTATAATATCAGGAATGTGCATACCAGTGTGGGGGGGGTGTCTCTCAGGCAAAATTAGGTTCTGGAAGTTGATGATGCAGACCGCCTCAGCGCCAAGCCAGCGGTCAGACACTGCCTTGATGTAGTACTGGGAGGGTAAGGGCTCAAAGATGGGAATAGTGAATACGACATGTTGAGGCTCTGCAGTCACCACCTACATGAAGGAACGCCCATTCAGACGGACAACAACACGGATCAGTCACAAAAGTTGTCCTCATGCTCATGAGGGTCAGATCCAAAGCTCACCTGCTTCTTCTGCAGAAGAAAGTACTCGGAGTGGTAGATGTGATCATTAAGGGGGTCTTCCACCCACAACCACCATGGCTCACCCACTGACCCGTGCACCT
This sequence comes from Xenentodon cancila, assembly GCA_014839995.1. NCBI lineage: Eukaryota > Metazoa > Chordata > Actinopteri > Beloniformes > Belonidae > Xenentodon > Xenentodon cancila. Next base: position 5,032,134 of record JABWDQ010000184.1, on the reverse strand, counting down.
AAACCATTGTGAAAAACAACCTCAGTAAAACATCGTATTTGGACTACATAGAAGTGACCCATTTGCAGGACATCCTGCCTCCAACTGTGTGCTCTTCTATAGCTGTGAGTGGCATCCATCTGTTCAAACCAGCGCCAACCTACTGGACCACACCAGCTGTCCTGTCCTGGGTTTTTTTTGGACCCTTCAGAGGAGTCTGTTGGTGGCCTTTGTAGCCAGGAGTTGAAAACCTTCCTGATGCACTTTGTTTCTGCTCAGTCAAGCTCTCAGTAGAAATTTAGGAACATCTGCACCTTTTTGCTTAAGCACAGCTACTTTTTCAGGCTTCAAATGGTAAGTCAAGCGTGGTATGGCCAGTCGTTACCAACCCACAGCTGGTCTGCAGCCCACTGCTGTGGAGCACCACGGGGATGCATACAGTGAAGACTCTCTCCGACTCGTCAGCAGCCTGCAAGCAGTGCTGCATCCCTTTATTTAGGATAGACCCCAGCATGCTCAGAACGTGGATGGAGGTGATACCAAAACTGATATCACGGATCAGGTAACAGATCTGCTAAATTAAAATACAAAATAAGTGTAGAATCACATCTTGGGACAGGGCTCGGACGCGAACATTATGGAGACGGCCCCATGTTCCTGTTGACTCACCGAGGCAAACAGTTTGGGAAGGCTGAACCATGTGAGCTCATCCTTGACGTGCACGGTGCTTTCATGGCAACGCACCAGCGCAGCCATCAGCCAGCGGGCTGACTGCAGTGTCCTCTTTCAGCAGCTGTCCCAGTGCAAAACTGACTACGGAAGGCTTTTTAAGAACAGTCAAAGGATTCCCGTTAAAGTCAAACGCCACACCACATCCAAGACAAAGACGGACTCCGCTTCTTTTAGGGTGGTGCCTGATACCACAGGGCATCCTCGCAGGTCGGAGGAGTCCGTTTCACTGGTCAAAAGTGTTTTAGCAGCCAGAGAGGGACATTCATGCCACAACAACTACAGTTTAACTCCGACATCTAAAACAATGAATGTCATCTGTTACGTAGTAAAACTACACATAATACCCTGTGGTTTGTTTCCTGGTGCCATCAAGGAGGAGACTCATGTGTTGGGACATGTGTCCTGATTCTGCAGCTGGATCAGAACTAAGCCAGCTAGTGTTCTGTTACCGCTCTCCCATGATTGGAGCATGCATTCCTAATCGGACATAAACAGTCTTCTTTCTTTTCACTCCCGCTACAATAGGCTTCCTGTTCCACCGAAATTCCATGACAAACTTTGGACTAAGCTTCTTATGATTCCCCCAGCCTGTTTTCCCCTCTGAGGTGGAACATTCTGGTGAGGCCTGGAGGCGCGTTGGCTCCCAAAGACGGATGGAGAGCCGTGGCTCGGAGAACAGCAAGGAAGAAGGCAAAGCTCCTCTTTTTTCCCAAGTGGAACTGTGGTCACATCTGACTGCTTCAGAAGATAGTTACTGGACATGTGTGGTGTTGCTGTGAAGGTCCTCTTGTCCAAGGACTTTTAAAAGATGATCGATCCTCCCTCTGTACAAGCTAAAGTCAGGATGCTGTCAACAATCAGCCTGTTCACGTTAGTGGCCCAATTCATAGAAAACAAAAATGGTCCTGTGCTGCAGCATTTCGATGGCTGCGATGTATTGTTTGGAGTGTTTTCATTTCTGCAGAATTAATGTTTCTGTATATATTAAGCTCTTCTTGTTTTTCTTATCAGTAACACTGATGCTGAGATAAAAACAGCTGTGTTTTGCCAGAAACTGGAAATTAAATTCAGTGCTATGTGGAAACCTGCTACCAATGAACAATCCTGTAAATAATGAAAATGTAACCTCACACAAAGTCTGACACGAGACATACAATGACTGATTTATCTTTTAAATACAGACAATTCCAGAAGACAAAAAAAATACAAAAAAAGCTCTAAATATTAAAATGTGACTAAATAAAACAAGCAAGTCCCCCAAAGCCTGATATTATTTACAGCAGAACATAGAAAACACACTAAAAGTTGACCGTGAGACAAAGAATACAGAGATTCAAAGATGTGCAGGTTCATGTTCCTCCGTGTAAAACTGTAACGACTGAATACTTTTCCATCTATGGTAGCGAATGTTCTCAACACACTCAGGGAGGCCAAGGTTGAATCTTCATTGGATGCAACTTAGACGACGCTGCACTGGCGCCTTCCACAAGCACGGACTGAAGCTCTGCCATGCAAAGAAGATTTCTTTTATGGCCTGAACAAAAAGCTGCCATCTCCTCTGGGTCAAAGCTAATTAGGAACAGAGCAAAGGAGTGGGGAACCGTCCTGTTTTCAGACCGACTGAGACCTGAAGCTCTTTTGGAAGCCACGTGTGCTGTGTCTTCTGCAATAGAGAGGGGAACCCTCTGACTTGTGGCCTGCGTCTCTGATGGCGTGGGCTGCAGTAGCTGGCGAACCCAGAGAAAACGCTTGCAAACACGGGGAGATATCGACTCAACAGTCACATCTGCTAAAGCCGTCATGGCAGCGCAACACAGCAGCTGGGTTTCAGTAGTAGTTTGTACATCACCATGCTTAACAACGGCCAGATTATTCATCAATATCTGTATCTGAGAAGATTCAAGTCCTCCAAGAGAAACAGCATCAGTCAATTAGTTTAAAAAACTATTATCAGATATTCCTGTAAAGCAAAAATGAAGAGAGCCATTAGACTGTTACCTGGTCATTCCAGCGAAAGTCAGGTGTGATGACGAGACGAACGCGGAGAACAGTGCGAGTGATCGGCTGGATGCTCGCCTCCATGGTGATGGACGGGATCTGATGGACACACTGCTTGACGGTTAGGCCAATGTTGACGTGGTGTAGCATGTGACCTGGGAACAACACGCCTCACATCAATGCGGTTGTGGTCATGAGAACATGTGACAGTAAAATCACCAGTAGGCAATGCTGACAACACTGTTTCCATGTGTACAACAACAGGTCTACACGAATGGCTCTGTTTCTCAGAGTTTCTGATTACTTAAAAACATTGTTGTACTTCCTGAGCCGGTATCTCCAGTGTTAGCTGAAGTGAGAGTTGAAGTAGAACTAAGTGTGCTGAGTATGATGAAAATGAAAACCAATGAACCTGTAGTTGACAAAAATCCCTAACGGTGGTTGCCAGTGAATGTACTCATGGATTATTAGTTTCTAACTTCACACCTCTTTCTCGCAGAGGATTTGAACTTGCATCACTTCCTAGAGGAAGAACGTTCATAATTTAATAATGTTCAGGATTCTTTTAATGACATCAGTCAATATACTGGCTTTAAAAAGTATAAGTCTTGTTATCTTGGTCTCTGTTTCAAGTTGGTTGATGCGGCGTATTGTCCGACCTGTTAGTGCACGCACGTGTCTGTGACATCATCAGGTCAGAACTCGCCGTGACAGATGCGAGAGCAGAGAAAACTGTAAACGCACAAGCAGTGTGGTGCGGGGTTGTTAGTGGTCGCACTTCAGAAGTCCTGGGCTGCCGTAAAGACTTTCACATCCGCACAAAGCTATCTGCTTTTCCGGGCTGTTCCCACCAGGGATCGCCACAGATCTGCCCCATCCTCTCCATCTGCTCCATCCTCTCCATCCTCCCTATCCGCTCCATCCTCGCCATCCTCTCCATCCTCCCCATCCTCTCAATCCTCCCCATCCTCTCATCCGCTCCATCTGCCCCATCCTCGCCATCCTCTCCATCCTCGCCATCCTCTCCATCCTCTCATCCGCTCCATCCTCTCATCCGCTCCATCCTCTCCATCCTCTCATCCGCTCCATTCTCCCCATCCACTCCATCCTCCCCATCCTCTCATCCGCTCCATCTGCCCCATCCTCTCCATCTGCTCCATCCTCTCCATCCTCTCCATCTGCTCCATCCGCTCCATCCTCCCTATCCGCTCCATCCTCGCCATCCTCTCCATCCTCCCCATCCTCGCCATCCTCCCCATCTTCGCCATCCTCCCCATCTTCGCCATTCTCCTCATCCTCGCCATCCTCTCCATCCTCCCCATCCGCTCCATCCTCTCATCCGCTCCATCCTCTCATCCGCTCCATCCTCCCCATCCGCTCCATCCTCCCCATCCTCTTATCCGCTCCATCTGCCCCATCCTCGCCATCCGCTCCATCCTCTCATCCGCCTCATCCTCTCCAACCTCCCCATCCTCGCCATCCTGTCCATCCTCCCCATCTTCGCCATCCTCCCCATCCTCGCCATCCTCCCCATCCGCTCCATCCTCTCATCCGCTCCATCTGCCCCATCCTCCCCATCCTCTCCATCCTCCCTATCCTCGCCATCCTCTCATCCGCTCCATCCTCGCCATCCTCGCCATCTGCTCCATCCTCCCATCTGCTCCATCTGCCCCATCCTCTCCATCCTCCCAATCTGCTCCATCCGCTCCATCCTCTCTATCCTCTCCATCCTCCCCATCCGCTCCATCCTCCCCATCCTCTCATCCGCTCCATCTGCCCCATCCTCTCCATCCTCCCCATCCTTGCCATCCTCTCATCCGCTCCATCTGCCCCATCCTCGCCATCTTCTCCATCCTCCCCATCCTCGCCATCCTCGCCATCCTCCTCATCCTCGCCATCCTCCCCATCCTCGCCATCCTCCCCATCTTCGCCATTCTCCTCATCCTCGCCATCCTCTCCATCCTCCCCATCCGCTCCATCCTCTCATCCGCTCCATCCTCCCCATCCGCTCCATCCTCCCCATCCTCTTATCCGCTCCATCTGCCCCATCCTCGCCATCCGCTCCATCCTCTCATCCGCCTCATCCTCTCCAACCTCCCCATCCTCGCCATCCTGTCCATCCTCCCCATCTTCGCCATCCTCCCCATCCTCGCCATCCTCCCCATCCGCTCCATCCTCTCATCCGCTCCATCTGCCCCATCCTCCCCATCCTCTCCATCCTCCCTATCCTCGCCATCCTCTCATCCGCTCCATCCTCGCCATCCTCGCCATCTGCTCCATCCTCCCATCTGCTCCATCTGCCCCATCCTCTCCATCCTCCCAATCTGCTCCATCCGCTCCATCCTCTCTATCCTCTCCATCCTCCCCATCCGCTCCATCCTCCCCATCCTCTCATCCGCTCCATCTGCCCCATCCTCTCCATCCTCCCCATCCTTGCCATCCTCTCATCCGCTCCATCTGCCCCATCCTCGCCATCTTCTCCATCCTCCCCATCCTCGCCATCCTCTCATCCGCTCCATCTGCCCCATCCTCACCATCCTCCCCATCCTCTCATCCGCTCCATCTGCCCCATCCTCGCCATCCTCCCCATCCTCTCATCTGCTCCATCTGCCCCATCCTCTCCATCCTCCCCATCTGCTCCATCCGCTCCATCTGCCCTATCCTCCCCATCCTCCCCATCCTCGCCATCCTCCCCATCCTCTCATCCGCTCCATCTGCCCCATCCTCTCCATCCTCCCTATCCTCTCATCTGCTCCATCTGCCCCATCCTCTCCATCCTCCCCATCTGCTCCATCCGCTCCATCCTCTCCATCCTCCCCATCTGCTCCATCCTCCCCATCCTCTCATCCGCTCCATCTGCCCCATCCTCCCCCTTCCTCTCCATCCTCTCATCCGCTCCATCTGCCCCATCCTCTCCATCCTCCCCATCCTCTCATCCGCTCCATCCTCTCCATCCTCCCCATCCGCTCCATCCTCTCCATCCTCTCATCCGCTCCATCTGCCCCATCCTCTCCATCCTCCCCATCCTCTCATCTGCTCCATCCGCTCCATCCTCTCCATCTGCCCCATCCTCTCCATCCTCCCCATCCTCTCATCTGCTCCATCCGCTCCATCCTCTCCATCCTCCCCATCCTCTCCATCCTCTCATCCGCTCCATCCGCCCCATCCTCTCCATCCTCTCATCCGCTCCATCTGCCCTATCCTCCCTATCCTCCCCATCCGCTCCATCCTCTCATCCGCTCCATCTGCCCCATCCTCTCCATCCGCTCCATGCTCCCCATCCTCTCATCCGCTCCATCCTCTCCAACCTCCCCATCCTCTCCATCTTCTCCATCCTCTCCAACCTCCCTATCCTCTCCATCCTCCCTATCCTCCCCATCCTCCCCATCCTCTCAATCCTCTCCATCCGCCCCATCCACTCTATCCTCTTCCCTCACAGCTTCAACTTTATGTCCTGCTTCACTTCCTGTAGGTTTTTCATCTTTATGATAAATGTATCTGTAATCTATGTAATAAAAGGGTTTTAACCTGACCTAACTGTTTCTTTTATTATAGTCTTATAAAATGGTTCACGTTATTCCACAATTCATAATCTGATTAGTTAGTAATTGAGACTATTTCTCTACTTAGTGCATGTATAAGCTGTGTTTGCTGGTAGTCTGCAGGTGACAGGCAGGTGACCCGATTACAAATACGTCAGAGAAATAAAGGGGTTTACCAATCTCATCCTTCCTCATTTCCTTTAGCTTGTCCACAGTGAGTCTCTTCTCCTCCAAGCGGTTGAGTACAATATGGCTGAGGTGGGGAAACTGGCGGAGAGGGTGAGCAAAGCCCCACAGTCGCTTGTCAATCACCTTGCAGAGGGTGAGCAGTCGGTAGGTCATAGCAGGCCACCTCTTCCTCAGAGCAACCTCAAATAAAGCCCTGACGATCCGAGCAGCGTTCTGAGAGAAGAAACAACAGCGGGAGAAGAAGCAGCTAAATCAACAGCAGGCAAAGAATGACACGTATTACAGCTGCGTTTCGTCAAGGCTGAAACCTGCAGCTGGACTCAAACTACTGAACCACCTTTTCACTTGCAGCAGCTGCCGGCTGCCTCATTTTGTGAGTTTGGCTGCAGCTGCCCACTGATGGATTGTCCCAGTAACAGCTAGAAAAGAGGTCAGATGGCAGCGCTGCTTACTGACAGACTGATCAGCTGTGTCCAGCTGTGACTGATCTTGCCAGGTGTTAATGTGATCGAATGCTGAATACATTTTGGAGGGTGAAAATCAAAGGCCCCAGGAAAGGGAAATGGATTATGTCGGTCTTTGTTTCGGTGTTTTGCTCCTCAGCTGCGTTTCAGCCTCTTCAGCATTTAAAAAGAAAAGCCACACATACTGTACTACAATCCCTTCAACCGACAGCTGTCCTTACAGTAAACGAGGTCAGGAAACATGTCCTTGTGCTGTTCTAACCACATTCTTGTTTCACCCAGTATATTTTGGTACATTTTCATCAGAAGGAGGCGAGTTCTGCAGGTTGGTATTTATTCAGAGAGATACTTAAAAAATAGCCTTCACTCTTGAAATGAACTGAACGGAATGGCACATGATTATTTCCTGACTGTTGGAGAGCTGGACGTGCACGTTGGCTGCCAGAGCAAACAGCTCGATGTTGTTCTTTATGCTGCACAGTGTGGTACATGCTCGTTGGTATCATCTCATCTGTCGTTCATCCCATGCAACATCAGTAAACAGCCAAGGGGAACTCTTATTCTTTCCTTATAAAATTTGCTCATGTTCTGGGTCTCTGAAAAGCCCCTGGAGACAGAAACGGGACAGAAATTTAGATCCATCAGTTCAGTCTCCAGGGAGCAGAAATATCCTGTTACAAGAACATGTCCAGGATCCATTATTCACAAACGGTTCAGCCGCTCCTCTTGTACAGAAGCATGGCCATGCTGGCACTGCAACAGTGGCCATCAGCAGCTCGCTGAATGACTCGTTTCAGTAGAAATCCGGGGATCATATCGGGCTCTGCAGCTTTACTCACACCATCACCAGCTCTTTGGATTCTGACAGTGGCTGCTCACTTGGAGGTCAGCTGGAACTCGAGGATGACAAGGTGAAAGGTGACCTTCAGTTCAGTTTCTGTGTCATGGCCTTACACCATGCTACACAAATAAGCTGGCCTTGCCTTGTGTTACACATCAGTAAGGGACGCCTTCACAATGGGGTTACTCTGCCTCCTTTATGCCAGCTCCTCATGTTGAACACAGCCCTCAGGTCCCCATTAATGTGGCTGTTAAAGGATTTTTCCTCTTTTTTACGTCACCAGATTTATAAACAAATTGGCTACTGCACGTTAATCAAGATCCTCTGAACATGCGTCGGTCTGCGTGCTGGAAACGGTCCTCTAGAGCTGCTGCACCTTCATGCACTCGATCAGTTCCAACTCACGGTTGATTTTGTTCATCAGGCTGGGACAAAGCTGGCAGGAAAAGCAGTTTCACAGACTAAAGTAAAGAGATGGGAGCGTTTCAGCACCGCCAGGAGTATCGTCTGAGGTATTCTGGGAAGATGCCATGGTGATGACGTAGACTGGAGTTTGTTGTTCTGCCAGCACGGAACAGATCATCACCATCAAGCACGATGCTTCATCTGGGATGTTTTGCTAGATTTCCGTGAAAATGTGGAGAAATGAGCCTTTGATTGCGCTCAGGTTTATAACAACCCTCAAAGCCGCCTCATCACTATGGTTTATATGCTGAAGGTGGATGGTGTCCAGCCTGAAACAGTGGCATATTTTAATTTATAAATCTATTCACGGTCAGCTTCTTTTCTATTTCCAGATTAACATCTTTAAAAAGCCTACAGACTGATACAGCCGTTGGTCTCAAGATAAATGCCAGACCCGCTGGCCGACTTGGTCTCGCCAGACATGTTTATGGGGCTCTGGTGGCCTCGCTGGTGGACTCATCCAAATGTAGATGTTTGGTTCGATCATCTCGTGTACTAGTGTCAAAATGGTTTGCTGTTTTTTTTAAACAATATTTTATTATATTGTTTTATTATGTCCTTGATATTTTGTGCGAATGTTCAAAATATGCACGTTAAATGTGTGTCCCTGGAGTCGTGTAACTGCTGCCTCTTGGCCAGGACACTCTCAAAAAAGACATTTTAAATCTCTTTCTGGTTCAATAAAGGTTTGATCTGTGGTTGATTGTTGTTCAGAAACTCTGTGCAGATTCTGTTGGTGATACGTTCTGGTTTCTGCAGATAAGGTTAAGATTCTGAATGTCACAAAACATCCCAAGAGTCACATCACAATCAAAGTACAACTTAAAGCTTCATTACTGACCGTTTTAGAGAAACAAACTACCCAAAAACAGCATAAAAATGTAAAGTAAAGTCCAGCAGCTGCAACCGTAAATGCCACATGATGGGATCATGAAAACGATCATGTTTGTCTTCCGAAGACGGTTATTGCTTCAGTCTACCGTGCAGTATATGTCCATGCACTGTTTCCCTTACCTGCGCCACATACGACAGATCTGAGATGAGGGAGAAGCTGTCCACCTCTCCTCGCCCGATGTAGGTCTGCAGTAGAATGTTGACCTTGCCGTAACCGTTTTCCACGCCGCCTGTGACCGGTAACTCACAGTAGTTACACAGCATTTGCTCCATCTCCTCCATCTCCTCCTCTCGAACCTGCCAAGAACACAAAGCATTCCTCTATTAACACACGCAACTGCTTGAATGCATTCCTTTACACACTCGGGCAGCCATAACGGTGCCTTACACTTGAGAACGTCTCACCTTGAGCTGTTCAAACTCCTCGGCCTTGGAGACGATACTGAGAATGTCAGCTTCTGTCTTCTGAGAGTTGAAAAGTTCATTGAACGTCTACCAATATGAAGAAAAGAGAAATGCAAGTGAATGAAGTTTTGCCAGAGGTTGATTCCAAAACCTCTTCCTGTGTCTGAAGTTACAACAATCTCATACATAAAACATACCTGCTTGCTGACACACACATCTATCTATATGGCAAATATCTGTCCATGATTCAAACATATGGACATGTGCCAATGAAATCTTTAAGTGGTTATTTTTCCTAATGTTATAGATGTTACCATGTTTATCCCAGCTGGGCAGTGTGAATGTAAAAACACGACAACGATCAAAGCTCAATGGCTGTAATACCAGAGCTAGTCAGAAAAGATTGTTTGTCTTTCTCACAGAAACAGGAACTGTGTGGCATCTGCTGTGGGAGAGGTTGGATGGCAAAGAATAAACCGACAGACCATACAATCACAGAAATGAGAAGGATTTCTTTTCATTTGGTCATTGTAGTGCTCGTTTCTTCACTGAAGTGGTTGTGCTGAAGCAGAATCCAAACACCAGGATGTAATACACAACGACAATGTGGTTGGTTGCATACAAAAACAGTTCTGCAACACGTATACTCATTTCATTCCTTATAAATGGACTAAGCTTTCAAACGATGACATATATCTACTTTGGATCTGTCGTTACTGTAGAAAGTCATGGATCCAACCTCCTTGCTGCTTACACACACAGCCTGTTTGGTCATTTTAAAAGTTTTTAACCTACCTACGTAATGTGATTCCTAACCCAGTGTGAGTGAGAAGCCCTCAGCATCAAATCACTGTACTCCAAACTACAGCCCGTTATTTCTGGATTTAACCATGCAGCTCACACGTCCTCAGATGTCACATGTGCCACCGGTTTGACAGTGAGTACAGCTGTGATTGTTGAAACGCTGTGCAGATGAACTGTGTTCCTCTGAGCCGTCACATCGGTTTGTGTATGTGATGTAAGAGTAAGTCTACTACTGTCTTTCTGGACAGTGCGTCTGTATCGAGGGCTGAGTCTACCTCTATGGTGTTGTATTTGATGTAGAAGTGGCTGGCAGTCCTGCCCAGGTCAGTGGAGGCGAAGTAGCCGGTGCGCTCCTCGAAGCGGATCATCCTGGCCTTGTCCAGCTTCCTGCCCGACTCTACCACCAGGTCCTTCCTGTACAGCTCCAAAGTTGGATCCATCTAAAACAGTTTTATACCATTTTACAACCATCACTTACACACAAGTGTACAGAAGTCACATGTGAAAAAATGTACCAACATTTTTTCTTCACACCATACTTGGCTCTCTGGTAAAAAAAAAGAAAGAAAAAAAGATCCTGGGCCTGCCATGACTTTGGCACCAGGAGAATCACAGAGGTTCCACGAACCTGATACGCCTTGTGGTTGATGCCATATGCCAGCGGGTTGGCCCTCATGCGAACATACAGGTAAGTGTAACTGAGCCACTTCACAGCCTCCTCCACATTGGTGACTGTTCCCAGGGCGATCTGCAGCACAGGAGAGGAGAGGAGGCGTCACCTCTCACCACCGTCACTGACCGATGCTGCCATCTGCTGGGCATTTCATGAACATGCAGTCTGCTCCCTCCACCAATAATGAATCACGGGAGGCCACATCACTGACACTCCAGTTGAAAATCAGCAAACGTTACAATAATAATAACCACGTTTCAATCAAGTTTCATACACGAGACAAAATCCGAAAGATGCACTGACTCTGAATTACATAATTCTAATAATAATTTTCTAATTCCACCAACAGTTAATGAAGTGAACAGTTGCTGAACTCCTCAATTTGATTTCCCTTTAGAGACCAGTAAAGTATAACTGAACTGAACTGTTTTATGAAACTCTAACGCAGTTAAAATGTTATTTGAATGTTTGTCAGTTACTTGTAAAAAGAAGAAAGAACTCTGGGGATGTGGGGAGAAAAAACAAAACTTCACTTCCTCAAGAAAAATGATTGTGAAACAAATGTGAACTGTATGTGTTCAGTTTACTAATTATTGCAGATTTATGAAATAAAACCATTAAGCAATTATCTTCATGTACTTGAAGATCATCTTTGGGTCAAACATCACATCAAACGTAAAAATAATGTTTATGAAAAATATTTTGATTATAATGTTTACAGAACTGCAGTTGGAAAGTTTACCACCAGGGTCTCCGTCTGAATATGCAGCGTCGGTATGCACCGACGTCCAACTTGTACTAAGGTACAGTCATGTGTGACCTGAGCACTAACGATGACCTGCGAATCCCTCAAAGATCAGCATCAACCGCAGAAACCTGAAGCAACAGGAGCTCTGCCAATTCAGTCAGAGCCGTTAATCAATTAAATGAAGATAAAACGTTCTTATCGAGGTGATGCAGGGTGGTGATGGACCAACGTCTGAATGTCCGGCTTTAAGGCACTCTGTTGTTGTTGTGTCTACTGTAATCATGTTATCCGCGTTTGTGGGTTGGGCATGCAGTTGAATGGTCCTGTGGGCCATCAGCCCTCACCGGATCCTACCATACGACTAAAGGCTGAGCGAACTGGGGAATGCAAGCCACAAATGAGAAAAAAAAAGTTTTTTCTTTTCTTTATTGCTTTTCTGGCTCCCTGTGCAGCTCTTTGGACTTCTACACAGAAGATGATGAAGCTCAAACACTGTGGGAGTTAACCAAACAGACACCGGACGTTTGCTGAGTCCATGTCAACCTCTAATACAGCAAAACAACACAAATCTTTCCTCTGGAGCACAGCTTTCCTATTTTTGTTACAAAAATGAAGTATCAAGAGATTGTCTTTAGAGGTGGCCCCAACACCAAAACTAACCTCTGCATTGAGGTTGTCAGCAAGGCTGCCCAGGAACTGACTCTCGATGGGGTTCTGCTGTGTCAGGAGAGTCAAGTAATGACTCAACTTGTCGTGAGAGGTGATAATAGTCCCCTCGCCGTACTTGTCAAACTGAGGCCGACCTGCTCGGCCAAAAATCTGCATGACGTCCAGGATACCCAGGTCTACAAAAGCACCACGTTTGGCATCGTAGATCTGAGTTCCCTGTAACAGACACAGGAATGAAATGGTGAGTAGGAGACAGCTGACCTCACAATCATCAAAAACACTTATGCTAAAAAGGACTTCTGTAAAAAACCAAGGTTTTGGAATAAAACACAGATGGGCTCTTACTAATAAAAGCTTGTAAGCTGTACAGGAGCAGTGGCTGGCATGTTCGTCATTAGCACAAACTAAACTAAAGTCTATCTCACAAATCATTCACTTTTTAGTATTTACTGAGTATAAATACCTTGATATTTTGTTTCAGTATTCAGTAATCTGGACATGTTCACAATACATTGACCCTTTATACAAGCAATAATAAAAAGCAGGAAAGGCAGCAAAAACCAGCCAACCATGGCAGACCTTGATGATGACGGCATGTGCTGGCAGGTTCACTCCCCAGGCCAAGGTGGCAGTGCAGACCAGCACTTTCAGATGGCCTTTGGAAAACATGCTCTCCATCAGGCTGCGGTCAGACCGCAGCATCCCAGCATGATGGATCCCGAAGCCCTCAGGGAACATTTCCTTCATCTGCTTATTTCTGGAGCGTTGGATCTGAAAAAATTAGCACAGAGAGGGTGGCTTAAAGTAAAAATAAGAAAAAACAAAAAGTGCTCCCGGTGTGCTGCACGAATACAATGTTTTGGATAGAAAATGAGCAGGTGAAAGCACTTCAAAAGACATATCTGAGGTTGCAGAAAACAATCAGTATACAGGAACAAAGGTATAGGCGCATATATAGGCTGTAGATTCAGAGCATTTGCAGGTAAAACCCCACACAGACGGAGACCGGAGGAGAGCGAGGTGTGTGCTTTGACTGACAGCAGGTCCGTGACCTGGCCAGGCTTGAGGGGAGTCCTCATCATGGGGCTTTATCTCTCTCTGGGCATCTAAATGGAGGTCAGGGCCCAGCACTCCTCTGCATCCCAAACAGACAGCCTATTACTGCCGGCAGCTGTGTGCCTCACAAACCACTGTTTGGGTTGCGATGAGTGTCTGGATTTGTTTGAAGAAGTCGATGACTTCAAAAGGACAGAGACCAGAAGTACCTAACTGTTGAGTCAGACTGACAGGTCATCAAAGTGTCAATGAAGGTTTCTCAGGAAAGGAACAAATCAAAAAACAACACACAATTAAGACTAAACCTTAATCACAAATAATTTCAACCGGACATGTTTCTCATGTCACTTTGTACCGTTTCCATAGAAACGCAACGGCAGCTCTTATGACAGGACCTACTGAGTATGACTGACGACACACACGGACACATTTGTTGGTAACCTTCCACTAAAGGTAGAAAAAGACAACCATTGCTGAAATAATTTGAAACTGATAAAAATAATAATAAATAATAATGAAATAAAAACGGACTAATTAAAAACATCAGTTATTGCTGTTGAACAGTGATAAAAACGAATCATTAAAAAAGAAAAAGAAAACGACCTTGACAAAACAGGTGGTTTCTAGAAACGGTGTAAAACAAAAGCATGACCACAGTCACATGTTCAACTAAACTGTGTCCTACAATGAACATCTCACTTTTAAAGGGTTAAAGGTCTGAGGATATAAGAAGGAACATTCTCGTCAAACTTGGTGAAGGTGAAGGCTGGAAGACCATCTCCATGCAGCTGAACGTTCCTGTGTCTACAGTTGGACGTTTAGGCTTCTGGCACAGGGTGTGTTGAATCTGTGCCAGTTAAATGACAGCTCAAGACCATCAAGATGTTCTGGAGATAACTGGTGTCCAGCGTCAGAAAGCTTGGTCTCAGTTGCAGGTCAAAACACACAACTAGAACCAAACAGGCTCTTCTGAAGTGTCCTTCTATGAGTCCTGATCTACATCCTGTTGAACATCTGTGGAAACATCTGGAACATGCAGCCTGGAAAGGAAACCCTTCATAGATTCATTTTCAGTAAACTATTGTGTTACTTTTGTCACTCTCTACTTATTTCCGTGACTATCCAGGTTTCTTCTTCCTTAATGGGAGACTACCAAGAAACATGTATAACAAATTAACAACACGGAAAGTGGAAACTCAAACTCGGGTTGAGTGACCTTCATGTCTTAAAGGTAACAGTTTATGGATGTGGAAAAAGAAGAAGAAGAAGAAGAAAACGTCCCAAGCAACTCGAATACCTGGATAAAGTCCATCCCGTTGTCTGGGGCAGCTTAGACGTGAACCTTCTCTGAGTGAACCGTTCATGTCTGCAGGGTATTGTGACATCACAGACCGACAGAGCAGGATTACATAGCCTGTGCACCAACTTCCAACTACGAAGCTCTTACTGCACACTGAAAGTACCCTGGAGGACAGGTGAGGTATTTTCTTGTGGTTTTTTGCAAAAAACCTGTCTTTGACTTTTCCTGAAGGCCTCCGACATTTGAGTCAGCAATTGTCCCATTTAGAGTAAAGATGAAGTGTACATTTTGATTTGCTGAACTGAGTGGTAAAATAACTTCACAAATACAAGCCAGGCAGTATTAATTCATCAGCCCCAGGCTGTGGTTTGAAGTGTCCAACTGAAAAAAATCTTTAAAAAGTGAAAACGCCACTTCTGTATAGTAATCTGCGCAGCCGCCGGCTCTACGGACTCTGGAAAATATCTGAAAAACAGTCTTCTTCTTCTATTCGCATGTTGGAGAGCAAATATAAGCCTGATGACAGAGTCAGCGATTTGTTCCTGCGTGTAGGAGCCTCCCCGACCTCTGAGCTTAAGCCTCCATCTTGATCTTCGACTCCCATCAACCCTTGTGTGTGGTAGTTGGGTTCCCAGACCAGCGGAAACGTGTCTTAGCCCAGAAACGGCATCAGTGACTGCTACAAATGACCTCCTCACGTCTCTGTACTTGTCATGTCTGACCTCTGGGCTGCATTTCAAACCACCGCCACGGCGCTGCAGTGCTGGAGCTCCGGGACTGAACGGGCCAGCATGGCTGACGAAGCAAAACACAATCTTTGACCCTCCAGCTGGTGGGTTCAGGCTTCTGCTGGGATCCTCACCTGACATCCGCTGACGCTTTCATTTTGATTCTTCACAACTTCTAAACCTGAAGGCTGAAAACGTTCTCCTCCTGGAAATAATTGTAAATCACAGACAAGTACAGCAGAGCTTGCTGACCACTTGAGCATAATGTTGATTCACTTTATTTTTGGACGCCTTAAGTAGAATTATTAGGGAACTAATGTCTATTTGTTTGCAAAAGACAATCAACGTTCCCGAGTGAAGCAGATGAAATGATCAGTTAGTGAGACAACGGCTATATATTTGTCATTCAACTTCAACACACTTCAACAAAACTGATGTGGTAGTTTTTGGATCTAAACTCCTAACCGTGTAGTTCCTCTGGACGGGACTACTTTAACTTCCATGGTTGTTGTGAGGAGCTGCTGAGGTCCAGGCTTCTCAGTGACTGAGGGACAATGCCAGATGAACTGCTGCTTGAACCAGGTGAAGACGTGAAGTTTAAGCCATCTGACAGCTCACCTTTTATCCAAGGATCGGTAAAGGGATTCAGAGCTCTGTAATGTATAATGGATTTAGATAAAGACTGTTAAAAGTGACCAAATTAAACAAACAAGGTGAGGGAGTGGTGGCCTAGTGGCCCACAATGGTGAATCACTGGGGGCCCCTGAGCAAGGCCCTTAACTCCCAGTTGCTCCCCGGGATGCTGGTTCTAGCAGCCCACTGCTCACTAGTGAAACTAGTTGATGGGTTAAAAGCAGAGACTAATTTCAGTGTATCGTACATACAGCGTGTGTTTCATTGTCCACACTGACAAAAAAAAAAAAAAAAAAAAAAAAAAGTCCCTCTTTTTTAGAGCATAATCCTCATAAACCAAGACACTGAAGGAAAAATGTGACAGTTTGTGCTATTATTCTGCTGGTCCTCTTGCAGTTTCACTTTTATGCTGCTTGTTTAATATAATAATCTAACAAAAGTGATGCAACATGAAAACTATTCCTGCAAAACTGTGTGAAGGCATGTGTCTGAAGACGAGAGCAAAGCCCAGCCCAGTGGGACTCCACAAGTGCAGGACGCACACACTACTGCTGAGATACATGCGGGCTGGGAAGGTAGGTAATTGAAATGCTCCAACTGAGGCTTCACTTTAAGGTGTCAGAATGTATTACAAGCACGCTTCCAGCCTCTAATCTAAGGTGAGGTAGTGCTGATGTCTGCGGTGCCATGGCTGTATTTGAGATGGCAGTGACCTAAGCTCCTGATCAGGTCCCATTAGGCACCGCTGCTTGCTGCGGCTCCTGCTGCAGAGCTCGCTCCGTCCGGAGACAGCCAGCTGCCAGCTCCAATCACTGTCTATCATGGCTGTGACTTTGTAAAGAACGCCAGCGAACACCAAGGCCAAAGTTAATTATCATGGATGCTCCAACTGTCTCAGCGGTATCTAAATATATCTACATGGGACCAAAGGAGGTTTGTGCTTGATTTTGTGTTTTTTGTTTCTTTTTTCATTTTCAACAAAAAAAGGAAACAAAAGAAACATGGAAACATGACATGACCTCACCATGAACACTAACGTTCATGAGCACTACATCTGTTCAGACACTTTGTGGAACAAATCCACAGTGGCTTTTGCTGATCTCATTCAGTGGCTCTTGATGCTTGAATGTTCAGAGCTGCAGAAGCTGGTGGTTAATGTTGGAGGGAGGGGGGTGAGCACCCACTCATACCTACTCCACTCTTACATCACAATCTACACATTTCTCTGAATATGCCATTCTTCTTCAGCTCTGTCGCAGGGAGGTGTTTGCAAAACACGCAGGAGATCATTGTCTGCAGAGCAACACTTTGCATAATCAAGTTTTTACAATTTAATTGGATATTTCTCATAGACTACAAATGTGGCATAATTAATCTGATTTGCATTAAGCAGCACATTTTTCACATATCTACTGAGAAAAAATAAGTAAATACATGAAAAACGCTGCAGTTTTGTATCATAAATACTGATGTTCATGCACAAGGAACCAAATCAGCCACAAAAACACTCACAGCGTGTGTGTGTGTGTGTGTGGTGGGGGTGTGGCTTTTAAACCATTATGACTGCACTGCTGCTGTAGACAGATACAAAAAAAAATTAATTAAATGACTAATTAGCATTTAATTGACACTCGTGCTGCTATAGACTGAAGCTGTTGTGATGCAAAGTCAAGAAAAATACCAGTCACGCAGAAGCATAAAGGAGCTTCTGCTGGAAAAGCACTTCACCCAGTTTTATTCACTGCAATCGTCTTTGTCCTACCAGCTTTGATATGGATTTACAGAAACTTATCCTGTAGTATTTTTTGCTACTGTGAAATATATGAAATTGCTTTGAAGATTTGCATGCAGCGTTTGGTGAAAACACCTGCTGTGATGCATCCTGCTTTTGTTGGCGTTGCCAGCATTTGTTCCTCTTTCCACAAGAAATGCAAGCAAACCATTTACATCTTCTTCGTCTGCTATTCACTCTTAACAGAACTGCAAAACTCAGCTTGGACAGAAACAAAACTAACTGGACCTTTTTTTATGAAGTATGGTGTATGAGTATTTTGTTGATCATTGTCACCTCTCCTGAAATGTCTGTTAGAAGAGAAGACGAAGATGCAGAAAATAAAAGATGTCAATACTGCAGTAATACATTTAAATGAGAAAAACACAATCCAACAGAAATGAATCTAGCTTTTGCTAACGTTTTAGGGAGATAAAGCAATAATAAAATAATGTTGGTGCAAATGTGCTGAAATTGCCTGTGATACTGCACATTTTTACTGAAAATCCTTCCAGAGGACATTCAAACTGCGACAAGGACATGAGGCTTCGTGAGAGGATGAAACATGGCCATGTCCAGCTAAAATCAGGGCTCAAGGTCCACACGTTTCTGCAGAACGATTTTACAGTTGAACTCTGGAAAACCAAAAAGTGGCACCGATATTTGCTTTTATGACAGCTTTTGCTGATGTATTATTTGCTGTTTTGGGTTTATAAAGAGAGTCCAGTGATACCAAACCTTTGTTTTATTAATGTGGTGGTTGCTGCAGGTTTATTACTGATGAGGAGGCAGACAAAGGGGATAGTCGTCATGTTTTGCTGGTAACATGCAAGGCTGCTCCCACGAGGGTATGAGACTGCAGATGAGGTTTAGTGCATGGACATGGCATGGACATGGCATGGACATGGCATGGACATGGCATGGACATGTACCTGACACCTCAGACAGTTCTGCTCACACTGTCCCACCATTTCACTAACCTGTTTCTATTTAAGGCGGCTGCTTTTGTGATCCGTGTATTTGCCACATCAGTGTTGCTCCTATTTTCACCAGCCTTTGAGGTGTGGCTCACTGTTGGTGATCAACACTGGGGAGCAGCTTTGGCAAGATGACAGATTGAAACAGATCTAAAACAATGAAAAGACAGGCAGTGGACTAAATCTGTAAAAATAGCAGCAAATGAAAGAAAACGGAGACATTAATGAGCCTTGTCTGGTGTTGCTGTGGAGTCCCTGGAGGTTTCACACTTAGAGGCGTCGGTGTCTGCATTGGTGTGTTGTGTCAAATAAAATGACATGAAAGCTGCTCATCTAGAAGACAGGGAAGCAAGGATTTTATAGAGAACGGCATCATCACAACCCAGGTGAACGTGTGTCACTTCATTTCCGCCGTCTGTTTCTACATCGTTACAGATTACTGACTGTTTTCTTCAATTCTATGAAACTCTACCTTGATAGACGATCCTCCACAAACCTGGTCAGATCTGTAAAGTCATTTGTGTAATAGACTTAAGGGACCACAAGAGGTCTCTTATCCTCCACTGAAAATCTGGCTTTCTTCCGTTTTGAAGTAGGAGAACTGGATACGTAAAATGATAATAATCAAAAGGAAAAAAACAGAGGACGGAGGTTGAGAGGGCGAAGGTAAGGAGAAAAGCGGGGGGAGGAAGCGGGAGGCTGGATTGTCAGAGTCGGAGCAAATGAAAGTCAAGTAGGCCTATGAAGACAAGCCTCTCGGCGAGAGCTGTAGGCTGCGGTTTCCTGCACACAGGCCACGCCGTGCTGCCTATTTAATCAGAATCATACATGGCCTTTAATCTGTTTTAATGCTCATTTATACTCATGTCTTAGTGAACTCTCCCAATAAAATTTAAAAACATAAACTTGATACTAACTAATGTTCACGTATCACTTCAACACTAATCAACAACTACGACCGATGTACCTCCAGCCCCACATGTCTGATGCATATTTAGTTTAGTTAGTACTACTGCAGAGTTTAGGTTGTACATGCAGCAGAAATCAATCCTTTATTTCTGGATATGTTTTATGCTACATTTTCTTCTTGTGAAAAGCATCCAACTGACACAGGACGTCTTGTAACATTTAGTGTATTAAACCCTCTTCTGTTGCTTTAGTTTCGCTAAACAATTAAAAGCACATGAGGAAACTGCTCTGGTGATCTGGGTGAAGCACTCCTTCACTCTATGAACATACACACAGTTTTTCCTCTTTTATGTTTTTGGTTTTTTTTAAGCTCTTTCAAGCCCTGTCCAGTATGTTGTTTGTAAAGACCCATTTGGTAAGACCAATCACATACATTTGAGTATAACTCAGTCTAACAGATAGACCCGTACCCTGACTTGCATCAAACCCATAGCCTGACAGTCAGGGCTGCCAGGCTATGGGTTTGCTATTCTGGCATCAATTGTACTGGTTCCTCCCAGGAGAACGGTGGTTGCATTATGACCAAGAACATTGCCCTGCAGTTTGTGTAATGAACAGCTCAGGAGATAAAACTATCCCCCCCTGGGCACTGCAGATGTGACTATGAAACATGCTCAGGACCCCAACACTGTAGAATTCCACTCTGATCCCCACCACCAGGCTCTGTGGCGGGTTACATCTTACTGGGACCCAACTGGGACCCAACTGGGACCCAACTGGGACCCAACTGGGACCCAACTGGGACCCAACTGGGCTGATGTTGTGGGGAATTATCACAGAGGCTGCGGCCGGTGGGGTGTTGATTGTCGATGAGGATTGGCCCTTTCAGGTGCACTGTTAGGTGGTTCTGCACAAGGTCACAGTGAGGCGCCCAAATTATTGAATGACATTATATATGCTTAATTTAAGAAATGTTGTGATGAAGATTGGCGTCAGTTTCCATTCATATGCAGATTACCCTGTGCTCTACGTATCCTTGAAGCTAAACTAAACTAATCACTTTCTGAGATTACAAGCATGTCTTAATGACATAAAGGCCTAGATAACTTTGCTTTAACTGTTTACTGCTTTAGTCAGGAAACCCTGAAATTATTCTTCTAGGACTGAACACCTCAGAAACGGATTATCTTACCATCTAATTAGTGTTGATGTTATCCCTTTGGCATCTAGTCCTACAGTGAGGAACATTACACGTGTACACGTTACTAACAAAATATATTCTCGGACTTGCATGTAAAATGCATTTCTAGAATTGCCTTTTTTCAACCTTTGTAATGGTTTAGGAAATAATTTAGAATGATATCCTAAAATTATCCTGAAAACCCCTTCTGTGTTTCAAAGTGCTACACAGGGAGGGTTCTAATGAGAACTAGTAGATGGATCAGTGGCTCCATGGTAAATCCAGAACATTCTTTAAAATGTTCTCCTCACAGAAAGAAGAATCTTAACGCTTCATAGTTTGATATTACCCCAACAGAGCACTTGGCTCTCAGACTGCAGCCTAACTTGTGGTTACTAGAGTTTCCTAAAGCGGATCTGGCAGAACAATCCGTTATCATGCTCTTCACTTGTGGAACCAGCTCCCAGGTTATGCTCAGAAGCAGACTCTTTTGTTTTAATAACGCTGGGCTGGGGAGGTGATCTGAGCCATCTCGTTGGTTATAAAACCATAGGACTACACTGCAGGGGCACCTCCCCAGCAGTCTAGCACACTGAGCACTTGCCTGACTCTACTGTCTTTTGTGGTGTGTTACATATACATACATACATATATACATACATATATACATACATGCAATTATTGCTCTCATGGACTGCGATTCTTCTGATCCAGAATGCTCCTGGCTGAGTTCTCACTAGAACTAAGAAAGTGGACCACAACGCTCCAGTTCTGAGGTACTGACACTGACTCCCTGTACCTCAAAGAATACCCTTCAAAATACTTTTGTTAGTTTATAAATCACTAAATCGTTAAGGACCAAAATATATCAGAGACTTGTTGATGCCACATCAACCATCCAGACCTCTCAGGTCTTCTGGTTCACTCTTCTGGTCCAGGTCTTCTGGTCCAGGTCTGGTCTGTGTGCCCAGAATCAGAACCAAACCCGGAGAAGCAACAAACAGATCTGGAACAAACTTCCAGAAAACTGCAGGAATTCTGAAACCCTCAGTTCCTTTAAATCAGGTTAAAACCTCATTTGTTTACATCTGCCTTTGACTGAATTATTTAAGCCATCTGAATTGAAATTTAAACTATGTTAATTTCATGTTTCATGTTTTCTTTATGTAAAGCACCTTGAACTGTTGAAATACATCATTCTGTACAAACAAACTTGCCTTGGATATGCAATGTGTGAAGCACCAAAACACCCAGTTGTAAAAGCTGGATGCGCCTAGGACAGGCGCATGTAGCTGAGAAGCCCCTGGGTGTATTAGTGCTTCACACACACATGCACACTTATTGTAGACTCGTGTTAACTAACGTTTAAACTGGTGACGGGGGAAAAAACAACATCAAAATGCACTGCAACAAACAGAGGGAACAGAAACTGGAATGCAAACATCCCAAATTTAGAAAGAACTGTTTGAACAACTGGCCAGCATTTTTGTGTGAACATTAAAAAGGTCCACATTTCAATGATCACTTTTACTTCAACATAGTCCCTCTAAATGCATAAACACGCTTCCTCCACATTTTTGTTCAAAGGGCTGTTCAAAGTTCAACGGGTTGTTGATATGAAAACAAAAGATTCACAAAAGCCCCAAGAGACCAGACTATTTGACTAAATAGTTTTTAAAAAGCAGATAAGAAAGAACAGCACACATGCTCTAAAAGATCAATTAGAGTGACCTGCTACCACTGTGCTCTAACGTTTGAAGTAACTTGAATGATTCTGAGCACAGAGAGATGTTTTACAGTCCTCCACATCATGGTTCTCATCTCTATTCGTATGAAAGGCAACTAGGCCTGAAGAACTGAGACCATAAGGGTGGAGAGGGAAGTGATGGAGTAAAAACTATTCACCAGCTCAATGAATAAGACAGCTAAATTAATGTGCTGAGGAAACAGAAGCATTTAGAGGAGTTTGTTTGTCATTTCTAAAGAGTCTAAACTCAAATGACATGGAACTGATTATTGCAGAATATTTATATGGAAATAGTCAGCTGAGGAATTGTGAACAGAATGCATTGACATGAAGATAAGCATATTAATGTGGAGGCTGTTTTATTATCATTGCAGCAGTGTAGGTGAACTGCATGTCAGTATTTATTACAGTTAATGAAACTAGCTCATTCTTTGAAACAGTGATCCATTAGAGTAACTATTTGGTTTTAAAAGCAGCTTTAAATGCAAATGGATGTTAAATTATGAATATACAGAAACGGATTGGTAGTAAAGTCAGTACTGGAATCAAAATGATACTTTAAGAAACAGCAGCATGTCTGTGCATGTTTTTTTTCTCACTCAATAAAACTTTCTTTCCTTCTTGTTCTTAAAAAAAACATAAAACATGATAAAATTGGTTTACAATAAATATACAAACGCACCATATATCCTCTGAGCGCACTGCCAAACAACGATATTTCACTGTTTCCTTTCTCACACACACACACACACACACACACACACACACACACACACACACACTCCATTTAAAAGTGTACTAACACAAGTGCACTAATGTAGCACTGCAACAAAAGAAAACACCCTTTTGGAGTTTGTTTTTGATGTGAAAGAGTCAGTAACATATTTATCAGTTTTAATGTGTGCACATACTCTAGAGTAATTTGTATTTAATGAACTAAGAAAAAAAGCTTGACACAAAGAAAAACCAAAAAAAAAAAAAAAAAAGCCAGTGGCTGAATTCAGTTACCTAAGCTTGATTGACAGCTGCTTTAAATCCTCAGATAAAACCAATTAAATAACATGGACAGAAGAGTGAAAAATAAATAATCTAAAGCTGGATAAATAAATGCATAATTATGTGACTTACCTTAAAGAGGCATTATTCCACTGCCAATGAATACTGGAGATTAAAAAAACACCTATAAATATTAATGTGGGGCAATTTCCAGAGTGCAAATAAGCAGTGTGCATTATCTCTGTGTGGGTTTAGAGTGGAGTCAGCCTGATGCCCTTTCCTCTGGCAGCAAAAAGCTGACTGACAAACACTCAAAGATGAACTAATGGAGTGGATAACGCTCATTATACTGGGACACAAGAAGAGAAGCCACGACCAAATGACTACGAAACTGGATCACATAGAAAAAAATGTACGTACAGAAGCTGAGGAAAGAGTTGTGAAATTGCCTTTAAATTACTGTTTCAAAGACAAACCAGGTCACAATGCACCATTTTTAGTTCGGTAATCTCTTGCCTATATTTCCACTTTTATAAAGCATGAAAAGTGATCTGATTTGTATACATATCCCATTTAAATAGAGAGGAGATTAGAGGCACATCAATCTTGTCCCAGCCCCCGGGAACAGAGGAAAAGGTTACTAAATTTATCACTCTGCCTTCTGCAGCAAAACATTTAAATATGGGAGTTGGAGTCTGACTGACCGTCCTCTGAGAAAGAATAAAGCTCCACTTCTGTGTAATCTCACAGCACAGAGCACATCATTTACACACTCACCATCAGTGTTTTCCTCTCTTGACGGCGCTACATGTAACGCTGTACCGAAATGACAGACATGAACTATAATTATATGCTATGAAGCAAGAAATCCAGGGATCTCCAAAGTGGAGCACATAAGTATCAAAGTGCACCAAGAAAAAGAAATACTGAAAAAAATCTCACATTTTATCACATGATCACATGCATAAAATGGGGATTTTATTTTGAAAACTTTGTTTTGCTGCTTATATTTAACACATAATGCCCCACTTCCATATGCTCTCCATAAATCCGCATGAATTGCGTAATATGCCCCTAGTGTTGAATGCAATGTAGTGCAGCTCTGGGGCTGCTCAGCACTTAAAGGACAGCTCTTTGCTGTAGCGCCATTGGACTGAAACTGTCCGTTTGTATGGAAGATGTGACTGCAGACATTTGTGAATTACTGACATAGGTTATATTGTGAACATTGTCAAATGTGTATGTGACATATTGATACTCTCAAAGTAGATTGACTAGTTTCAAAGTTCTACAATTCTTGTCTAATAATACAGGTTTACTGCATTCTCAAAGAAGTGCAGAGAAATACCCTTTTAGCTCTTCAGTCTTCCCCTGCCAGGTAGAACAACACATACACTATTGCTGAACATATCGAACATTTTCAGTGCATGAGAAACAAAATAAGCAAGTGATCACAGAACTTCCCAAAGGAATGAACAGATATTTGGATGCACAGAAGAACATGGAAAGTGGGCGTGGCTCACTGGCAGACGTGTAGAACTGTGCGACTCTGTGTTCCATTACAACTCATTCTGTTTTTTGCATTTTTCTCACTGTATTCTCGTGTAATTTGGTGTAATTCTAAAAATGCCATAATTGAACTCTGAAAACTAACATACTGTACATTTGTGAAAAGGTTGGTGCAGAAAGCATAGCATAACTAGACGGTACAGAGATACGAGGTAGTTGTAGGCTGCACGTACAGGTAACCGGTAATAAAAACTGGGAGAACATGGTCTGGTCTGTGTGGCTCCACGGTTTACTGAGCTCTGTCTTCACTTTTTCCATCATGATGGTTGTCCATTATTTATTTAGAGGTTGTTTTCTATCGTCCATGCTGAGCCTGTTTATTCTGCAGATCGTGCATCAGAGTTCAAACCAAGCAGAACCGGTCACAGCGAACCAATCCTTTATCAGAGTTAAATAAGTTTTTACTTGTGTGTTTACTTTGTTCAGATTAAACACTCATTGTTTCAGAGGTTCTTCCACTTTTTCCTTACCTGTTTTTCACACTGGCCGTAGTCGGGACCCTGGTCTGGCTGAAAGAAGCAAACTTCCTGACGGTTCTTTGCCATCTCTATCAAGCCCATGGCAGTTTTCACCGTGGCATTGCGAGCGTGCACAAACACCATCACCTGTGGCACAAAGAAAAAGGACGAACATGTTCAATATGCCAGTCGAGTGGCTAAAATGGAAAACAGCTTCTGACGTTTTTAGTTTGACTTCATTTGTGAATATAAAAAGTCGACAAGCTTTTATGACACTTTTATGAAATTGCAGGGTTTTTTATGTAAAGTGAAATCATGTAATGTTAACTCAGGTTATTTTCATCACAATAAAAAGTAACAATTCAGGCATTTAATATATTATAATTATATTATATTTATATAATTATAATATATATTAATATATATAATATAATATATTATATATATAATTATAATACTAACCCCCTAATTATTATTATTATTATTAGTAATAGTAGTAAAAATAATGATATTATTCTTATCATTATTGTTACTATAGAATATTATTTATATATTACTATTTCAAATATTATTAATATTAAAATTGTTGTTATCATTATCAAAAAAGGTCAGAACTGTCACATTTGTAATGTCATCTTCCAAAAACAAAACTGGAACTGAAACCTGTCACACACCTTTCCCAATACTTGGAGGAAGCATATTTTGTATTTATTTCAGAAAAAAATATTTATGAAAAAGTCTACTAACATCTATTCGGAAGAATCGTATTGTCTAAAAGTTGAGTGTTTGATCAGATAACTTTAACTCCAAACTGAAATTTAATGTTAAATACAAGCCAATCGTTTCATAGAATGCAAGACCTCAACAAAACAGGGATCAATGTCTATAAAACACATTATGGATTTGTGTTTGTTTGAAGTACCCATCACAGATGTGACAGTTCTGACATTTATGTCATTATTTCTATTTCATATATGAAACACTTGTAAGGAAATGCAGACTTTTTATATCGATTCTATACTTCCATCCGCCACAGCAATGGCCACAAGCTTTAAATAAGATTATTTTGTTGTCCGTTATCGTCATGATAATGAATAGATCCAATGGGCAAGACAGTCATTTAAAGCTTAAAAAATAAACACACATGAGCTGAGAAATGTTAAATGCTCTGTGATCACCAGCAAGAATGATAATCAGTTGTCATCAAAAAGGAAATCTTTCCAGCATTCTTTTGAAATCAAGTGAGGAAAGATAAAATCCAAAGTTCTTCTTGCTGCAAATATGTTGTTAGTTTATCTTACAATTGTTTGAAGCTTCCTTTGAGTCTGATAACTCAGCTGAAAATATTCCTTCATAGATACCGTTTAAAACTGAAGGACACTAGAAACTGTCTACTACATATTTAAAAATAAACAGTGTGTAGACAAAAAATATGTCACCCCAGATTCAGAAATTCATTAAAATTACAATGAATCGCATCAAAGAGACAATATTTTTGGTTGATATTCCGTTATTCCATCAAGCGTAAGATTCATGAGGATATTAACATTCCTGCACAGCTGCAGACATGCAGTAGCCAGCTGTGTGTAAGCTCCAACACAGTCCGAGGAGACCACCGTAGCAAATGTTATTTATCAAAGGTGTTTTATCAGCACCCCTGAGCTGTGTGCAGGCGTTGTTGGCAGTAAGCACCAGCGTCTCGCTTATTAAACTTTGTACTGGCAGCATGCTCCCCACCAAAAGGGTGCTGGGAAAATCACAAAGGAAATTTCATCCATCACTTCCTCCCAGATGAAATTAATATCTGTCAAAAGATCTTCTTGATAATTTAATATTGAGCAAAGAGGTCTTCCCAGTTAAACTGCAGCCTCAGAATCCTACACCGTCCAAATAGACTGCAGTGTTGTATCTGTTCAAGCACAGACATAAAAAAAAAAACAAACAAAAAAAACCCAACAAAGTTGTAAAAATCCTAATTGTGCAGAATCAAGCTCGGCTGAAAGTTATCAAGGGCTTCAAAAAGACTTTTATTAAGTCTCATAGCCAGAGATTAGGGATGGAGACAGGGGAAAAAAAGTCAAACGCCCTGTGTGTGTGTGTGTGTGTGTGTGTGTGTGAGTGTGTGGTGTGTGTGTGTGAGTGTGTGTGTGTGAGAGTGTGTGTGAGTGTGAGTGTGTGTGTGGGTGAGTGTGTGTGTGTGTGAGTGTGTGTGTGAGTGTGTGTGTGTGTGAGGTGTGTTTGTGTGTGTGTGTGTGTGTGAGTGTGTGTGTGTGTTGTGTGTGAGTGTGTGTGTGTGTGCGTTGTGTGTGAGGTGTGTGTGGTGTGTGGTGAGTGGTGTGTGTGGAGTGTGTTTTGTGGGTGTGTGGTGTGTGTGT
>JABWDQ010000184.1:4985508-5003832 GCA_014839995.1 Xenentodon cancila | reverse complement strand
AATATATATATATACTATATATATACATACATACATATATATACATATACATATATATATATATATATATATATATATATATATATATATATATACATAACATATACATATATATATATATATATATATATATATATATATACATATACACATATATATATACATATATATATATATATATATATACATATACACATATATATATACATATATATATATATATATATATATATACATACACATATATATACATATACATACATATATATACATATACATATATATATATACAGAACCAATCGAACGTTTGGACACACCGACCCATTCATGTACTTGAAACCTATTACTGGGCCAATTGTTACTTTCTTTGATTAACTAGACTCACTGAGTTATACTGGCAGTGCAGATGTCATGGATCAGTGTATGAACCGCTGGTATTTGATGTTTCCAGTCACTTTGCAGGTATACTCTGTTAATCTCTGTTCACCTACCTTATTGGTTGTTTTGATGCCTACAAAGGTTTGTCCGAGGGGCACTGGTCTGAAGCGACTGTCAAAGAAAAACAGGCCAATGTATGGGTTGACATGCAGAAAGGCAGCTACATCCAGGTAGTTGGGAAGGGTGGCAGACAGTCCCAGGATCCTGATCATACTCTGGGTGGACTCCACCTGACCATGAGACAACAGCACGGAGTTTAAGTTGACGTGTGGGTCGAGGCGTTCGCTCAGGAATAAACTTGTGATTTCTTCTTGTGATTTAATGGATCATAGAGATGCTTCATGAAACAATTTTGCAAAATTGTGTACAAATTGGCAAAAAGACACCACAATATTCAGCATATTAGGTTATTGTAACAGCAACCTGGACATGAACGGGAGATGACACTGAAAATAGCCACCATAAACTGGGCTTAAGAAAGGACATTCTCCCTGAATGGTGAGGGGAAGGTAAGGAATGTAGAATCGTAAGAATCTGAATATTGGAATATTTAAGAAACATCGTCTTGGCTAAAATGTCCCAATGACATGAGGACATGAAATGAAGGGAAGAGATCCCTCCTACATTCATACCATCTGCTTAAAGCAGGGCTGCTTTACCTCATTCTTCTGTTGATGGACAAACATGATGCAGCTCCATAACACAGATACTCAAATTATTGCAAAGGTTTGTTTGTTCCAATGTTCAAGTTTTTAAATCAGAGAAGCACCTGATTAGCTCCAAATGTTTTCTTCGCGACAGAAAGACAAACTTACACTCTGCGTCCTTTAACTCAGAGCCTTTATAAAAGTCTCATGCATACCTATGTAAATTCACATCAGATATTACTGTTTTTTTATGATATTAAATTATGCATTCAAACTATTATTTGTGAATACATCCCTGCCTTTTCTGTAACTGCCCCGTACTGTTCAGGGTCACGGGTGGCTGGAGATGATCCCTGTGGTCAGCAGGCAAGAGGGGGAATACATCTGCGCAATCATATTTAATCCTGCATCAAATGACTGCAGCAGTCTCTGAGTTTGTATTAGGAGGCAGCTTCCATCAGAGCTGAAGCAAACATGACACCTGAGTGTAAATGCTGAGTGAGCTGTGCCCGGTACTGCAAGACTGAGCACAGTCCCAAAATAAGCTTTAAAACACACTTTCACTGACCAAAGCACATCACTTGGAGGCTCTTAAACTGACAGGTACACCGACCTGGATGAAGAATGAAAGAGACGTGATGGATGCTTTTAACCGGCGTACACGCCGGCTGGCAGTCCTGCTGTGTACACATGACTGCTGCTGCCCAGCCACAAAAAACAAACTGAAAAAACTTAAATATTTTTCTCTGAAAGTCTTGTTTATCAAAAACTATGGTCCACAACATCCCTCAGGACAGTCAAATGCCAACTCATCTTGTTGCCTGCAGCAGTGTCTGCAGGGTTATTAACGTGGGATCGAATCCAACTAAATTGCCAGTGCACTGAGCAACAATGCTGCTTCAGGCAAAGGGAAAGGAGTCAATCGACTTATTTTAATGCATGCACCTGCATTTTAAAAAACCTGCACATGTCCTGTTATTTTGGTCTAAAATAGGAATAAGACTAACAAGTAAGTCTGAGATCTGAAGGACACGGTAGCAAGGCAACCCTAAACAGACAAATACGACGAGCTTCAACATTTATGCACGAAAAACCTTACATGGAGTCAGTCTAATTAGGAAAATCAGCCTGGAGGTGTGCCAACTTTCATAAGATGCATAAAAGTTTACTGTTCATAAGAAGCATCTGCTGATGGCAACCAGTAACAACAGTAGTTGGTTTGCATGAGGCTGGAAAAGATTTCAAAGTCATCTCCAAGTGTTCAGGTCGTCCACGCGTAGATAAAGTTGGCATTAATGGAGACCGTTCAACACTCTTCACAGACATCCAGCCAAGATACTGACTCCTCAGTGAGGTCAAGAAGAATCCATGAGGAACAACTGAGGACATCCCTGGAACTGGAAACACCTCTGTTAATGACTCTCACATATGTAAAATACACCAGGCAGAACAGTACGGAGGAGGCCTCTGCCCTCTGCAGAGTACTTAGTATGTTGTATACAAAAAGAACACAGCTTACCAACATCAAAATGTCATCTAGTGGTGAAGGATGGCTTCAGTGGCTGTGGACCTGAGCCACCACCAGAGGAAAAGTAAATACGCTTATCACAAGATAACATCAGGGTGTGTCTCCACCACCGGAAACAACTACATGTTGGTTATGCAGCAGGACAATGATCATTATCGCGGAAGTAAACCCATCAAAAAATGTAATTAACTTTTAAAAGCCACCACTGTAAACAATGATTATTGGAAGACACATGGCCTCAACGAATGTGTTACAAAAAAATGCCGTTTCAGTAGGAACCTACCAAATTCAAAATCAAAAAACGAGTGGCAATAAAACTATCCCAAGTAAAATTTACTTTACCACAGAGCTCGAGTTTGTTACAAATGACATGGCGCTGCTTCTCTCTTTCTTTCTTGCTTATGTACTGAGCTTAATGTGTTTGAAAAATGAAGAAAATTCAATACGTTGTGTATCATCGTGGGTGAGAGGCGAGAAAACTTGAGGGGGTGTCGGGGGAGACGGTGGGGTGCCCTATCTGTGTGCCTCCTGCTGAAAGTGACAGGGAAGATTGGTAAGGCCTTTAATGTGATGCAGCACCTGTCAAAGCCTCCCATCAAGATAAGAGCGCACCAATCCCTGCTGGCGGACCAGGCCTTCGCTGCAGTCTGGCTCATTCTGCTCAGCCTGCACATGCTTCACCATGCACTAACGCACTGCATCATCATTTATACAAAAGTGACTACGTTTTAATCAGGGATAAAAAAAATAAAATACATAAAATTTAGTTACGTTTCTCGATATAAAACATAATAACGTGAAACAAATGTAACAGCTGAATTTATGTCTGAATTACCCCCCCAGTAATGAATTTGAAAATAAACTGATTATTTGAGTTGAACATAAAGAGAAATATCTTTGTTTTAACAATGTAAAGGTGCACCAGTTAATGTCAACATGCGTGCACGTGTTCGTGTCGTTGTTGGGTCTGCCACGGCGTGGATGAATTTTGCTGTAGTTCAGATGAAGCTTTGTTCTCAAGTCCACATATTCAGGGTTTTAGTGCTGCTCAGGAAATTACAGTTATTACCTTCTATTAGCGAGTATATGAGTATACCTACTGTGGTGTAAAAGCTACTCCCATTTCTTTCTTAAAGAATTAACAGCCTTTAATGGAAGCAAACAGCATCATAAACTCAAATGACTTTAAATG
Organism: Xenentodon cancila; assembly: GCA_014839995.1. Taxonomy (NCBI): domain Eukaryota; kingdom Metazoa; phylum Chordata; class Actinopteri; order Beloniformes; family Belonidae; genus Xenentodon; species Xenentodon cancila. Next base: position 5,000,027 of record JABWDQ010000184.1, on the reverse strand, counting down.
TTTTGATACAAGAGATAATGTGAACAAGAATGTGTTTTAAATGTTTGATAGTGGCACTTATTGGAACTAATCAACTGCGCATAAAAACTGCATGCAAGTGTAGGCATTAAAAACCATCATCAGCCACCTAATGGCTGGTAATGTTTTTCCCTGCATCTTGGGTTGGAGGCTGAAGTACAACGTATCTGGGGAGGTGAACTGTAAAATTATGGAAAGCATGCCTCTGGCAGTGCAGACATCTTCCTGGAATTCCACACAGTGCAGGAGAAGCCCTGCATTGTGTTTTTGTTTTGAAGGACAGAGCGACTTTCATCTTGAGCGCAGTGCATAATTGGTAGAGGTGCACTCGGCCAACACAATGCAGTCGAGACCAAAGCTCTTCCAAGCCAAACATCAAAGTTAGAACCGGCTCGGTTCAAAAACATTTGCATAAAAAGGGGGACAAATATCATTCAGTTTACAGGGATTTCCATATTAATGTATCTGAGGATGTGAACTTAAGCACCATGTGCATCAGTAGCAGCCTCAGTAATTCCTTCAGCACAATCAATTACAGGAGTCTGTCAGGTGTGGCAATAATTGGACAGAGAGATGAAAGAGGTGGGGGTGGGTCTGCAAGGAATGCTGCCGGCTCCCTGCATCTGGGTTGGAGGCTGACGTACAACTTCTACAAACGTTCTCACACAAAGAGAATCAGAAGCATCTCTGTGCCTGTCACAAGAATATGAGTAAAAGAGAGAGCAGTCATGCGTGTTTTCTTCAAGTAAACCCAATCCCCTGATGACTCAGAAACAGAAATGTAATTCAAGAGTAGGACATTTTCCATTAACTCCTCCACCCACTGTAAATCATTTTATTCTTAAAACAGGTCCTCATGCGTTTCAGCATTCCTCTTCCCACACTAATCATTTTGCTACCATTTATTATCTGCTGCAGGTCAGGGATGTTCTATGTTCAGCATCTTCAGCACATCCATACGCTCTGTACACACACATATTTTATATATATATATATATATATATATAATCCATATATCCTGTGGGTATTCTTCCTAAACAATACTACCTTTGTATCCAGAAGCAGTTTCATGTGCCAGGGTGAACTTTGCTACTGTGAAACATGAAGGAGGCTCAGTTGAGAGTTATTGACCGCTACAAGCACGGCTTGATTGAAGTGATTGCCTCAAAAGGCTGTTCAACCAAATATTAAGGCCAGGGTACAAACTCATTTGCAAAGGTCAGTCAAATTAGTTTTTTCTGTCGAACCACAATTCAAAATCAATATCTGATTTATTTTAGTGATTTCTTTTAGTTTATTTTTGTAATCACGTTTTCATTAGATCAAGTTATTTTAGTGAGAACTGTGGGTTGTTCTTTCTTTAATGGAAGGAAACCAACTAAACTGTTTTGCAACTGCTTTAATTTAAGCACATTGTGTTTGCCTATTATTGTATCTTATTTGACAATCAGATTAGATGGTTATTCAATGCACAAAAACACATCTTTCCAACAGGTTCAATTATTCTTTCTTACCACAGTTTGGTTAAGGGTAAGCTGAAAAATCTATCCACCAATCTAGTACTAAGTAACCCATAAGAGCCTTGACTAGAGTTTATGGGCTCGGACGATGGAAAGTACTATGAATGATTGACGATCCGCTTGGCCGCGGGCCCAAACGTGCCCGGACTGCTAGTTGGACTGGGGATGACGTGCAGCTGCCTTATTGTTCTGTATTCCTAAGACTGACAGCATGTCCGATCACGGGTTTTCAAACCCACACATTGCAGTACAACCTCTCAAAGTTTTAAGGTGTTCAAAGAGTCCAGTCAGCCCTTCTTCAGTAATATCAGCTAAACCCTCAGATAAATGGGCTGTGAACCGAGTAAACAGCGGTCAAATTTACAGGCCAGTTTTCAATTACCTTGCAGTTAACCTCGCCACAGAGGTCTGAGCTGCTGCAGAGCACAGCAGCCCATCCCTGCCCCTCTGTTTACCCCCCACCCCTGGCCTGAGTCCTCTAGCCTGCAGCTGCTATCCCTATAGTCTCCATTTTTTGGTCATAATTGGTCCATTGGCCTCCAGTCACTCAGGTGGGACAATTAGACAAAACTTCATTTTATGTTCACGAGGCTGCAATAGGCTGCTCACCTATGTCAGATCTGTGGAGGAGAGCATGCTCACTTTTAAATTAATTCCTTCCCTAACCTTGTTCACTTTTCTCAATTCTCTTCCCATTTAGTTTAGTTTTAGTTTAGTCTCTCTGTTCATGTTTAGTTTGAAACTCTTTTAATATTACTGCTAAATCCTTATTTATTACCTTTATAATGGCTTCGTGCTAGTAATGAGACATTGCTGCCGATGATGGTTTTTAGGTCAGGTGGATGAAATATTAACCATGGAGAGCCGTTATAAATAGACATAAGTGAATACAGAGTCATGCATAATAACGGCTGCACTTATCTTACTGCAATGTCACACTGGATGAAATTCAGCTTTGTTTTGCTTGTTGCTATTATAAGAAACACCTAGTTTATGCAGTATATCACACCTAAAGAGTGTGAATTCAAACCTGCATACGGTCCATGTTCATCCAAGACCGAAGCATGAATCCAGTCATGTTCAGCGCGACAACTCTAGGGTCCATATTCATAAACGGGCTGCTCATAGCTCAGTGCCAAGGACAGACACAAAGGACTTGCATTTATGGAGGAATTTTCAGGATTGCAATGTAATTCAGAGCACATGATGCATGATTGAGTCAGCAGGCTTCTATGCATTCTAAAAATATCTATCTCTGTACATCTTTTCCATTTATCAATTTCCCTCCACAGACTGACATGTGACAGCAGTTCATTTGAATAGGATATTGGACAAAACAGTCTGTACTCACTATCTGCCTGTCTGAATTTACATAATAATTAGAAAATGTGAACAGTCTAGGTCGGCTCCTGCATAACCACATGCCAATCACAGTCACAGAAAATCATTTATTCCTCCAGACTACGGTGCCAGTGGGACAGAATTTATATTGTTTATACGTCTTTGGGACTCTTTTCTGAAGAGAAATCTGGTGGACGCTCTCTTCCTTTTGTGTTTTTTTAACATCATATTCTTGTATTTGTGATCATTAGGTTGTTTATACCAACAATGTCATCTTTGAGAGGATGTGCAGCTTGTGAGCTCCTTTTGAAATTGCAGCTTAAACAATTTCCACACTTTAAATAGACTCATATGACTAAGACGTTTAAAACCTCTTACAAATAATGTTCCCAGTTTTTCATTTTGATTTAGTTATTTTAATTAAAACTCGCGTCTGTGTTTAGAGGGGGATTGCATCTGTGCATTTCGGGTGTAGATCAAGAAACACAAACCAAACCGTCCCGTTTCTGTCACACTTACCTTTTGTTCCATTGGATGCGTCTTAGATTTACTTAAGATACAGAGGAATAAAAATAACAACAAAAAAAACACCTTTTCTGCAGCAGGAACAAGCAGAGATTTAGAAGATGGAGCACTACTAACCTGTCTGATGGTCCTAGCCACCAGGCTCTCTAGCACTGGTCCTCGATCTTCATGTAGCAGGTGAACCTCATCCAAGATCAGGAGGCGCACAATCTGGGAGAGCGCCACATCTCCGACACTCTTCCTAGTCACAACATCCCACTTCTCAGGGGTTGTTACTAACATCTGAAAACAAGAGGGGACACAGTGGAGTACAGTGGTTGTTCTGTTGCAAATTAAGGCATAATTAATAGATGATATATGAATAAAAAGACACGAAAGAAGGAAAATGATCACAGTTCAATTTTTGCTCTTGGTGAAGCATCAAATTTGCACTCATTTAGCGAGCACTAATGACGTGATCAGCGCACAGACTAGCTGCAAAGAAAACAAATGCATTTAATGACGCTGTTAGTTAGAATGTTTTACATGACAGTTTCAATGCAAAATTCACTAATTGCAATTAAGATTTTAATAATTGCAATCTAAGTTTTTTGAGCCAAATCAAACCACAGAAGTTTCCATTATGTTCTTATACTGCGTTCAAATAAGGAAAAAGAAAATGAAATGGATAAAAAGAAAGGAAAATGGATAATGTGACATTACTCGACACGTGCATGGTTCTATCCTTGCCCAGGGGTGGGCGCTGGATCTGGTGCGCTCTACCAGAACAACTCCCTCCACCTCCTGTTTACTGATTTGGCCATCTCAGACCACCCTGCTGCGCCTAACCTGGCAACGCAGTAAAACGGACCACGACTTTCCGAAACCATTTCAGGAAAAAACAACAAAAATCCGGCCTCAGTACATCTGATTCACGTGAGGAGCTGCAAAGAGGCTCCATCTCTACTCCATAATTAATCAATAAGCAGCAACATCACCCCACCACCGTACAGACTACTCCCACCATTTCCACAGCATCCTCCTTAACCATCCCTCCAAACTCATTAGCCTGTCTGGCACAGCACTCTCCTGGTTCCAGCTCAGTTTCTCAAGCAATAAACAACATATCACCTTAAAACAATCAAACCCAACACCAGCACTAGTCAAACATGGGGTGTCCCAGGGCTGTGTGCTTGGTCTCCTTCTCTTCACAGTTCATACGCTTACCCTTGGCCAAATATCTGTCACCATGGACTCACCACCTGCACTTCATCATCACACCCTACACACAGCTGCTTCGCACGCTGCTTGACCACAGCCTGTGAGAAAAAGTAATCTGAATGATTGCCAACTTTCTCAAACTGAACAGCAATAAAACCAAGCTCAGGATGGTACCCCCATGTCAGTGTTTAGGAAGGTTAGCAGTCTCCTTCCGGGTTTGGATGGCTGCTCTAACACACCATCCACAGTAGTTTGTACCCTGGGGTAATCCTGGACCCCGCCCTCTTTTGTCAGTCTAATATCAAAACTACCACATAATCAGCCTTCTACCAAGTCACCAAGACTCTAATCTACTTCTTCATTTCATACTGCGTAGACTATTGCCACGCCATCCTCTCAGGGTTGCCCAGCAAAGCCACTGACTTTGGTCTTTCGGGGACAGAGTCTTCTGTCCTAGTCTCCCCACCACGTGGAAAAGGCCCCCCCTCCACATCTGCTGTTCCACTCCGCTGGACCTGATTCAAAAGTACCTTAAAGCACACCTGTTCCCTGTACTTTGGTCTATAAACCACTCATTCCAGACACGTTCTTTGTTAAGCATCCTTGGGTATTTTGAAGGGGGTATATAAGACCAAGTCAGTAACGTAGTACAGTGTAACAAAGAGCGATAGTGTAATAACGTGGCATGCTGGTGAGTGTCAGGTCCAGTTTGCATCATTACAAGTGATCTCTGACAGCCACAAAGACATAGCCACGAGCTTCACCTTCCTTTTCCTACAGAAATGTGACACAATAAATAAACAAAAAAAAACAAGAACTAGGTTTTGAGTGACCATGCCAACATTCGTTAGATGGAGCTGGTTGCCCCCAGTAGTAGTTTAAATGGAAGCAACACTGAAATGGCAGAAAGTGAGCTTTCCGTGATCCATGGCTTTTATAAAATCATGTAAATGTTCCTCACACTCTTGTCTATGACAAGCTTGTTGTGTTGATGTAGTTTATTGAATGAACATGAAACGTACCATGTGCACTTCAACAACGAGGGTGATGTAGACATTTTGAGAGCGTTTAGATCTGCGTCGCGTTGACCTGAGATCGTACAACTGTGACTGGACAGCATGAAACATGACTCCAGCTCTCTGTGACTCCTGAAGAATATGATGTCAGATTCATGGCTCATCAAAACCAAACAGCCCGTAGCTCCAGTCATTACAACACAGATGGAAGCGCCCAAATCACCATAACAACATACCATAACAACAGATGTAGAACATTACTCACATTTGTGTGTTTGTCAGCTCATGATTCACTCCACAAGACGATTATATCTCGCTCCGTTTGTGTAACACAGTGAACAGTCAGCACGTTTGTTTTTGTTTTGGCATTCCTCTCACACTAATTATATTCAACAGTACCAACATTTTATCTGTATCCGATGTCAACAGACACCCTCTCAGCACATTGCTGAGTGAATATAATTCCAGTGCACTTTTATTCTCTTATTTCAGGAAAAACACTAGAATGCATAATTAATCATGTGTGAACTATTTGGCAACCTGTCCGGGTGCCTGCAAATTCCTATTAAACTCTTCCTATAAAAACAGTTCATTAAATCCCCTCTAGTTTGAATTTAAATCAATGTATCCAGCCATTAGAGACTGGCATGTTCACAGAAAAGGAAGCGCCTGCCCCTAATTGAAGCTACTAGTTAATCTAAATGGAGGCTCTGGCAAATGGAGCACAGGCCAAAGTGCTTTTTTAATTGCTTCACAAACACACACAAGGAAGTGCAGAGAATACATCCTATTGTTTGGCTGAATAATGCTATTTAGTCTATTTATCAATTGAAGGCACAAAGACTGAAATCAATGCCTTAAACCCACCGACACTTACACTTGCACGGAAGATCATTTAGGTTCCTCACAGTAATTGTGACAACTTAATCAGAGAATGAGTTCATATATCTGAGAATATCCCAACATAAATGTGTAAAAACTGGTTTTATTAAATGGAGCACCAGGGATATAGAAAACCTGCTTATGTTTAAAGAAAGATTACATAGTGTAGGTGGATTTAACAACTCCATACTTCAGAGGCTGCTCCTATTAAAGTACATAAATACTTTTCTTTTTTAATCTGTCTTTAGACATACACATAACATACTGCTTGATCCCGACATAACGTTCCTGCTTTTGAGCCAGTGAAATCAACATGTTTTTCTGGAGATTTTTACATGTTTTCATTCGAGTAGCAGTCAGGAACTAAATACTAGAGAACTGGAGCCAGAAATACTTCACAGGTACCGAGTTTCCTGCAGAAAAAAGGTTGGCATGTTTGTTTGTCTGCGTTTTCACTGGTTCGTTGAACCTGGCAACAGCGAAATCCCAGGAACAGCTCCTACTGGTTCCCTCATTATCGTGAGTTATATGAAGCTATGTCACCAAACAGAAAAGAAAGTCGAGTTGACGTTGAAGAAAGTATCTTAAGGAAAAAAACGGACCAAAACATCCATATTCTTTGATCTTTTGCTTTTCTTTACAGTCTCTCTTGTACGAGTTTCTCCATATATCAGATATTTCAGCGGTTGTAAACACAGCACAAGCGGCAGGTAGGAACTACACAAAGAAGATTTATTGAATCTCTTTATCTGGTTTTTGCCGTAGCAGATGTAAAAACATTTTTTAAGTCATGTTGGTGCTTAGAAGAATGTCTACGTCTATTATTAATGCTACAGCCAAGACATGCTCCACATCTGGGGGGCACCACTGACTTTCCCTGCAGCTTTTGCACACAGGCTTGATATCATGTGATTAGTTAGATATTTATGGGTATTTAGTTCTGAAGGTTTGACATTTACCTACACATGTGACTTGCAGATGTGAATGTGCAAATTCTATGAATTTAGTTTGATTTTAATACTATTCTTGACTTGCAAAAGCAAGTCAAAGCTGTATGTGACTGATGAGCAGGAACTCATTTTGAACTAACTAATTTCTCCTAACGTTATTCCAATAAAACCATACCTGACAATCAGACTATTCCTTCCTTCTCAGCCTTCAGAAGAACATTTAGCCACTAAATAACATACAGTGTTTCCACAAACCACCTCCTGCTTTTCCCAAAGAGGATTGTTTTTGTACAAGGCCAAATATGGGTGAGGGAAGTTTTACTTGCTGTTTAGAAGCTTAATTTCTACATATAAATTAGTGTGAATAACACTGTTAAGTGGCCGAAACAAAAGAATATTGTGTTAGTTTCAGTCAGTCAGGAAGCATTTTCAGAGTCAGCTCAGAGATAATTACATTCCTGCTCAGCATTCCGCATTTTTGCCATCGTCATGTTAAAACCTGGTATTATATACAAATGGGTATAGCTTGAGAAACATTCCATATCATTACAAAACATTGAGTTGGGAGAAGTTGAAAAGAAATCGAACAGACCTTAAAAGACATCAACTCATTTCCCTGGTGTATCCTGATGCAACAATTAGAGGCGATGGAGAGTCTCGTCTGTGACTGACTGCAGTTTTGTTTCGACTCTGGGTGAAGACGCATGTTCATTAATGAGTGAAGTGGGGGAGACGAGCATCTTTGCAGTGGTAAGGTCAGCACAGATAAGTGAATGATGCAGTTAAGAACAACTAATTAATATGTTACTCAGAGGCCTCATATCAAGTGTTGAAAAAACATCTTTAGAGTCTGGACCAACACAGTGTGACATTTCAGTAATGGTTTTAACCGGTTCACAGTTGCCTTTTATGTTTTCTGCCTTAACTATGTTGTCACCAACAATTTTGTTTTCAGCACTCTCTTTTATATTCAATTCATTAAGGCAGAATTGGCTAAAAAACATCAGCAGCCATTTCAGTTTCTCAGTATGTGACTTGACGTTTCGAAGCTTCCCTCACCTCCAGCCCGTTTCAGAGGGCTCTGTCTGAGATAGCTCCTGCTTTCATGTCATTAACCGTGGACAGAGAAGAAGAGGACCATGCACTGCCAGGACGCCAGCCACCATTATACCGGCATCCATGTGGCATCATCCTTTCAAAGCCTTTCTGTTTCCATGGTAACTACAGCACCCATGAAGTGGAGGATGTAGGAGGATCAGGCACGTAGGAGGAAAACGGAGTGGAAAGGTAAGAGAAGGATATTTACTGAATTGCAATACATCCCCAACTAGTCAATTAGTACTGACAACCTTGGAAATGTGGCATGTATGTGTGTCCTTATGCTTGGACCCCATGGAACATACTTCCACCTGGATAAAATATCACCAGTGAGAAAAGCGCCTTCCTTTTTTAGGGGTTGATGCTAGGCATCAAAAAGTAGCTCATTTTTAATACAAAACAACAAAGTCTTGAAGAAAGGCACCACAGCTCCAGAGAAGAACTTAAAACTAATGAATGCAATTAAACGCCATTATTGCAGCTGAACGTAATTGTGGTAGGTTTATTCTGGGTTGAACTAATTCCAACAAGTCTGGCATTATGCTTATTTACTCATTATTGCTATAAGGAGTGGCTCCCGCCTTTCTCACTCTCTCACACAGTTTTCTCCAACAACTCCAACACGGGCGTCAACTTTCCGGAGCATGTAGGAGCAAGTAGGAGCTGTGGCCTCCACAGCGTGACCAGCTCATAACCCGAGGCCTCTCTCCTCCATCACTGTGTGAAGAAGCATGTGGTTGCCAGGAGACGGCAGCTGCAGTCTGTCTGGCTGCAGTGCTGCAACGGAGTGACCCGCAAACATTCCAAGCCCCAGACAAGCCAAACGAGGGACCCGTGCACGCCCGACAACGCAAACACCTTCAGACTGACTAGTAGTGGAAGGAAGCCCAGCTACAGTACCGACGCTACATCCCCTCATCCTCACAGAGACGAGGAGAGAAAGAGAGCCAGAGAGCCCCTCCTCACCAGAACCCCCGGTGCAGCGTAACCATCCAGCGGTTCACCAAACCGAAAGAAAGCCCTTGCAAAGCGAGCCACGGAAGAGGCTGCTTTTGTGTCTGCACAGAGAAACGTAGTTAATGCATTTAACCAGTTTTGTTTTATTGTGTTGCACACATTGTGAGCCGGAGCGCTGATCCCGCCACACGCGTGTTTATTACCTACAGCTGCTGAAGTGTGTTTTGTTATTTTGTAGTTTGTCTGTAGTTGCATCCATGTTGCTGGATCTAACTGTTGTGTTCTCCCACGACAGAAAACAAAGCTTTCCCTCATTTCCCAGTTGACAGACCAGAGCGCACAAGTGAAGTTGGCTTGACATTGGTGCATCCCTGTGTGGGAAACATCAGAGCAGCTTTTTCCTGTTGGTGGCTGGTCATTGTAGTGTTCTTGCAGTTCCCCGTCCTCTCGTCTTCGTTGCTACTTCGTTACTAACCGCACACATGCCCACTCTTAACTCGGCCGTCAGGCCTCTGACTTCCTTTGATCTTGCTGAGTGTGACAACACTTTGACTCAGTCACCACATGATTTTTCCCATCTTGTCTCACACTCACACACAGTCCTGTATCTATCTGACGATTCTGTTTCTCTCTCTGATCATTCATTGTCAGTGTGGACATCGTGCACACGCTGTATGTACCATACACTGAAATTAGTCTCTGCTTTTAACCCATCAACTAGTTTCACTAGTGAGCAGTGGGGCTGCTAGCAAGGCAGCGCCCCGGGGAGCAACTGGGAGTTAAGGGCCTTGCTCAGGGGCCCCCAGTGATTTACCATTGTGGGCAGCCCTGGGCTTGAACCTGGGTCCTCCATGCCCAAGCCCACCACGGATTCACACTCATGTTTAGTTAGTCGTTAGCTCATGTGTTGTTCGCTTTATTCTTAAGTGTTGACATCTCACCATCTTTAAAACTTGTGTAAATACATTCTGATTCATTTGAATGAGTGAAGTTGTTGTGCTCAGACTCCTTGCTGCTCCGTTACTCTATAGCGCCACCCCTGGTGACAGGCTGGCACATATAGAATAACTGTTATTTTGAGGCCGATTGTGCTGTTTAGTTATTAACTCCTGGTCTTCAGGTGGTGCCCCGTATTGATTTATTCATTTTGATAATGCATTTACGATATTATTAACTGTCATCAGACAGTCATTAATAACCCTTTCATAACTAAACAAGCATTTCCTTTGTTGCACAACAACACATTAAACAATCACAACACTGAAAGTGAAAGTCCGTGAACCCTGTGGACTAACGTGCTCTGGCACCAGTGAAATCAAACATTCACTTTGAGAAATTCTGGACCAAAGATGCACACTGTTCCTGAGGAATTTGAGACCATTCCTCATTATGGACTGCTTCAGCACAATAGGGTGTCTTCAGAGGACAGCATCTGATTTGGGCCACTGAAAAAGCTGCATTTGGATTTCCTGCAGCCATTATGTGGTAGATCTACATCAATGCTCATGGCCACTCTCCTGCTGCATCACCACACTCTACCTCATCTGAAGGACAGCCACCCTGACATTATCCTGGATGAGATTTTGGTGACTCTGGAATTTATTTTTCTCCTCTGTGGCAGCAAGTGGTCCATGCCCCGAGGCAGTGAAGTAATACCAACACTATGGTATGGTGTGATGTTATTGGTAAAGTGTGCCTTTTATGTTTATTTCTTCTAGCTGACTCTCAAAATAATTAGTTTATGGGTTCACTTACTTCTGTTGGTGATTGAGCCATTAGTGATAATGCTCTTTAGATACAGGCAGTTCCTGCATTTGATTGTCTTTGAACAACACTGCATTCAAAACATAAGCATGCCTATATTTCTGTGAAAAATCTGGCTGCTGTTCGTTGTTGTATTCAAAAATATGTTATCCATTATGTTACCATCCATTTCTCATTTCATTTTCAATAGTAAAGTGTTCCATATTGACCCCAATGAAGGCCATACAAAACATTTAAGTCCAACATATCTGCAGGCTCTCAGGAGCACTGCTTAAGTATTCACTGCTTCCCTGTCCTCGTACACAGCATGAGATTGAAGTCCTGCCAGAACCCCCACTCTAGCATGAACATCAAAAGGGCAGGATGAAAGAAACGGTGAGGACTTTGAGGAGAGGAGAAGACAACCAAGGTTAGAGAGCACCACATTCAGACAACTCTGGCCTTTTATAAATGTGGACAGAGCTTTTCACTCCACTACTTCGTGTAGATGTGCTGAAAGCAACATAATCAAATGGAGGGATCAGAAAGAGGGTGAACAAGGCTAAATTAGGGAGAGATAGTGGGTTGCTGCAGAGCTGAGAGCAATCATTCTCTTTGAGAAATCTTTTTAAATGACCTAAAAGAAAGGCAACTTAAAACACCTCTAGATTAGCTGGAACCGGCCTCATTTCATACACGACACCATGCTCAAACCTTTCCTTTTGTATGCATGAGTCCCATAAGGCTTATAAACTTCAACTCTAAGCTGTGCAGTCGTTCAGTTCCAACTCGTTTGGGTTTAACAGATATGCATGTTCCCCCAACCTCCTCAGCAGTCTTTCAGGCTGGATCCACCAACCTCCACTTCCCTCTGAGCTGGAGGTGATGTGCTCTTTCACTAAATATGTGCTCAACCTGCAATTTTTAATCATTTCTTCTGCTTCATTGTGATGAATCCCACCGTTTTCCATAAATGGGAGAAGCCCCCTACACAAGAGGGATTCATGAATTCACACGTGCCACCAGGAAAACCCCAGAAAAGCACAAATGAAGCACTGCTGCTCAATACTGAACAATCCATTGATAATTCATGACAAAAAGACATCCAGTTTTGTGGAAACTTTAACATAACTGAATATGCCAAAGTCTGCTCAATTATACTGATTAACTAGGTAAATGAAAAGTAAACAGTGTTCAAACACATTATGAAGCCACCTGCTGTTGGGTTATACTCATGTATAGAGATAACAGCTTGCTGTTTTTTGGTCTTTCGTTCATCCTTAAAGGGGACAACATAGTATGGAAAATTAAATTTTTTTCAAGGCTTGGGCATGAAAGTTAAGTATCTGGGATGTTGACTAGACCATATAAAAGTCTTATGAAACAGATCACTCAGTTCGTGTTGAGGATGCTGGCCCGAGTCGAGACACAAGGGAAGAATTAAGCATTTCAGATTCGGTCCCACTTCTGTCACACTCGGACTTCTGTACAATAACCAATAGTGATCCTCAGCAGAACTTCCTTATTTGGACAGCCACGGTCTGGCTGCATAGAGCCCAACACTTCCAACGATATTCCACATTGTTGTCTTCCTAATCTTCATCATAAGTAAATTGACTTATGATGCTCAATAGAGGCACTGGAAGTGGTGAAAGCGGTGGTTGGCTTTAACCCTACATTCCCGGCAATCCACACACGACCAAAGACGTCTGTGGAGAAACTTAACTTTGAATAGGACTGCTTCACTAACCCGGATAACACAATTCTGGATTGAATGAGACTCTTGTTAAAGAGGGGTCCGTACCGACTCTCCGTGACTCATTTGCAGTGATAAACACACACTTTTATTTATTTACTTTTTTAGTTTAAACTTAATGTGGTACATTTCTTTAGTCTCTTGGCACTAACTAACTCGGTTGTTACTCAAATACCTTTTCAGCGCACTGTAAAGCGGGAAGAGTGAACTAAGCCATTCAGAGTAAACGTGAGCTGATCAGGTGCACATCACTGGGGTTCCTACATAACCGTTTTGGGTCTGTGCTTCGCTCTAAGCCTGATTTACACTACGGTGTAGGTGTTATCAGCTTAACCTATGGCAAAGCGTGACGTGCACCATTCTCCAAGTGTGTAACATCTCACTGACCACTACAAATGCGACTGGTTCATTTCGTTTTCGGACTTCCTGCCGCTATTTCTTCTTCATTGTTTTCAAGTCTGGTCAACGGTAAGTAAACAATGTATTAAATGTTATGGGGTAAATTAGGGAAGAGTTCTGGTCTGCACATTAGATTTGCTGAAAGTACAAATAAAACATACACAGAAGGATCTTTTACAAAACAACTCCTGTTACGCCAACAAACGGAAGAAACAGAAATCTTTATATTAGCGGTTTGTGTCTAAAATTTCCAAAGCTCAGCTTTGTCAGTCTGTGAATAAAAGAACAACGTCACACAAAGTGCTTTTAAATTGTTAATTGTTTGTTCTACCTGCAATATTCATACAGAGCAGTTGGCTGTTGAAAAGCACAGCAGATTTGCAAACCTGCAAGCTGATGTTGACAGAACCCAGCAGCACATATTTAATTTAAGGTAGGACTTTTATCATACACCATTTAAAAGAAATGTAAAAGAAATCTCAGCATAGGGAGACGGTTTAAAGGTCTGAGACCAGAGGAAGACGTTGGACTTGTGTCAGCTTAAATCTTGAATGCTTTCACCTTCTGATCTTCAGCTGAGGTCTGTTTGTATAGAGACTGCTTATTTTTTTATTTCGTCCCCAAATAATACGATTTCTTTTGATAGCTCATAGACGTCCATGTTAGACCTAAATTATGCTTCTGTGTAGTAGCTACTCCATTGGTAATTATACTTCTGCGTTGCTGTGCTCCACAATTACACCACCAACCACTAGTAGGTGGTGCAGTTTCTTTTGTGTAGTAAAAGACCTTCTTCTGCTTAATTCTTTCATGTACGTTGCTTTCTTCATTTATCAAAAATGGCAATGGTAGAGTAGATCAAACAAGTTAGGGTAAATGCATGAATTATTAAACTTTCAGACTTCTTCAATAAGTCGCTCACTAATCTGCTCCATCTTTCTCACTGTCCATGTTGAAAATGGCAGCAAAGAAGAAGTAGCCAGAAATACGAAGACAAAATACAACGTGGACCAATGACACTTCTAGTGGTCGGTGTTGATGTGGAGCCTATTTACATTGGGAAGAGATGCACATCCATCAGGAGCGCACCTACGCCGCCACGAGCGCACCTACG